>JARHVA010006792.1:277500-717500 GCA_037957365.1 Torreya grandis
TCTCAGTTGATGAAAGTCCTATAGCTGGCAATCTAGGATTTGATCCAAACAAGGCATTAGAAGAATTAGTATGGTGTAGTACAAATCAAGAAGGATCTTCCATCTCTGATGAAGAGAAATATGATAGAAGATCAACTTATAATGATGCTTGGATCTTGGAATATGATGGCAGCAATTCTTCCATAGTTGGATACGGATCTTTATTGCTCAGATTGAAGACTGCTCTCCTTCACAACAAAGGAGGTGCTGAGCTGATGGTTTGTCAGGGGTCTGATGCTAATAATCAAAGCATGTGCTAGATTAGACTACTATAATAACAAGCTATGGTGGTGGACCATACTATTGTATTCCAAAGTCAAACAAAAGTAACTCTTTGTAGGGAGAGCAAGGAGTTATGGTTTTTAGTTTGAAGACCACGTCCTACCATGGAGCAAGAAGAAGAAAAGGCCAAGAGGAAGACGCAAAAAATTGGTTTTTTGGTGGAGAGCTCCATTCGCTCATCACTATTTCTAGGGGCAAAATGGTTTCCTACTGGTTTACCAAGATGGCACACTCTTTTCTCTGCCTCATAATAGACAGCATCTGAAACACTTCAACTCTTGAAGTATCAGATCATTGCATCTATATATTTGTATAGTTTTTAATTATTTTTTGTTTTATTTGTTTTTATTTTTGATGCCTTTCATTTCTGGGTAACATGACTCTATAGCCCAATGGTACACATGAAGACACTGGAGATTTTGGATTCCACTCCCTTCAATTCTTTTTACAATTGATAGAAGTTCCCCAACTCGAGCCAGTTGTTGTCCCCCAAAAATATCACTCATTTTTGGGACAACATTTGAACTATTTTGGTTCTACAAACCAAAATTGTCTCTTCCCTTTCTGAAATTTGTCCTCGGCATTCAAACTCCTCATTTTTCAAGCTTATCAGAAATCTACAGACTCTGCAGGCTTGAATCTACAAACTCTACAGGGAGAGAAATCTACGGACTCTACAAGAAAAGAAAATCTATGGACTCTACAAACCAAGTTTAATGGGCTTCATAAGTTGATTTCTATGGACTCTATAGGAAAGAAGCAAGCTTTCAACACTTAGGCAATCTCAAAGTTAGTTTAATGACCAAGTTTGACCAAAGGAGTTCATCGGCAAGCTTCTAAGTAAGGATTGAACCGTTGAACATTGAACCATTTTGGTTCAATGGGCTCAACAGGTTCAAAGGTTCAACATCAATAGCAAGAGTTCAACTGCTTCCTAGTTCAAAGGCTTCTATAAGTAGGTTCAATCAAGGTTCAACAAGTTTTTGAGGCTTGAACCATTGAACCGTTGAACCATTGAACCACTTTGGTTCAAAGGTTCAACGAGTTCAAGGTTCAATAGGTTCAATGCATTTGGTTCAACAAGGATTAAAAGGACATAGCCAAATCAAAGGGAATGAACCATTAAACCAAAGCTTGGTTCAATGGTTGGTTCACTCAGTCGGTTCACTTAGTTAGTTCACTCAGTTACTTCAATGCTTTGGTTCACTCAGTTGGTTCAATCAAAGGGTTCATCAGCTTGGTTCAATGTTTAGTTCAAAGCTTGATTCAAAGCTTGGTTCTAAGGATCAGTTTAATGAAAAAGTTCAAGAGAGCCTCCTAAAGGATAAGTACCCTTATGGAGGGCACTTGGTTGATAAAAGCACCCTTCAAAAGGGTCATTTTTAAGGAAGCCGCAAAGGTAAATTCTTTTGAAATTTTGTTTAGGGCAGCTGAAAGACAAAGGGATTTCCTTTGGGAAAAAGACTAAGGCATAATTCCTTTGGAATTTTGTTTGAAAGAATTCCTCTAGATAAAAAGTCTAAAAGAATTTGGAAAGGATGTGGGAAGAAAGCACGAAGGAGTTTCTCAAGGCCAAAGAACAAAGAAATAATTCTTGTAGACTTTTTGTCCATAGGAAATTGTCATAGACTTTTTGTCCATGAAAAAATGTCCATGGAAAAAGTCCACAAGAAAGTGTTTGTGGGAAAGCTCTAAAGGATGTCGAAGACAAAAGGCCATCGAAGGACCCTGAAGGACAGGTGCCCTTGTGAGGGACTCTCGGCTGCCAAATTAAAGGACACTTCCCCAAAGCTGAAGGGTCACCTTCCCTTCAGGAGGATGTAAAATAAGAAATCTAAAGGAGTAAGTAGCAAAAAAGGCTAAATCAAGAGAAATCTGAAGAAAGCCCAAGGGGTGACTTGCTCGAAGATGTCAAAGTCAAGAATGGTGAACTAGCCATTGGAAATTCAAATGTAGTGATGGGTGCACGAACGTCAATTTCAAGGTTCATAAAATAGTTATTGATTTTGAAAAAATCCTTAAAGAAGAGCTAAAGAACTTAGCAACCCACCAAAATAAAGAAGCTTGAAGGCCATTCGAAGACTGCTCGAAGGGCAGATATTATTGTGGGCAGATAAAGATGAAGGAATTGCTGAAGAAAGTGACGCGCCCATAGACATCAAAGTTGTGACAATGAAATAGTCATTGATCCTTATAAGTTTAAATATATAGACCCAAATGCATTCAAAGGCTTTAAGGCTAAGATCAGCAAGAAGCGACTAAGGAACAAAGCATCAAATTGAATCAAGGACCCAATTCAATTAACTAGAGAAGGAGGAATGATGAAGAAGGATCAGATCACCAGGTGGACATTGAAAGATGCAAACTTTCAATAGCATGACTTGATTCTCTGCATTGAGAAAAGAAAATGGGTAGATGCCCCTAAATTTTAGCCTATCTTCTTAACAAATTTCAATGCAACATGATGTGTTACTATTCCCGAGTCTATCTTGAAGAGGCTATATAAGGGACTCTCTTGTTATTGTAAAAGTATCTCTCTTTGACAATCAGAAACAAAACTCTGCCCAAATTGGAAGGCATTATTGAGACTTTGAGCTCAAATTGTTGATCATGTTTTGTTATTGGAATAAGAAAGCAAGTGACTTTTCAGACTTTGTGCTGTGATATCTTTGTTGTTGGGGAAACTATTCTTATGTCTTTTTCCTTAATATAGTTTTTGTTCCTTTAATTCAACAAGCAAAATTAGTGAAAGTAGTTAGGAAGGTGTCCTAAAGTCAACTGTGGAGAGACTTTGTGCCCCCATAATTGCCTTTAGTGTGTTTTCTTTTCATTTATGTGTAAAGGACCTTAGGATGACTTTGTGCCCTCATTGTCCTTCATATCGCACTCTTGGGCAATTCAGGTGGAGACTTTATGCTACATCTCAATTTGTTGGTTACTATGTCCTTGGTTACATTTTACATTTACTACCAGGAGTATTCTTGTGGTTTGCTGAATAGTACTTCTGAAAGAAGAGGAGTGCTTTCTATCATTTCCTTTGAGATTTTTCCTTTGATTTGCATGCATCATCTCTGAAGAAAGAGAGATGGATGGTTTATCCTACCCTTGAGTATTATTTTCTGTTTATATATATATATATATATATATATATATATATATATATATATATATATATATATATATAGCATATCTATAGAGAACCTCCACTTAATGAGAGGAGAGATTAGTCCCCTTTTGATGTGGTAAACCTACACATTTGGATGACCAATCTTCCTACTTTGGCTGATCAGACCTATTTTGTTTATCAGTATGCTTATCGACAAAATATTCAACCAACAAGCATTATCTTCCAAATTCCCCTTTCTTACTCTCTTAATACTATATAAGATCTCTATTATTTTGAAGCTGGGCATTTGAGAAGTTTTAGCTTTTAAATAAATGGTTGATGGAGGAATTATTAATTGGTTAGGGTCTATCTCCTTTGTGTTTTTGATGACAACCTCTTCTTCAACATCCTCTACTCATTTTTTCTTTTTTGCCACCTTGAGAATTATGTCAGGTAAGGAAGGCCAAATAATATTGGACGAATCCAAACCTCCATATTGGGGGAGTGGATGGACTATGATAACCTACTTTACCTTCTTCCCCTTTCTTGAGCTTATGACAATGGTTTCTTGGGATGAAGTGGTGGATGGCATGGGTAGGTTCATTTGGTTGGATGAGACATGGATTTTCAAAGTGGCCATGGCTATTTCAATCTTCTTAGATGCCCTTTTCCTCTACAAGGATTTAACTATGGAAGTCCTGAAGGGAATAGTAGTAATGGACATGATGTACGTGGATGATATGGTGGTGGAAGATGGATCAATAATGGTGGAAGATAGATCAATAGTGGAAGAGTCCTCAACTTTTGGAGTAAGTAAATGGATATGTAAGAGAGAGGAGGAGGTTAATGGATCATCATGGGTGTAAGGGTCCTTTTCAAATTTTGGAGTATTTAACACAGATGAAATTGGCATAGAACCAAAAATATGAATAGAATAATAGATTATGGAAGTGGTCTCTAAAGGCAAAGCCTTTTTACCTATGTTACCCTTCATAGTTAGTGATTTCCCTTTATTGGTTGTGAGGCTTAGAGCCTTAGCTCTCTCATTCTACTTCATCAATATCTTCTTCTTCCTCCTCTACTTCTATTTGTTTAGGTAGTGTAGGAAAGATTTGAGATTGCTCAAATGTTGGATTGCCTATAGGGAGAGTCCTAGGCTTCCTCTTGTATAAAATAGTGGTCTTAGGCTTTAAAGAGGAGCCTTGATAATATGGTACAACAATTTCCTATGTGGCTACCCATAATGATGCAAATTCTTGTATTTGATGGGTAGAAATAGGTGTTTATATTACACTTATAATTGGGTTCTCTTATCCTTGATCTTCCTCATAAAATAGCTCTATATTAATGGGATCTCCTGGAACTCCCTTAGGATTAGGCTCACTCACCCATAGTTTCTTATTGACATGTCTTAACTTCAAAGGAATTTCCTATGAAGGATATTCTTATTCTTTGAACTAATCTATGGGCTAGTTGTTCTAAAAATCTATGGGTGTCCATCCTACAAAGAGTGGTAATCTACTATGTAATTATTTTACTATTATTAAAGGTTTTTATTAAATCACCCTTAAATAATCCTCCTTCAAACTGATAACTCTTGCCATTTCCAAGATATCATCATCACTCTATACATTCATGAATAAAAAGTCATAGTCATAATGGACATGTTCATAGGGGATATCAAGGCCTTGAATGTGACTTTATATGGCACCATGAGGATCCTAATCCTTGTGTGGTATTGTGGGAAAGTGATAACTCTTTATTTTACCACCCACATCTCCAAAGTCCTTTTTTTTCCCATAGTACATCTGACCAATGACCATATGGTGCCCATAGAATGTGATTTTCTTAGTTTTGATCAAGTCTTCCTTAATGCTCCACTAGAGTTGGAAATCAATTTCTTGTTCTTCCAATTTATTAGGTACATACTTTGGGAGGCTTAAGGGATTAACCTTGTGTTTGGTGATCATGATCACCATGTAATTAGAATATAAAAAATAATCACCTCTTTTGGATAGTGTTTTCACTGTACTTGCTCCAACTTTGGGCATTAGAGACCAATGGATTGCTTGCGAGACTTGAGGATAAACATCCTCAGCAATCCTAACCATATTCTTGGTATAAGCATAAATGTGAAAAAAATAGAAGTAATCATATATGTGATTCTCAACACATTTCATATCCAAGCTCCAAATCTCACCAAGGACTTTATAAACTATGCCTATTATAACATCCAAAAGATAGGACATCATATAGAAGTGGTCCACTAGATTAGGTTGCTTGTTCTTATGTATTACCTATTCTCTCATCTGGTAGCTTATAATTTCACCCAAAGCAAATGTTTCATCACTAGTCATCATCATATGTAATAATGGTACCCAGTCTAAATTAAGGAAATTGATGTTGGGCATACTATAGAGCCTATTATGTAGTGTCATGCTAATCCACACTCCTATCCTAAATTTGTTGATAGGGTTGGGATTATTACCTTTATTAGTCATGGTTTCCTTAGGGAGAAGACATGAAGTCAACACCTTTTCCATTGAATTTTCCTAATTCCACAAAACTAATCTATGTTTGTCAAAATAGACATCTAGAAATGGTAATGATAAATATCTCTGAAAATCTACTCTAGAGATGCATGCCATGATAGTTTGGTTGTCCATATGGTACAAAAAATCATCTTGCATGATATTCTCAATGAATAATAAGTCTCATAGGAGGTTGATGTAGGGCATCACCTCAGTCTTGGATGCATCTGAATGTAGTCCTTATATCTTAAGTGATAGCAAGTTGTGATGAATAGTCATTCCATAGGAGATAGATTTCTATCTAATGAAAATATGTCAATATAATTGACAACATCCCATAATTCAGAGTAATTAGCATACATGTTGTTAAAAATGGTGACATCAAAGACTATATCCATGAATTCTATTCAATCCTTAATATAAAATTGTGATGGCATAAGTGTTCTTTTGAATGCCTTAGATGAAGATGCCATTGTAATTACATGTAGTGCTTGAAGTTTGTCTACATGCTCTATAAAAAATTCTCTTTTTTTCTAGTCACTTGTTTACTTGTAATAATCTCACAGGTAGCTAGGGATTTTTACGCATAGGATAGCAATCGAGCTTTAGTTTATTTTCAAGCAATGACTACTTCAATGGATGCATGTTGTGTGTGTGTGTGTGTGTGTGTGTGTGTGTGTATATATATATATATTAGCATTCAATTATATTTTATGTGTTGTAAATTCCAAAAATTCACCTATTTTGTATTTTATGCATAGTTTAAATCTCATTAATTTAGTTGGTGGGTAGTATTAGCAAATATTAGGAAGTATTTTTCTTTATCGACTAAGTAAAGTGAGATTTCAATAATTGGGAATCAGTATTCAGGTTTTGTGTTGGGATCAATCCTAAAAAATATTAGAATAAATATTTTGAACATAAATCCTAAATAAAAACCTTGAAGACCAAAATATGTCATTCAAAATGTCTGAATAAAATGACCAATGCAACAATTTTAAAGACTAAATATGTTTAGAATAAAAGTTCCTAAAAAAAATCTGAAGACCAAATTTTTGATTAAAAAACAAGCTATTTAAAAGAATTATTCAAACAAAATGTCCAAAAAAAACTATGAACAAAATTTCTAAAGACCAAAAATTTCCAAGAATAAATTTTGAGGAAAATGTTTGAAAAATATTTCCTGAATATAATTCCTCTAAATAAAACCAAGTCCCAAAAAAACCTAATGAATAAATGTCAAATAATTCTTCCGCACATAAAATCTAAACACAAAACCTGAAGCCCAAATCTTCATTGAACAAAATGCCTAAAAAAATCCTAGAAAAAAATGCTTGATGAAAAAGTCCTGAATAAGTTTCTCTGGATAAACTAAGTCTTGGAAAACTTGCATAGTTCAAAAAACTCCCAAAAAAGGCACTAACAGGGGTTATTCTATAAAAAAATGTGTAATACTATGTTTGATTATTCTAAGTGTAAATATTAAGGATCAATCCATTTAATAATTTTCACAAACATGTAGAATAAAGGCTCCACAAATAAGGCCAAAATCTAAAAAAAGTGGGTCCTCATTTCTTCAAGAAGAAAAGGAGGATGTTGGGTACAATAAATGATAAATCATAATGGGAATACTTTTGAGTATTCAAGAACCCATAACTTTAGTTAGTAATCTCAAATCAAGCATGAACTATGTCACAAAAAAATATTAGAATCAGAAATATGAAAGAGACTCCTTAGTAGATTCACACAACATACTTGTCTTCTTATCCATGGATCTGTGTGTGCTAAAAGTGAAGTTTATTTAATTCTTGTTGTGATGATATTCTCAAAGGCTTGAAGAAGCTATAGGTTTGATTATAGTTTCTCTTAAATCTCATTAAATCAAGGGAAGCTCAAGCATTGCTTTGCTACTAACCAAGCATCCATAGCCCTGATAGAGATACTTTGGGTTCCCTCTCTTCCCTTTCCTTCATTTTATTGATCATGATGCATGGTACATTGACCTTATTTCATCATGTGAGCCTTTTGATTTTATTTAGATATTTTTTTGGCTTTATTGATTGCTCTTTTGAACTCATTGGTTTTTTTCTTATTTTCCTTTTCTTTTATTTGAATAGAAAGAGCAGAGTTAGAACCCCTATGAGTTGATATGGTTATAAAACAAATAATTACTAGAATATCCCTTCCAGGCTACATTCGTACCAATAATTTATCATTTTCAACAAGTATTAATGTAAAAGTATGTTTTATCCAATGAAATAAGAAAACTTTCTAAATTAATATGAAGTACTTGAAAATAGCTTCCACATACCTAGTAGAAATATTTAATTGTGACACAATCTAGAATGGTTTATGATTACATACCTACACCTTGAAGACTCTAAACATAGAAATATACCTAATTTGTGAGTAGGCCCCAAGTTATTAATCTATTTGAAATTTTCCCTTTATATTATAATTTTATTTAATCATAAGATAAGGGTCTTAGCTGGTTGATATGTCAAAATGAAACAATTTAGATTGTCATAGGAAACAACAAAACAACTAATCTAGAAAGCAATAAAACTAAACCTTGAAAACAAGAAACTATACTAGGAAAGCAATAAAATAATATATAAAGTATGAAATATATCCTAAGAAATTAATAAATCCTAACCTAATAAAGTAGGGAACTAAATTAATCTTGCCTCTACCATGCCTTTTCAATTAGGGGTACCTTTGAATGATACAGTCATGAAGTAATGATTCAAAAATTGTCTGTTGATTAGATATGTAAGTTCATTTCCCTGCAAGTATTTTAGATGGAATATACTATTTCTTAGGATCTTGGAAATTTTATATGGTCCAATCCATAGTGGGTCAAAAAATTTATGTTGTCCTTTCTTTTCATGGGCCTTCTCCCAAATTAGCACAAGATCTGAGATCCTAAATGCTTTAATCTTTGATCTTTTGTCAAACCACCTCTTAACTATGTCTTCTTATTTGTTGAAGTTCTATAGGGATTCATTATTTATATCTTCCATCTCTATTATATCCAATATTTGAGACTCTAATTTATCATTTTATTCCATATAATCCTACATAAATTGATAAGTTGATAGTTTCAACATGATTGGGTATACTGACCTACATCTATACACCAACATATAGGGTAAAAATTAAAGGGACTTCTTGTATATTGTTTGGTCTACCCAAAGGTCATACTTAAGTATATTTCAACAATCCTTAGGCTTATCCCTAGATTATTTATTAATTGCATCTATCAAGTTCTTATTTGTTGATTCAGCTAGTCTATTTCATTACAGCTAATGGTTAGAAGATGACCTGATAGTGATCTAGTTGTCATGATCCCATTCAGTGAATTTAGTTGATATGAATGATATACCATTGTCACAAAATAGATAAATGGGATTAATAAATATATTTGTGATGTGATCCTCTAAGAAGTGAATCACATCTTTTGCTTTGGAATTTTTTGTGGCCATAGCCTCAATCCATCTAGTAGAATAGTTTATGGCAATGAGTATAAACTTATGGATGGCTAAGTAATTTGGGTTAATGACACTAAAAAATTCTAAACCCCATTGGTAAAATGTCCTTCCTTTAACAATAGGTTTAAGAGTCATTATTGCATGTACTTCTCTCTTAATTAAAGCTTGGCATTCATGGCATGTTCTTACATGAGCATGAGCATCCTTGAAAATTGTTGGCCAATAGTGGCCTATTCGTAAGATCTTATGGGCCATGGTATTCCCAAATGGATGACCACTTCCTATCTTCTAATTCAAGTTATCTAGAATCTATTTAGCTTCTTTTGTAGACACACACCTAAGATAGATGCTTTCATAATTCCTTCTATAGAGAACTCTTTTCTTGGTCATGTAATGAGTATCTTTGAGCCTCAAATCCATCCTTCATTCTCTTTTGAGTTATGGGGAACAATCACTCATAAGTAGATATTTTATTATGTCAATATACCATTCTCCTCTAGATACATGGGCTTCGTATACCTCTTTAATAGTAAGATGTGGATCAGGTTCAGTCATGAGTTAAATGATGCCTTAAGCCCAAATGATCTTATCAAGTTTGATTTCTAGGTTGAATTCATATAGCTTTGCCATCCACTTGGTTCTGCATTCTTCTAATTCATTTTATGATAATAGGATTAGGTACAATGGCAATAGTCTTATTCCTCAAGATGTAGTGTTGAAATTTCTTCACTGCTTAGACAAGAATAAAGATATATTTATCAATCATGAAGTACCTAAGTTATACATCCTCTAGGTTTATGTTCATAAACATAATTGAATGCTTAGTCTCATCCTTCTTCCATGTTATGACAATAACAATTATATGTTCTAAAGTAAAGGAGTACAAATAAAAATCCTTTGTAAAATATAGACTAATTAGAATGGGTGCCTGAGATATTACATCTTTAATGTATTGAAAATACTTGTGAGCCTTAGATATCCATTATATTTTAGCATCCTAATTGATCATTACATTCAGGGGTCTAACAATCTCTGCAAATCCTAAGATAAACTTCCTTATGAAATTGATCTTTTGAAATAATGACTTGATCTCCTTTTTTATGTTTGGTGGTATAATCTTTGAAATTATTTGAATTCTATATGTACCAATGATGATCCCTTCTTTGTTAATGATGTGTCCTAAGAGTTTACCTTTAGTTTCTTTAAATATACTCTTCTTTGGGTTCATCAAGATGCCAAACCTTCTACATATTTTGAATATTGACTAAAAATGGCTTGCGTTGTCATTCCTATTCTTGGACAACATACTAGGATCATCCATATAGATGATTATGCACTTACCTATTAATCCTTTAAATGATTGATCCATGGATCACTAACAGGTGGATCCTACATTTATAAGGCCAAAAGGCATCCTTTTATATGTATAATTCCCCCACTTTGTAGTAAATTTGGTCTTCATTTTGTCCTCTAAGTGTACCAGTACTTGATTATAGCTTGAATATCCATCTAAAAAGGACATCATTTTAGAGCCATTTACTATCTATATTATTTCATCCAAGGAAGGTAGGAGATAGTTTTCATTTTTACAAGTTTTGTTTAAGTTTTTAAAATCAACACATAGCTTGATCTCACTACTCTTTCTCTAATTGGGACCAAATTGGCCACCTAGGTAGAATGTCTAATTAGGAATACTATTCTTGCACTTAGCAACTTTTCCAATCCTATTTGAATGACAAGCTCCAGGATAAGATTCACTAGCCTCTATTTTTGTTTAAATAGATTGTGGTCTAGTTTCAAATGAATTATGAGTGATGACCTTAGGGTCATAAACCTTCAAGTTTTCATAAGGCCAAGCAATCACATCTTTGTATCGAGTGATTAAATCCTTCACTCATTGCCTTTATTTTCAGGTATAGCTAAGGCCAATGTTAACATAATGTGGGATATTTTCATCACTTAAATTATCCCTTTTAAAGTTAGACTCATTGAATTTGGATTGTATTAGCTTCTAATCTTGAGGATCTATGTCAAATGGTCTTTCTAAGGACACCAACCCATTTTGGATATGATTTTCTTTGAGCTAGATAATACCTTCCTTGTCTAACTCCTCTTGATAGAGATGATTGACTTCCTTTCCATCAATTATTTGGGACTTAAATTACCCTAAATTGGTTATAAACTAAATGATCTACTGATCATCATTGAAGACATGCAATTTTCTACATTTTTGGGAATAGAAGGACAAGGTACTAGCTTAATAGAGAATCTCTTTACCTTAGATTCTTGGAGAGGCTCTAAATTAGTAGTAGTAATAGCTAGCGATTCTGTAGATTGATTTTTCTCTCTAACAACTACTACTCTATTGAAAGATTCAAAGATTTAAATGAAGTCCCATGTGTTTGTATCTTTTCAAATAATATAGCTTGTACTGGTATTTATTTTTGACCTAATTAACTACCAGCTCTGAATCCCTAAACACTAGAGACTGTTTTACATTATTCATGAGTACAAATTACAATCCTAAAATTAAATTTTCATATTTATCCTTGTTATTAGTATAAGGGAACTTTAACCTATAAATTTACAAGAACTTCCTCCACTGTGTATCAATTAGTTTGATTCTTATGCCTAATCCTTATTTGGATCTGACACCATTAAAGTGTAGAGTCCATAGCTAATTGGAAATTTCAAATTTTAGCTCTTATATTTGATTTTGCATAGTAAAAATATAAATTCTAAGGCCAAGACATTCATATTTTACCTCTTTATTCTTCATATTATACTCCATGATAGGATACTTCATCCTTGGTTCCCTATTGATCTAAATTTGATTTGCAATACCTCTCCATGGTATCCAAATGTGAGATAAGTTTGTAGAGAGATATCCATTAAAAATTTTAGACTAGTCCCTACTTAGAAATAGTCTATAACCTTTAGGTATGTATACTATAAGGATATTAATAGTCATCTAGATTCATGGTTTAGATGTTACTTGAATACATACATTAGTAAATTCTCCAAATACAGGTACCATTATTTTATCCAATTGTGAAATTGTTCTCTTTGAAGGGCTTGGAGTTAGACCAAGATTTTAACATATGGAAGTAGGCATAATAGTTGTTGAGGATCAATAATCAACTAAATAATTATGAATATTATTACCAAATGCTCTAATAGTCAATAAAAAGGGTAGAACTTTGGCTTGCTTCTATAGATGACATTAGTGTCAGTAGATTTTACTTTATCTATAGATGCTTTGGTCCTTTATATAGGGGTCCTCCCTATAATAGACTTCCATAGTAACTCCTTTTCTTTAGTGATCTAAGCTAATTCATGAAGAGTGATATTTGCTTTTATTTTTTTCATTTCTTCAATGATGTTATATCCCACCTTGCTTTATTCCTCCTTGTTCTAAGTTTAATCTTTCCATTTTGGGGGAGGTGGATTGTTGTCAACTTTAGGATTAGGTGGAATGGTTATGTTATTTAGAGGAACAAAAGTTATGAAGGGTTGTCTATTTCTTAGACGATAACCACCTTTCTAGAATTGCTAACAATAACATGGCTATGCTTGAAGGGCTAGGATCCTAGTGGGATTCTAGTGGATTATGCATCTAGTCTTGTCTTACTACTTCTCTTTGAAAAAATTAAAATGTTACACAAAATTCAACATAATCTAGCTCACCATGCTGAGAAGTATTATTGTTTCTACACTAATTAGGTAGAGTTGTCTCTACCATGTTTATCTCTATAAGATTGTTAGGTTGCTCTATATTATTTAAAGGCCTATTGAATGGTCTATTGTACCTCTAGAATCTAGAATTTTCATTACCATTTGGGCCATTAGCATTTCCCATCTTTATTTCCATGCTAAAAAAGTCATTACTTAGCTTTTGAACCATCTTTTAAATAGCATCTAGATCCTCCTTTGTAGAGTCAGTGCCCTAGAGAATAGTAGGAGAAGATGTAAACAATTTTTGACTCTATTGGTAACCATTGCCTTGTGCATGGTTATTTAATAAACTATAATTCATTTGTGTTATCTATGTCAGAAGAGGCAATTTGTATAACTAGTTTTGATTGAATGTAAAAATGTTCTACTTTACATGTGGGACTCGATTTAATGTTGAGAAGCCATTATTAATGTTAGGTGTGTGAGACACCTAGGGATTGAGATGCCTATCAATGTTGATGGCCTATTTATATGTTAATGCTAAGTTGGTGGCATTAGTTTTTCTTCTTAGGAAAACTGTAGTAATTGGATCTAGAACATTCTTGTACATATCCAATGCTAATGCTTCTTTTAGTTTATACCTTGGGCTTAACCATGTATACATATTTTGAAATCTTGAATTGAAAGTGTAGATTAGTTTATTAGGATCCTTCTTCATAATAGTGAAGTTCTATTATATCAAACTGGGGCTGGTGACCTATCTAAATTATGTAAGAAAAGTTGTTTGACATGCATTCCAAGAAGTGATGGAATTTTCCATTAGATTTAGATACCAATCATAAGCACCATCCATTAGTGTAAAAGGGAAAATATTTCATATAACATTCATTAATATTGGAGAAAATTTAAAATATTTGATGTGTTTCTATGTTATTCTTGCTCTTGAAGGAGAGAAAGATGACAAATACTTTTTGGGATTCTTGGGTAGGTCACGAACATCCCCTAAGATGAAAATAGCATATCCAACCAATAAAGGTGGTTGAGCCATGAGATGATTAATGGGTGAAGTGTTTATTATTAGGGAGGATGTCTTGGATTTATTATGGATAGTTAGTATAACTCTAGGTCTCTTAATATTTGATAAGGGTGAGACTAGAAAACTAGCCTAAGAACTAGATCTGGTCACTCCCCTAGGTGATTCTAGCACAAATTTATGTAGAAACTAACCTATTTTATTAGAAGAATTGACCCTCCTTCTAGCACCATAAAGAGAATGTTGATGTGGATTTTATGCACACCAGCTCTCATATTGAGGTAGCATCTAAAATTTTAGGATATTAATGGAGGTAAACTCCATTTTAGGGCATGAGTTATAGGTATGTGGTCTTAACAACTAGGTGATGGCATAGTAGTTAGGGAATGCAAGTTGTTAAAAAGGATTTATGGATGGAGGGGTGGTCTCTAAAAAGGAAGTAAAATCTAGATGATTTGTTGGTTAGATGGTTGCTAATATTGAGTGGGTAGGTCTCAAAATAAACTCAAAAGGAGGGAAGGGTAGAATAGAAAAGAAAGATTTTGTGACTTCAGGAATCACTTTTCTAGCTAGTTTCTAAGTGGATAAATTCTTTAAAAACCTATGCATGTTGCTAGTAGCTATTTCACACACACATTCAAACATGGTCAAATAGTTTAGGATAATCTTGATATAATAAATTCATAGGCCTCAATTAAAGGTTACTCCTTTTAGTGTAGCTATTGCACACTCTTAATCAGGAGATTATGGATCAAGTTTAGTGAGGTATTTGAGATAGTTTTTGTATGTACCCAAAAAACTATATCAAATGAAATCACTTCTACACACTTAAGAATATGAATCAATCAACTTAATTAACAATAATCAATGTAATTTACTAATCCTTAAAAAGTTGTTATACATCTGAGATTAACATATCATTCAAGACAAGAAATAACTCCATATATTTTGCACACTAAGATTTATTGAATCATATAACTAAAATAAATAAGCCTAATTACATAAACATTTGAAATAAAATACACAAACACATGAGTTGATAACTAAAATTGTTTTTGTTCCTATATATTGAAAATAGTTTTACCCTTCAAAACTATGGGTTACATGTGCTTAAGTAGACTTGGGGAAGGGGTCACCTCATCCTCTAATTACATGCAAAATAAATTACATGACATAGTTATAACTGTGGTTAAAACCCATATAAAGTTATCTTACAATTGTTAACAATTCAAGTTAGCCTTTACAAAATCATACAAGATGTGCATGTTTACAAAAATGAATAGACAACTTTTAAAATATTGTTAGAACCATAAAAAACTATAAATATAGAATATGCATCGCTATATAATGTACATGTAATAAAACCTAGCCCTTTACAACTGTGTTGATGTCTGCATGGCTCATGGACTTTAGTTAGCATTATAATTATAACTATCAACATAAAACTAGAAGTGGCAACTTGAGTCTGTTGCTTCTTTACCTATATCTTAAGCTAGCATTGGTGCAACACATCATGCTACCATCTAATTATGTCTAAGTTTAAAAGAGTGGATCTATACACCCTAACAACTTGTTTTAAGAGCTTTGCATGCTCTACTTTCATCATTTGAAAGTTGATTTTGAATATCTCAACTTCAATCACCTTTTTTTTAGCAAAGCTTAATTAGGATTCAATGTCCTTTAATGGTAACCCTTGTAAACTTTGTTTGAATTTGTTTGAAGCCTCCTAAATAACTTGATCAAATTTCATCTTATTTATCAACTTTCATATAGCATCCCTGACTTTTGATAATTTCAAGTCATTCAAAATTTGTAGGATGAGGGCCTCATGCTCCTGGTATTTAGGGAGCAAAGCCCCAATAGTTATCAACCATTCCCTGGCCTCTTCCATCCTAATGACCAACATGTTGAGTGCATTAGATGCCTCTAATGGTGTCTTTAGATCCAAATGTCTATAATCCTTATTGGTTATGTATATAATTAATAATTTTAGCTTATTCTCATTTGATTTCAAAGAATTAAATAATTGGTGGGTGTTGGCAATATGAGGGTCTAATTCAACTCACATAAACTCTACTGCTTCTAAAGAATTATAGCACTTGGATGTTACTTCCTTCACATCAAATTCAATGCCTATTTAGATATGTACTATCTTTTGTTGATCTTTTATTTGCCAATTTTTCTTCTAATTCTTGTCTTGATAGCACTATGTCTTCATGAACTGCACCATGGCATCCTTATGTGCTTCAGCCAGAGATTTGAAATCTTCATCATAGGGGGATTACCCCAATTGTCTATTTTGCCTTTTGGATAAGGAAAAGACTTCTTGCCTCCCTTCTAGATTTATTTCTCTACCATCATCATCTTACAACTTCCTCTTTGTTACTCTCTAAATACTCCTCGTTGGTTTGTCAAACAAAGTTATAATAGATGGGAGCTCTATTATTTTGAAACTCAGCATTTAAGAAGTTTTATATTTTAAATCAATTGCCCATGGAAGAATTATTAGTTATTTTGGGTCTATATCCTTTGTGGTTTTGACCACAACCTCTTCTTCAACATCCTCTATTGGTTATTGCTTCTTTTCCACCTTGAGAATTATGTTAGGCATGGAAGGCTAAATAATATTGGACCAATCCAAACCTCCATATTAGGGGAGTGAATAGATTATGATAACCTAATTTTTCTTCTTCCCCTTACCTAAGCTTATGATAATGGTTTCTTGGGATGAAGTGGTGGATGGCATGGGCAGGGTGATTTAGGTGGATGAGACATGGATTTGGGGAGTGGCCATGGCTATTTCAATCTTCCTATATGTGCTTTTCCTCTTCAAGGATCTTATTGTGGTAATTTTAAAGGGAATAGTAGTAGTGTCCATGATGTAAGTTGATGGTATAGTAGTGGAAGATGGATCAATAGTGGTGGAAGATGAAGCAATAGTGGAAGAGTCCTCAACTTTTGGAGTGAGTAGAGGGATATGTAAGATAGAAGAGGAGGTTAATGGATCATCAAGTGTGGAAGAATCCTTTTCAAATTTTGAAGTCTTCAACATAGATGAAATTGGCATAGAACCAAAAATAGGAATATAAGAAGAGTTTTAGGGAAGTGGTTTTTAAAGGCAAAGCCTTTTTACATGGGGTTTTCTCTATAGTTGGTACTTTCCCTTTATCATTTTTGAGGCTTAGACCCTTATCTCTCTCCAATTCTACTTCTTCATCAATATCTTCTTCTTCTTCCTCCTAATCTACTTGTTGAGAAAGTTTAGGTAAGCTTTGAGATTAATCAATTGTTGGAATACCTATGGGGGGAGTCCTAGGCTTCCTCTTGTAGAAAATAGTGGTTTTAGGTTGTAAGGAAGAGACTTGATAAGCTAGTGTAGTAGCTTCTAGTGTGGCTACCCCTGAAGATGTAGATTCCTATATTTGAGAGGTAGTCATAGGTGTTTGTATTACACTTGTAACTGGGTGCTCTTGTCCTTGTTCTTCCTCATCAGAGGACTCTAGATTAATGGTATCTCCTTGATCTCCCCTAGGATTAGGTTCACTCACCCCTATTTCCTTCTTGTTAATTCTTAACTTAAAAGGAAGTTCTTGTGAAGGATCCCCTTATTCTTTGAATTGCTCTATGGGTTGGTTATTCTAAAAATTTGTGGGTGTCCATCCTACAAAGATTGGTAATCTACTAGAAATTCTTTTACTATTATTGAAGGTTTTTGTTTAATCACCCTTAAATGATCCTCCTTTAAACCAATAACTCTTGACCTTTCCAAGACATCATCCTTACTTTATGTATTCATGAATAAAAATTCATAGTCATATTGGACATGTTAGTAGGGGATACCAAGGCCCTGAATGTGTCTTTATATAGCACCATGAGGATCCTAGTCCCTATGTGGTACTATGGGCAAGTGATAACTCTTTATTTTTCTACCCACATATCCAAAGTGATTTCTTTGTGTATATCTCATCTAACTAATGACTATATGATGCCCATAGAATGTGATTTTCTTATATTTGGTCAAGTCCTCCTCAATGCTCTATTAGAGCTAGAAACCAATTTCTTACTTTGCTAATTTGTCAAGTACATACTTAGGTAGGCTTAGTGGATTAACCTTATTTATGGTGATCATGATTACTATGTAATTAGGATACATACAATAATCACCTCTTTTAGATAGTGTTTTCACTATACTCACTCTAAATCTAGGCATTAGAGATCCATGGATTGCTTGCCAGACTTGAGGATAAACATCCTTAGCAATCCTAACCATGTTCTTTGTATAAGCAAAAATGTGTAAAAATTATAAGTAATCAAAGATGTGATTCTTGACATAGGCTAAGCTCTAAATATTTTTGAGGACTTTATACACTATGCTGATTATAGCATCTAAAAGATAGGACATCATATAGAAGTGGCCCACCAGATTGGGTCATTTATTATTATGTTTGACATGTTCTCTAGCTGGTAGCTTATAATTTCACCCAAAGCAAATATTGTATCATTGGTCCTCATCATATGTAATAATGGTACCCAGTCTAAATTGAGGAAATGGATGTTGGGCATACCAAAGAGCCTATTAAGTAGTGCCATGCCAATCCACACTCCCATCTTGAATATGTTGATAGGGGTGGGATTCTAATCCTTATATGTCATGGTTTATTTATGGATAAGCCATGAATTCAACACCTTTTCCATTGAATTGTCTTAATTCCATGAAACTAATCTATGTTTGTCAAAATATGCATCTAGAAATGGTAATGATAAATATATCTAGAAATCTACCTTGGATATGCATGCCATGATAGTTTGGTTTTCCATATGGTGCAGAAAATCATCTTGCATAATCTTCCTAATGAATAATAAGTCTCATAGAAGGTCAACGTAGGGAATCACCTCAGGCTTGGTCATAGCTAAATGTAGTCCTTATCTCTTAAGTGATAGCAATTCTGTGATGAATAGTCACTCCATGGGAGATAGATTTTTATCTAGTGAAAATATGTCAACAAAATCGATAACATCCCATAATTTAGAGTAGTTGGAATACTTTTTATCAAAAATGGTGGCATCATAGACTATATCCATGAATTATGTTAGTCCTTAATAAAAAATGGTGATGGTGTAAGTGCTCCCCTAAATGCTTTGGATGAATATGTCATTATAATTAATTGCAGTGCTTGAAGTTTGTCTTAGTGATTTGTGAACAATACTCCTTTTTTCTATTCATTTTTTTACTTGTAATAATCTCATAGGTAACTAGGGATTTTTATGCTTAGGGTAGCAGTTGAGCTCCAGTTCATTTGTAAGTAATGACTACTTCAATGGCTAAAAGTCATGTATATAGCTTTTAGCATTCAATTCTAGTTCATATATTACAAATTCCCAATGTTAACCTATTTTGTACTTTTTGCATAGTTTAAATCTCATTAATTTAGTTGGTGGGTAGCACTAAAAATTATTAGGAAGTATTTTTCTTAATCGATTAAGTATAGTGGGATTTCAATAATCGAGAATTGGGAGTCAAGTTTTATGTTGGACCGAGCCTACAAAATATCTAAACAAATCTTCCAAACTCAAATCTCAAACAAAAACCCCAAAGACCAAAATCAGTCAAACAAAATGTCTAAATAAAATGTCTAAACAAAATGCCTGATGAAAAAGTCCAAAGACCAAATCTGTTCAAAATAAAAGTTTCAAACAAAAAGTACAAAGACCGAATTTTTGATAAAAAAAGTTATTTGGAAGAATTATTTGCAAAAAATGTCCAAACAAAACTTTGAACAAAAGTTTTGAAGACCAAAAAGTACCAAGAAGAAGGCCCAAGCAAAATGTCTAAAAACCAAATCCTAAATATAATACCTCTAAATAAAACCAAGTCCTAGAAAAATTTGATGAACAAATACTGAATAAGTCTTCTACACACAAAGTCTGAACACAAAACCCGAAGACCAAATCTTTGTTAGACAAAATGTACAAATAAAATGCCTAGATAAAATGTCAAATGAAAAAGAACCAAATAATTTTATCTAGATAAACTAAGTCCTAAAAAACCTAAATAGTTAAAAAAGCCCTAAAAAAGGCATTAATAGGGGTTATTCCATAAAAAATGTATAATACCATGCATGATTTTTCTAAGTGTAAAGAATAAGGATCAATCCATTCAAGAATTTACATAAACACGTAGAAGAAAGGGTTAACAAGCAAGGCCAAAATCTAAAAAAAGTGGGTCCTAATTTCTTTAATAATAAAATGGGGATGTTGGGTACAATAGAGATATAAACTTGAGAAACCTTTAAACATGAAGACACTCAGTTACCAAATCAAAACATGTTTCCTATTTGCTCCATATTTTTAAACAACATAGGCAACTGGTTTTCTATGATAAGATCATTATCAAAACAAGGTACATGATGAATCTAACATAGAAGATGTCCTATTTGACCTTTCAACCATCCCACCATAACCATTTTCCTCCACTGAGTTTTAAAGTGAAGAAATAAAGGCAAATTTGGACCTTTTTTGGATGAATAGGACATAGTGACCCCCTTACACTCTTAATGATTATTTATAAGGATGGGGAAATGAATCTAATAACTAATGCCACAAAATTTTATTTAATTAGGATCCCTATCATTTCCCAAGATATTTTAACCTTACCTTCTCTCTCCTAGTCATATTAAGCAAAAGTCATTGACCTTCCTTGAGTTGCTAAAGAAGCCAATAGGAGAGATGAATGGGTTTTATGTATTTTAGCACTTGTAACTCTTTCTAAACCATTGATTTGAGCTAGAAAAGGATAAATTAAGTACTAAAGATTATTTAAAGTCAATTTCACCTTGAAAACTTGTATGAATAGCCTCAAAAGAGCCTTTTTAAGCACTAAAATTGCCACAACTACTTAAGAAACCTGATGAAACTAATACAAAGCTATTCATAAGAACTTTACATGTATAAAAATATGTATCATGATGTATCTCAATATTATTTTGGTACTTGATTACCATTACCTTGAAAAACCTTTTCTAAAAGCCAACTAGGTTATGATGTTAGTCAAGAATATCACCAATTTGTTTGATCACTTGTATAGCATGAAATGACATTGAAACATGTTATGAGACCTATCAAAACACCCTAGACTCCTTTCATCACTTGAAACTCATTGAAATAAGTCATGGAGTGACTAGACATGTACATAGCTATGATGAACAAAACCTTAAAATTATCAAATTTACCTTAAAATATGCTAACTAAGGTTTCTATTGACCATTACAAAGACATAACAAGGAAAAAATGATTATCAAATTGGTAAACGATCATGATGAGTAAATTTTCAAATTATAGGGGTGCGAGTTTGACCTGGGAGGTCAAACTTGTCAATAGTAACTACTAGTTCCTATTCTTCCCTCACTTCAAAAAGGGGGATGTCATATAGGCATGGTTTCCACACACACATTTATAGTAATATATTAAATATGGGCATGTCATTGAGGCATGGATTCCACACATTCATAGTTTTAGATATCTAGTTGGGGCATGTTTTGTAAACATGTTCTCCACACTCAGTATTTAGCATCTCCAGATTATAGTGGAGGCATGTTTTAGAAACAAGTCCTCCACATTGGTACTTATATCAGTTTTCATATTTTCCTTATGTAATGGGGGTATGCTTTGGAATCATGCTCTCCACACTTACACAATTTCTAAATTAGCCAAAACACATAGTTACATGATTTGGATACACATTTTGTGGTAGAATTTTATACATTGGTACATTATTATACATGATTTCAGCATGAAACATATCTAAGATGAATATGTTATACAATGTGAACCTAATATTTAAAAAACCAAATCAGTTCATATTTTAAAACACTCTCATGGACTATCACCACCCACCAAGTTGTACTTTTACAAACTATATTAAGCCAATCTACTACAGTAGTTGGTTCACTTTTTGGTATGATTGAGATGATTAAATCACTCAATCTTGCCAAAGTTTTCATGTTGGAATTTATTGTATCATCTAATGTCACCAGTTTGATAATGTGAGTTGACTTGATTCACTCACACTCACTAGGTTATAAGTATGATTGGGTTACATGGTTGAGCTAGTCTCAACTGCTAGGTGGTAATTCAGCTTTGATCCAAGGTTGGGGGTATGTGTCCTCCTCCATCTCTCTATCTATCTATCTATCTATGTCCTTAGATATATGCACTTTCTAGATTTATATGTTTGTTATATCAATTTTTTTAGTGATTCATAATGATACACCTTTCAAATCAAGTTTCCAATAGGTAATACAGTTGCATTGATACACAGGTGTACTCTTAAACCTTGTTTTTTTAATTTCAATCATTTCAAATTCTTTAAATTTTAGATTATATAAATTGGTTATGTATTGTAACATGCTCTTGGTTGCAATTCAATCACTAGTAAAGAACTCAAGATGGATTTAAATAAAGATAATGTTTGTTATATACACCTAGGTATACATTCCTTTTCTTTAAATTAGAAATTTCATTACTATATTAAAGGGGGAAAATGTAAACAATATTTATGAATTGTATAGCACCTCAATCTTATACACTTGGAAAACTCAGACCTTGGTTGTTCCTATTAGTCTTATAACTTTTTCCACTTTTACAAGTCTTGTATATAATTTTTCTTATGCCCCTTGGCCTATACCTTAGTCCAACTAGTATTATATTAATGACCCAAGCCTTCTATCTTTCCTAGAATGTTTAGAACCTACTTATATTTATGCACATTATTGTAGAAAAGTTGGGGTCTTAAGTCCTTGGCCTTGTTAGGTGATTATCAAGTTGTCCAATTTATATCTAGACTTGTTATAACTTGGTGCAAGCCTTGACTAATTTTGTAGCACTCAACATTCATCACTTGGCCATGCTGGCATCACTTCACATAAGGTGCAAGCATTATACTCTCACCTAAAGTGTAGCAGAGAAAGGACCAAGGCCCATCTTAGGCTAGTTCTACCATGGCATAACTCTATCTTCCAAGGGCTTGGTCAATATAATAAAAGTGGTAAGTTCATAGGTGAAAGTCATTTTGGGGGGATCTAAATATTTTTTAGGTGCAAGCCTATATATTGTGGGTTTATAGCTTCATGGTCACCATCCTTTGGTGTTCTTATCTTAACATCAGCATGGTACTTAGGGGTTTCAATAGAGTATACAAATGAAGGACTTAGGCTTAGGTTAATTCTTTAACATAAGTATTATCATGAGGCATTAGGTCATTCCTATACTTAGAGAATTTCTATATGGGGTGTTGATGCCATCATACACTATAGAAGTGACATGAATAGGCTAGGTCAAAAGCTCAAGGAAACTCAATATACATAATATAAATCTAAGCATTCAATATATTGAAACATTTCATAAACCATTCTCATTCTAATCATATAGTCATAACCATGTAAACTAGATTAACACTCATTATATATAACACCATCCATCATTAATAGATTTCAACACATAGTATATCTATATCAATATAAACTAAGCAAGTATTCATCTTAAAGCTGATAAAGGCCCAGAGGCTCACAAGTGAGCTTGGGCACTATAATGGGGAGCCTCAAAGGCATCTCAAACTAAATTATAAGCTCTAATGGTGAACATAACATCTAGAATCAATCCTATAGGTATTCATTACTCTAATCTCTCTTCTTTGCTAACTAGATTAACTCTGCTTTTATATCACTTGGGCACATCTTAGTGCTCGAGCAAAAGGAGCATGCCAAGTGATGAGTTAGCACTAGATGCAATCATTCCATCAACTCTACTACCCTAATTATATCATACCATAATTATCTTGTGTGCCCATTTCCTAATGATGATTGAGTCAAAAGGGAGTTGGTTAGTTACCTGCCAGTTGGTGCCACAAGATGACAAAAAAATAATCATACCAAGTGATTTCCTCATGCCCAAGTGCCTGTTGTGTTGGCATGGGTCCTATACTATGATGGATTTAGGGCCCAATATTACCCCATATAAAAATTTAAGTCTATCCTCAGACTTCTCTTCTAGTGCTTTTGGCATGCAAAACTTCGGTGTGCACTCTTTTAGTTCTGCTCTGAAGTCCTCAAAGCCCTATATTGTGAGCTTGATTTCTTCTACAGCACCATCTATCTTTATGGAGGTGGATCAAGGGTGAGCACATTATTTTTCTCTAAATATTTCTTAAAGGCCTCCATCCTTTCCTTTTCCTTTGTTATGCCTCCATCTAATATCATTCCTTATTCACAGGCCTTTGTTTACAAGGCATCGAAGAGTTCTTCCAAGTCCTGCTCCCAGATCTTGATTTAGGTGCTCAAAGTATTGACCTATACCATGATCTATGCATGTTTTTCCCTGATCACAATGTATGCCCATGCCATAAGTTCATCCTTCTCCCCTTTTTCCTTTTTGAGGTATTCATCAATGACTATCTTCTAGGTGGAGAAGTTACAAAAGATTACATCGACCACTTATGTACCCTCTTCAAGCTTCATGAAGAGGTCTTCCACCTCTTTGAGGTTTATGGAAAGCTCTTGATTTATGGTGGTGCAAGGGTCATCCTCTTATTGTGGAATTAATTTTGCCTTCAATCTAGGGATCATCTGCTCTACTAACACACACACCTTATCAAAATCTAAAAAACTTGATGTGATAACACCATCTAAGAGGGATGGCTTGGCTTCTTCAACATGCTTGGATAGTTGTTGTAAATTGAATTTCATGGCCTTTATTTCCTCCTCTTCTTATAGCATGATCTTCTTCTAACCTGAGGCTCTAACAATGTTAACTATGTTATTTAATGCTACCTCAAAGTTCATTTGGATGAGGGTGTTGGCTGACCTAGCTAGATTCATTGCATGAGGGTTGATAAGAAGGGAGTCATGCCCTTCTTATAATTGATCTATGCTTAGGATCACCTTTTGTGTTACCTAAAAATGAGGTTCATCCATATAATTGTTGAAGGAAAAGGATAGTTTTTAGCACATCTTTATCATGGTAGATTCAGAGGGCATGTATTCTAACATATAAAAATCTTCATCATTAAACCATTTTTATGCCTTCTCTTGTAGGCTTATCTTGACACCCTCTTCTTCAGTGATGGTGAGCTCTATTTATTCTTCATCTTTAGTCTTAGTGATTTCTATAGTGTCCTCCTCTAAGATCTCTTCTTTCTCCAAAAGGGGTTACTCGTTGGACTTATCCCCTTCATCCACTTCTTCTTCATTGATGTTAGCTTAGTCCTCTTATATATGATGGATTTATTTTATACTCTCTATTTGATCTTCCAAGATGCCAGTATCACCTTCCTTATCTTTAGGCACCACTTCACTACTTGGGTACAACTATGGTATGGATTCTTCCACTATGATGGTGGGGGTGTTAAGTACCTCTATTATTTCTCCTTCATGGGTTTTGTGCTTGCAGCAAACCTCTTTTATTCATCTTCTCTCTAGGCCCTTTCTTTTTGGGCCTTCTTTATCTCCACCTTCCTCTTCTTTATTATTATAGCCATCTTTTCCTCCTCAACCTTTATCTCATCGACCTCTACTTGCTTAATTTCCTCTAGTGTTATACCCTTGGCCTTCGTGTTCTCTATTTTCCAATCCATCTCTAATGTCTCCTATATATGTTCCTTGTTAAGGCCCATTTCCATCCACCAGTGCCTCTTTTCCTCCTCCATTTATGGAGCCCATGTAGCAGGTACTATAGGTGAAGTGCTTGATGGATTTTCTACTTCCCCAAGCATGGTAGTAGTGCCGCATTAGAGAGCCTCATGAATTTATAAAGTGTCAAGCTCTTCCATTATGTTTTATGGATGCATGATTTGAGATCCTAGACATATTTTTCCATTGGGTTACTTCTTTCAAATTTTAAGAGTGCTACAAGCTTACCTTTACTCAGGCAGAGTACCCTCTTTCCCTTCTCATTTCAAGGGATCTATCATTTTAGAGTGCAATCAATCTAGACCCAGTTAGTCCTCATAGGCTTTGATGCATTCGCATGCACCAAGTGGCATCTACAAATAGTAGCATCATAAGCCTCTTCAACCCATCAGTTGCAAGAAACATTAGTAGTGTATGAGGTTGACTTCCCATCTTACCAAGAGAGAAATCTTTGATTAGTGGGGTTGAGATTCTCAATGCCTTGCACCATGATGTTATATATATGGTTGATCTCATCCTCAATATCAATACTCTCTATAATAGAGGGGTTCTTGGTCACTTGAGAGGGGAATAACTACCCTTTCTTTGCCATTTTTGAAGGTCATTTATCACTTCTTGAATCACTTATCAGCATTATTTGCATAGCACCATGGCCTTCCTAAAAGCACTGGTTAGTTATCTTGTTCAACCAACTTGATTACCTTGAAGTTAGCATGGAATTTAGTGCCCATAATATCTATAATGGTGCCTTTCATAATTCTGATCGAATACACTTGGGTCTTGTTAGCCATGAAGAGTACATGGAAAAAGGGCTTCAAGGCTAGCCTACCCATCTTTTCCCATGCATTCTTGGTCAAGATATTTACCTCAATTCCTGTGTCGATAAGGACCTCATATATATACCATCCATTGATGGTGGAATTTACCAAGAGTTCTTGGTCATATTTTGAGTATGCCTGACCTTATGCACCCTTTCCATGTATGGCATAGTAACTTCAACTTATTACTACCCTACATGCTCTAAAATCAATTTTTTTAATAAAGGTAGCATCCCTTCTATTTGTAGGAGGAACAAGATCTATGTTACTTATTTTACTTTAGCCTTTTGACCATCCTACTTCTTATGAGAAGTGTTAGCCTACACTTCTAAGTCTCATGCCAGTTTAAGCTCTCCTTTTAGGTTCTAGATCATGCTCATAGCCTATTGTAATACATTTTTTTGGTGCATAGGGTCTAGATAAGGCATACATTTGTGTTTAGTCTATGTTATACATTCAATGCAATTTACCTCCCCATATTTTAGGTGTAACTCTGGTGTTGGCATAATTAGAAATTAAGTGGTGAGTCCACTCTGAGTATTTGCTTGTAATTTGATTAGATCCATATGAATTAGTTGCACCTTTAGAGTCCATTTCTCTACATTATTGTCATGTTTGATCATCCATATGCCCCTATCTATACTAGGCCTACCTTAGGTAAAAATTTTGTATAAGTTGGGGCATTCCTCAACCTTGTGTGTTCCTCAATAATAATCACATGTTAGATGCATAGGGTAGTTGTGATGATAGTGTTTGGTAGATATATACTTATAACATGATCATAGTGGAACCCTTCTTCCACTATGCCCACTAACTCACACTCAAGAACCTCTTTGCATCCTATATCCTACATTTTGTTGGCCATAGCCCTTATTTCCTTGGGATCCCTACCCTCTTACTATTATCATTACTTGTCATGTGTCTCTCCTCATGTTCTCATACATTTCATTGATTATGTGGCAATCATCCATGGTATGAGTATAGGCATCACATAATCAATAATAGGTGGTTGTGTTGACATGACTAGCACATTAAAATAAAGGGTAGTTTTGAACATCATATACCTCATGATAAACCTCATAGCTAAGAAGTAATGTGTGCAGATTCTTTTGAGGGATATTGTTCCTATTATGGCCTTTTATTTCATAGTCAGTGCACCACAACCCACTTCAAGCATCTTATAATGAACTAGCAGTCAAATTATGTATTTGGGAGGCCATAGATGTAATTTATGCCTCTATAAAAGGGTTAATTCTTGTTTTAGCACTCCCAACCACCTCAACTCTAAGCATTGATTTAAGTTTTTCTCAAGGATCTATGAATTTTTTCATAGATAGTGTCCTTCATAGTGGTACTATAAATCTTGCAATAAACCATTGCATATGATGGGAGGGGTGAATATCATAAGGGATCTTGGAAAGAAGAGTTTTAATTCTAGAATCATACAAGTGCATGCTCTTTGATAATCCTTAGTTAATCTCATTGAACATGATGATTCTCTACTACTCAAACATAGGTATATTGAACTCTTTCAAGAAGGCTTCCTTCAGGGTTTTATAATCAACCATATCCTAGTTAGGATCAAATTTACTATACCAAGTACGGGCATGATCAAGCAAGGTTTTCATAAACTAGGTTACCTTGTGCTTAGACTAGGTTATACCCCAAGCACTCCATTATAGTTTATACTTGATCACATGCTCTATAACATTCTCTATGCCTTAATACTTGTGTAGATGCATGACCATCTTTTAATAAATCTATGCCATGGGGAGCGGCCAGTATCTAAGGTGCTTGTCCCCCTGGTACTTATCCTAATATTGGTCTTCCAATGCTTTTAGCTATTGGGCTAGGCATTAGTCTTATTTTTACTATTGGTTTCATGGAAGATGATGGAATTGTACTACCAACTAGCATTGTGGGGCCACTTCCTTTAGGCTATTGCCTAGGTTGCTTAGTTGACATTGGCTAGACTAGAATGATTGTACTCACATTTTGTCTAGTTGGGCTAGTGCCCCAAGGTTTAGAGGTATCCTCACTTAGCTGCTCATAAGGAACAACTTGTTTAATCACAAAATTATGGTCCAAATCTGCAAAATGATCAAATTCTAGGTTGACAATAGGGTTAATTATCAATCTTCTATTTTATTATGAGTGATCTAATGCATGAGTTCATACCATAGGTTCAAAGGGGGTAAGTGCATCTAATGCATCTCTAATAGTCAAATTTTGTAACGACCTAAGCATTCTTCAGCTATAAACTATGGAGCTTGTTCCATGGCTTTAATGTTTCCCTCTTTTAGGCATTGCTACCATTCAATAAATATTTCCCATACCCTTCTCACTTTTTATGGGTCCTCTAGGCACTTCTAATTTCTAGATCTTCCATCATCCCACACCTCATTTTATTATAATCTTGTCTCCTTAGCTCTTGGGTTTCAAATTTATCATCCCCTTCCATTACTCTTCACCTTCACATCCCCTCCTTCCCTATTATTTTGCTCATATGCAAGAGGGATTTATCCTTCCATTCTAATAGTTTTAAATCCATAATCCACCATCAACTTCTTAAGTTTGGTATCAAACTTTCTTATGAATGCACCTCTAGGTTTGCACAAAAATTTATATTCTACTTTTTTAGGGTAGGATTATGTTGATATTGTGAATTCAAGCTCGTAGTTGTTCAACACCCCTTACCACCATTTATCTATGGCTTTAGTCCAAGTGGCATCTAAGTTCTCAAGCCTTTATAAGCATTCTTTCATCCACTCAAGGTGTTGTCCATAGCTTCAAATTTTGTGTGTCACATAAGTAGCCAACCATCATTACACTTTCTCTAGTAGTTCATAAAATAAAACCTCATACAGAGCATCATATAGGTGTGTTTAAACACACTTCCTTGGTTTCTATCCTCTACAAGTGGGATGCCTCAGTGTAAATCTATCTTCCACTTATTCCATCTATCACTTAATGTTCTCAAGGGAAAGTTAGAGCATCATTTTGGTGCACCATTGTAGTATTATTATTCAATGTGGGTCCTAGAAATGGAACCAAAATGTTATATAAAAGTTGGGGTCTTAAGTCATCAACCTTGTTAGGTGCTTATCAAGCTATCCAAGTTAGGTCTAAACTTGTTATAGCTTGGTACAAACCTTGACTAATTTTTTAGTGCATAACATTCATCACTCAACCACATTAGAATCACTTCATATAAGGCACAATAATTATGCATTCAGTTGAAGCATAATAGAGAAAAGACCAGGGCCCATGTTGGTCTCGTTGTGCCATGGCACAACTCTATCTACCAGGGCCTTGGTTAGTAAAATGGTAATGGTAAGTTCATGGGTACAAGACATTTTGGTGGGGTTAAACTATCTTTTATGCATAATTCTATATATTATGGGTTTATAGATTCATGGTTACTAGCCTTTGGGGTTCTTATCTTAGCATCATCTTGGTGCTTGGGGGTTCAGCGGAGTATATGGATGAAGGACTTAAGTTTAGGTTTGTGCTTTAGAATAACTATCATTTTGATGTAGTTGGTCATTCCTATATTTAGAGAATTTATATATGGGGTGATGATACCATCATACACTGCAAAACTGATATAAATAGGCTAGGCCAAAAGCTAGAGGAAACTCAATATACATAATATAAATCTAATTATTAAATTTACTAAAACATTACACAAACCATTCTCATTCTAATCTTATAGGCATAACTACATAAACCAAATTAAAACTCATTAGATACAAAATCATCCATCATTAACAGAGTTCAACACATAGTTATATCTATGTCAATAGAAACTAAGTATTCATCTTACAGTTGTTAAAGGCCTAGAGGCTCACAATAAAGCTTAGAAACTATAATGGGGATCCTCAAAGGCATCCTAAACTAATATCTAAGCTCTAATGGTGAACATATCATCTAGAATCAATCCTACAGGTCTTTACTACTCTAATCTCTCTTCTTTGCTAATTGAATTAACTCTGATTTTATAGCACTTAGGCACATTTTAGTGCCCAAGTAAAAGGAGCATGCCAGGTGTTGATCTAGAATTGCATGCAATCATTATACTAGATCCACTACCCTACTTATATCATTCCATAATTATCTTATATTCATATTTCCTAATAATTATTGAGTTAGAATGGAGTTGGTTAACTACATACCAGCTGGTGCCACAAGATGGCAAAATAGAAGTTGTACCAAGTGATTATGTCATGCCAAAGTGTCTTTTATGTTAGTATGTGTTCTATACTTAGATGTATTTGGGACCTAATACACATTCTAATCTTATACCTATTTTCCTACTCCTTGGACACTTACATCCAAGATAGATACCTATGTCGATGAAAGTGTCTTACTCTAACATAAGTATCTCATGCCCTAATCCTAATGGTTAGCCAAAGTTATTTAATGTGACTTATTTTTCTAAATGGATTGGTATAAATATAAGATCAACCCTCATTCATACCTCACCTAGAAAAGACCTAAAAGTGACCAAGGCAACTGATCAAAGCATACAACTGAGTAAAAGCTTCCCTATTTTCTCTTATTTTTATATCAATCATAAGGACAACAATCTATATATCTAAAGTAATAAAGGAACAGTCCAAGAGCTATATTTTTCAAGTTACAAGCTAGGTCACTATTGAACTCACTTTCCACATATTGCATGATTCATACACAATCCATCATATAGGGGAGAACTACATAAGTCTGATGCCCTCTTCGTAGTATTGTCTATGTAGGTAGTAATCATTGGTAGAGGGATCTCTGGGGTAGCTCAACAACATATGCCCACTAACCCATTTTTCCCAAAACCATTATGAAGAAGAAGAACTAAGGTTTTGAAATTTGACAAGGAGTAATAGTCCATTATCTAGATCTAAATGCACAAAAGTAAGGCAAAGGAAAACTTAAAAGCATATAGGTAGTCACATCATATTCCAATAGGTATTTCATATAGGACACTTGTGTCTAAACTAGACACTAGTGTTGATATAACCATCTAAGGTTGATGTAAGTGTCGATGTAACTATCTAAGGTTGATGCAAGTGTCTAAGGCTATAGAGGCACTAAATCTAGAATTTGGTGACTATTCTAGAACATTCTTCAAGTTAACTGCATTAACATCAAAACCAACTATCTCATTTATTTGTCATTTTTATATCTTTTTTTTAAAACCTTTTAGGACTTAGTGAATGTAAATCCTATGTTAAAGAGTGAAGCATAGTAAATTAGGGTAGAAATATGCAATAAATACAACCAATTATTTTTTAAATAATTGACTAATTTGACCTTTTTAAAAATAGTAATAAATAATGTAAAGAAAAAACTTAGTTGGAAAATGATTGAGATAGATGATCTAGAGGCTAAAAATTGATGTAGAGATTGGTCTAAGTGATGAAAATAGGATCTTAATATCATAACATCTCCTAGACAATATCACCCTAATTAGATAGTAGCACAATGTGGTGATAGTGTCTTTATTTTACTAATAGTGTTCTTTATGTAAGATTGTCCTGATATTTTGGGTGCACCTATGTATGGATATGTAAAATTTATTCATGCATGCCTAAGTTATAAAACCCTATAGATTACATGTTTTAACTAATTTTTTGATCAAACCCTAATCCTCCATGTTATTAGGGCATCCAGTTGATACAGGCTAAAAAGTGTGTTTTTTAATGAGGTAGGATAGATATCCTCAATACTTCATTGTGAAGAGAGTTGCTTACATACCAATATTCTAAAGAGGGATATATCTTGATGTAGTTTGGTGTAAGTGCAAGTGAATCTAGTATGATAGTTGACTTGAGTGCTTTGAATGTGATTGAGACTATAAATCTAGGTAATCTAAGCTTAAGAACATTATAAATGGTAGTATGCATAAGTAGGGCATAATAGGGATTGATAACCTTAATTATGTATAATTTGTTCTAATTTTTCATATGTAATTTGCATCTGATTTCCATCTAGTGGTTAAAGGGCTAAAAGTCATGTATTTATATTGTTCTAGTGCTTATGTGGGTGTTAAAAGTGGTCTAGGTTGACCCTAAGAAGTCTAATTTTTGAAAATATATGCATTTTTGAAAATAGGAGGGAAATAATAATAACACCATTATTAAGACACTAACACCATGTGGCACTATTACCCCTATTATGGTGTTAGGGTCCAAGTGACAAAAAACTAGGCATGAAGGGATAAGATGCAAGAATGAGGGTTTGGGACTACTTTAGGGATGACTAGGGATGTTTGTGGCCTACAAAAGGGTTAGATAAGTATGAAAATAGGATGTAGGATAGGTCTAGGGATAAGCTAGGGATAGGTGGCCTCAAGTAACACTCTTATCACTCAAGTGTCACTTTTAGGTGATTACATTTTCCCTCCCTTTATTCTATAAATACATCAAAGTGAAATGATTAAGATAAAGGAAAAATAATCATATTATTGACCATTTTTGGTCCAGTAGGCCAAAATTGGTCCCCTTCTTCCCTTGCTATTCTGAGCCAGTTGAATTCGGGTTGCACAAGTCTTTCGATAGAAGATGAACCAGTTCAAAGAATGAAAGGGCTTTTAACAATCTTCTTCAAATAGTTTGTTTGAATAAATTCACAAGGAAAGAGAGAGAAAAAATGATTCAAGACACTTTTTTGTAAGGTTGGAAAAGTGGTTCAAACTTCAAGGTTCAATGACGTGATCTTTCCAAGAGTTAATAATTTTGAACTTTGAACCATTGAACCATTGAACTAGTTGGTTCAATCGGTTGGTTCAATTCAATCAGTTCAATGCCTTGGTTCAATTACTTGGTTTAATGTCTTGGTTCACTCAGTCAGTTCAACAACTTGGTTCACTCACTCGGTTTAATGGCTTGGTTCACTCAGTCAGTTCAACGGCTTGATTCAATGTTTTAGTTCAATGGATCAGTTTAATGAGTTAGTTCAGAATTTGGTTTAAAGGGATGGTTTGATAAATGGTTCAAATAGAAGGTTTGAGAAAGTCTCCTAAAGGACAAGTGCCCTTGTAGAGGGTAGTTGAGTGCAAAATGAACCATTCCAAGTGCCCTTGCGGAAGACAGGGAACAATTGCAAAGGGATCAAGGAGAAAGCCGAAAGGGTAAATTTTCTCTAGAAATTTGTACAAGGCAAGAGATGGAGAATTTCTTCAAACAAAATGTTTGAAGGAATTCCTTCAAAAAAAATTTCTAAAGAAATCCTTCAAAAGAAAATCTTGTGAAATAAAAAAGACTAAGGCAAAGGTAGGAAAACGATTTCTTTCAAAATTTTATCCAAAGGAATTCTTGACTAAGAGAAAAAGTTTGAAGAAATTTGGGAAAAGCTGTGAAAAAAACCCAAAGAAGAATTCTGAGTCAAAGAAAGTAATAGAGATAATTCTTGTAGACATTTTATCCATGAGAAAAATAGCTGAGAGAAAAGCCCAAATGAAGGCAAAATAGAAGGAAAGATATCCTTCAAACTTTTTGTTCGAAGGATTTCCTTCAGATAAAAGTCTGAAGAAATTCAGCCACCAAGACAATGAGGACCTGACTAAGACAAAAGCTTGAAGGAAAGGAAGAAAAAAGGCTGAAGCAAAGGGAAAATTTGAAGGAATTGCCAAGGAGGGTGACGGGTCCAAAGATGGCAAAATTGAGCATCGTGAACTAGCTGTTGGAAGTTCAAATGCCTAGTGATGGGTGCACAGATGTCAAATTTAAGGTGGTGAAATAGCTATTGATTTTGAAATGCTTAAGGATAGGTCATGAGTGAACTCAATGACCTGCCAAGAAGATAGCCCCTGAGGGTTGAAGGAGCTAGAAAAAACAAATCCAAGAAGAGCCAAGCGCAAAAATGGACAAAATAGTCCAAGTGGCAAAGGAAGGTGTCGACTCAAGGAGTCACTCCAGTGGTTAGAATAGTGCCTGCCAAGTGGTCATCAAGGGGCATGAATAGTGAATGGAATGACCCATTTTTCTCCATTTTGCATTAATGAGCAGACAAACTATGTGAATGCCTTCAAGGAGTGGTCTTATTTGTAGACAAACATCGTGGCCTATGTTTTTAAATGCATGAAATCAAAATCAGAGTCAACATAGCATTATCTATCAAGTGGCTTCCTCTTCCCAATGCTTGGAATGCACATGGGCCACTTGTCAAAGGGTGCCAAAGTCTTTTCCAAGAGTGTGCCAAAAGGCCTCTTTCTTCCTATATATATTGTAACTTCTCATTTTGAGAAAATGATCTCTCATATTGTAAGGTGAAACCCTACCATTTTTCACCTAAAATCAATAGAATACACATTTTTTACCTCTATTCTAGTTGGATATATCTCTGAGTGCATCTAAGTGTTAGTCTTGTGTCCAGTCATTGATTCCTAATGCTTTCATAGGGTTGACACCAATGCATCTAGTATATACAAAGTGTCATTCCTATAGGTGACAAGAATAGTTGTATCTAGAGCATAGAGGCAGAAGGAGAATATTATATAGTGTGCTTTCCATATAGTACCTATGGTAAGTCCTTTTTCTATGTGTTTCCATTAAATTCTCCCTGTCAAGCTCCCTGCAATCTAGTCCTTTTACCAATTAAAGTGTATGTATGTGTTCTTGTGGTTTAGAGTGTGAGTGTGAGTAGATCAAACTTGTTTGGTGCATCACCCTATTAGGTTCGGTTATATTTTCAACATCCTTCTCTCTTTTCACCCCCCCATTATATATATATATATATATATGTATTAGCAACTTATTGGAATAAATCAGATGCATCAAAGGGAGCTAGCCCTTCTCTAGAGACTCTCCCCTCAGTTTTGCCATACCCACAGGAAATAGAGGAGTTTCCATTTTGACATGTGGAAGGTAGGAGCTCAGCCTCCTATCAAGGGTGTAATCCACTGCGTCAATAGTTTTTGGCACACCCGATGGGACCAAGTTTTTTACACTCAATAAAGTTATATGATTGGTACTGGTCCTATTATAGCAGAATGAACCACTAATACAGCACCTAACCTTTAATCAGGATATTGTGGGACAAATTTTGTCCCAAGAGTTGAAGAATTTTTGGCATGTCCTTCAACCAACCAGCCTTTGGAGGCTTTTTCATCAACACTAATGGTGACTCTAAGTTGAATCAGTTGGTTAAGTAGTCCAGGTGCCATCAAGAAATCTCATTTTTTGTATGTATAATCCCATTGATAAGAATCATGGACTTTGTTTTCCTTTATATAACTTTGATCAAGCTCAAAATGTTCATGGAATCACCTCAAATAGCTCTCCTAGTTGCCCTTCAAAAATAAGGGAAGTATCACTAGAATTTGAGAAGCAGGTGATGGAAATAGACAGTTTAGATGAGTGGTATAGATATCAGCAAGAGCTTATGTACAAAGAGGAGTATTTTTTTAGGCAAGCTCGGGCCTTACAATCCATGAAGGAAGAGGTATCAAAATGGAAGGGTCCATTCATTCAAGGTAGTCATTCTTGTGCACCCCCTCCTATTCTAAAAAAATCCCCCTCTTATGCAGCAAATCTTTTTAATCAGATAGCACTTACTCACTCTAGCTCATCTAATGCATCAATCAATCTTGCTCTTAACCCTGTGCGCTTAGCCTTCAAATATCAAAGGGAACTAGAGCAACCCCCCATGGAGATGAACCTTCTCAATTCCTTAGATTGTGAATCCTCCTTTGAAGGGAATACCATAAACTAGCTCATCTCTCTTGAAGTAGCTCTTCTTGTACATCAGCAAACCCTCCCTAACCTTCCCCAACTTCCTCAAGTCTCTCAGTATGATCTCCAGATTCCAAGTTGGAAGAGGGAAAATCATGAACCAGCTCAAGACCTTGAAGAAGATAAAGTTGCTCCCTGTTCACAAAGGGAAAATTCCAATCCCAAGGTCTTGAGTTGGAAGCAAATAATGGAATCTTGGGATAGGAAGGAGGATGAGAAAGGTTTTTCTCAAAACCTTGAAGAAGATGAAGCTACTCTTACTCATCATGATGATGATTGTGACCTCCAAGAAAGGCTCTTCTAAGAATATATAGCAAGGAGAATTGTAGAGTTGGAGTCCAAAGTGAGATTCCTCAGCTAATGTATGATGGATGCAGTAGATTCCATGTTTGAACACACCCTATCTACACACCTCTAAGAGAGCTATCAGGCCACATCCGATATAGATGGAGTGCTATCCAAATTGAAAGAGGAGAATCATTTGATTTTAGCTCAAGGACTACCTCCTCTTTCACATGGTTTTAATCATCGGCCTTCCACTTCATCCCTTCTCAAGGAGGAACCTATTTTGTAGGAGGTGAGTGAGGAAGAGAATATCCAATTTACAGTTACCCAAGAGGCTATCATGAGCAATAATGAAGAGGAAATCATCATGGAGGCTCTTTCTGAAGACATCATCAGCAATGGAGAAGATGCAGGTCATGCATATATATAGATGTTCCAGCAACATGAAGAGGAACATAAGTATGGTGAGCTCTCTCCTCCCTTGTTTGATGAACTTCCTTGCTACTTTGATGAGGAGGATGACCATGCCATGGAGCTTGAGTTGAAGGAGGATCAGATGGATGTCTTTGAATAACTAGAGATGTTGATCCTTGAGTATGAAAAGGAGAGACCTGTCCATCAAGAGGAAAGCCTTGAAAAAGAGAGTTTCGAACAAAAAGGTGATGTTTTGTGGGATGAGCAATCAATTTTTTATTCCATTTCAGACATCACAATAGTCACCCTTCTTCAATAAATCCATGAAGGAGTAGAGGATGAGTTTGATAAGGTCTTCAACAGAGCAGAAGAGGATGATTCAAACCATGATGCACTGTAAAGGAGCTATGCATATCAAAGGGCTTATGGTGATGAACCAATGACCATTGATTTCTTGATGAAATGCACCAGCATGAAGGACTAGCATTCAATAAGATTCCAAGAATAAGAAGAGTGCATATATTTTGGGAGTATGTTTGACTCTGATCCACTCAGATGCAAGCCAATCAAGGTGGTAGGCAAGAGGAGTAGGTCACCAAATCTTCATTCCATTCAGCCACTTGTCTGGCACCATAAGTTTCTAAGCCATGAAAGAGACTTAAGAAATGTTCCCTTTGATCCAGGAGGGAAGAAAATATACCTGGTTAGTTGTATATAGTAGTTTGCTTTTAGTTTTCTTTCCCTATTTTCCCTAAGTGCTATTTGCACAAGTAGTGTTTTTAGCCTTGTGTGTGTTTTCCTTTGTGTTTGGGGTAAAAGCGTCATGATTGATTCTTAGATCTATCATGGCTATTGCTAACTTTTACAAGTTGCATTTTTACTCTATGCCTAGTGGACTTTAAGGCAACTAGTTTCTAAGCATAGCAGGCATGTTTCCCCTGGGAGTCACCAATTTGTTGACCATTTTTGGTCTAGCAGGCCAAAATCGATCCCCTTCTTCCCTTGTTGTTTTGAGCCAATTGAATTTGGGTTGCATAAGTATTTTGACAGAAGATGAACTAGTTCAAAGAATGAAAGGGATTTTAAAAAGCTTCTTCAGACAGTTTATTTGAATAAATTAACAAGGAAAGAGAGCCAAAAAATGATTCAAGACACTTTTCCTTAAGGTTGGAAAAGTGGTTCAAACATCAGGGTTCAATGACATGATCTTTCCAAGAGTTAAGAATTTTGAACTTTGAACCATTGAATCATTGAACTAGTTGGTTCAATCAATTGGCTTAATCAAATGGTTCAATCATTTGGTTTAGTTTAGTTAGTTCAATGCCTTGGTTTAATGACTTGGTTCAATGTCTTAGTTCACTCAGTCAGTTCAACGGCTTGGTCCACTCAGTCAGTTCAATGGCTTGGTTCACTCAGTTGGTTTAATGGCTGAGTTCAACATTTTAGTTTAATGGCTTGGTTCAATGATTTGGTTCAACATTTGGTTCAAAGGGATGGTTTGAGAAATGGTTCAATTAGAAGGTTCAAGAAAGTCTCATAAAGTACAAGTGCCCTTGTGGAGGGTAGTCGAGCGCAAAATGAACCATTCCAAGTGCCTTGTCCACCTTTTGTGGAGGAGTTACTTACATACTCTCCTATATGTATTCCTCACTTTGGCCATCTCATGTTAATCAAATTTTGGTTTTCTCCATTTGTCTTGTGCAATTTAGCTTCTTGTATAATTTTAAATTAATTTAGCATATATGTGGTGTGCACTTGCTTCATCTCGTGTGATCATGTCTCCATTGCATTCGCATTATCTAGATTTTGGCAACAACTCTGATATGGTATCGAAGCCACTCTGATAATCATGTGTTTGGTTATGCTATTCTAAAATTCTTACTTTGCCTTCTTAGTAGTTTTTTTTATGTTTAACTCCGTTGTTTGGTAGAGTTTTTTGAAAACTCATACAAATCCATACGGAAACTTGTTCAAAAAATTAATTTTGAGTTAGAATTTGCCAAGACATCTTGTCTAGATCTGTTGTGGCTTTAGCAAAGGTAGAAGAATTTCTTTTCTTTTGGTCATTCTACAGGAAAAAGATAAGATTACTACTATCTAGTTTGCTTTCTAGACATTGGAGGGGCTGACTTTTTGCAAGCTGTTGGGTGCCATTATTGTGAGCAGAGGGAGGAGTAGCACTTCACTCATTCAATCTAGGTGTAGCTTTTGTAACTCTACACCAAGCTTCTACAACTCTGTGCCAAGATTTTGCAAACCCATGCGCTCTCCAACAGTTGACCTTTTTTTGTTTGCAAGGTGCCTTCAGCACTCCATGCAACAGTCCAAGCATAGTCAGTCTAGGTGCAGCTAGATCCTTCTATTGTTATCCTTTTACCATGCCACAGTCCTTCCAGCAAGACACCATCAGCCGTACAGTGTCCAGCAGGTCTGCAAATTTCTCTTTTGTCTTTTATGCAAGTAAAATCTTGACTGTGTTTTTTTGGCGCCCCTTCCTTGCTTGGCATCCCATGTGGGCCCTTGGACACTTGGCATCCGTTCATTCTGTCTTTGCTTTATTTTTTTAGTTAAAAATTGACTTGTAAAATTTTTTAAAAAAAATTAGTCAATTTGAATGAATATTTGGTTTTTTAGACAGTTTGATAATTTGGGGGTTTTCATTTAAAACTTGTATCTTCACCTGTCAAAGATGAAGGGTGAGACCCGGGTTAGCAAGAGGCCAATTCCCCCTCACACAAACCTCTTTTGGATTCCTCATTTTTTGTTAAATCTAATGAGTGGTTGGAAGGCCACTTTCTCTCTCAAAATAGGCATTTTTTTAATGTTTTAGTGCTTTTTTTGTAAAAACACTAGTTTAAAGGAAAATTGAACCTTTAATATCTTGCAAACGGTAGCTCGGATTTGGGTGCCATTTTTTGCAAAAGTGCTTGTAATTAAATTATCCATAGTGTAGGCTTGTTATTTTTCAAAAATGAACTAGTTTATAAAGTGCCTAAAATTTGGGTCTCTTGGGATGCATTTTCGACTGAGTCTGACATCTTGTTTGCTTATGTCTTGCACTGATTGCTCTAAAATGCATTCTCAGCTAAGTCTGACATATTTTGAGCATGCACTTGCATATTTAGGGGGGATCAATATTTTGGGGGGGTGTGATTTCTTTTCACAACTTGTAAATCTTGCTTTCATTCTCCTTTCTACATAATTTCACAACTTGAAATCAACACAACTTCACCTAAATTCAACTTAAAATGGATTTTTTTCAACTTAAACCCCTAACACCCTTCAACTATCATGAATGGAAGGTTAAAATGTCAATCATTCTTAGAATCAAAGGGTTGTATAAGATCACCATGGGTACTGAAGTAGAACCCAACACTAATGCTAAAAAGGTCAAGTGGTACAACCGTAGTGATGAAGCCTATGGATTACTAAGATTGTCTATGTCTCCAGAAATTCTCTTCCATTTATAATCCTCTAAGACTCCCAATGACATATGGGACACCTTAGAAAACTTATTTGGGAAGCTTGATGAGATGAGAGGTCATGAGCTCAAAAATGAACTGATAAGTCTAAGTCCTAGCAACTTTGACACCCTACAGGACTTCTTCACTAAGTTTAAGGCCCTTAGATTGCAATTGAAAGAATGCAGGATAGAGAAGAAAGATGATTAACTCATACTTTCTATTCTCACAAAGTTAGGTCCAAGCTATTCAGTCTTTGTCTCCACTTTCCATGCCACAAAAAGTGCCATTGGCACTACATGGAAAATGCCTTCTTTGGATTCATTCATTGCCAACTTGACTAGGGAGTAAGATAAGCTAATTCAAATGGGCACAATGAAATCTACTCAACCCCAACCTTTGATAGCTATAAATGGTAAAGATAAGACTTCAATAAAGGAGAAGAAGAAAAAGAACAAGGACTAGGAGAAGAAGAAAGAAAACAACAATCCTGCCAAAAACAACACTCAGTCTTCATCCTCCAATGCTAAACCTAAGAAGGAGAAGGTTAAGTGTACCTACTATAAAAATACAGGGCATGATGAACACAAATGCATGAAGAAACAAATAGATCACCTAACTCATCTTCTAGAGAAGAACAAAATAGGTGTTCTTGAGTCGATCAAGCAGAATTCATCTACCCAAGATTCTACCAAGGCAAAAGGCAAGAGTAAGGAGAAAGAAAAGGGCAAGGCCCTTGTAGCTACAACAACTTCTACATCATCATGGGTCATTGATTTGGGTGCTTCTCACCACATGGGCTCTTCACTAGTTGAGTTTTCATCTTTAGAGCCTTGTAGCATGACTTCAATTAGTTTGGGTGATGACACATCAGTTTCTATTATAGGGAGAGGGTCAGTTGAAATGGAAGGAGGAACATTCAATAATGTTCTAAGTGTTCCTTCTCTTTTAACCAATCTCCTATCAGTGTACCAAATCACTCACATTGGTCAGGGCATGAGAGTTGAGTTTTCACTAGATTCAGTGGCTATCAGGGAGTTGCATAGTGATACTACAGTGGCAGTGGGTAGGGCAGATCACCAAGCAAGGTTATATACCTTCTCACATTTTACATCAAATTCTTCTCCAACAGCATTGCTAACTCATTCAGATGGAGTTAGCAAATTGTGGCATGAGTAGTTCAGTCACCTTAACTACCGCTACCTTGAGTAAAACTTTGTAAAAATGACATGGTCATTGGCTTGCCTCGTGTCTAATTCTCAAAAGGACTTTGCGAAGAGTGCTCCCATGGGGAGCATCCCAAAGCAAAATTTAACAAAGGCAAAGCTTGGAGGGCTTCACAACCTTTGGAGTTAGTCCACAGTGATGTATCAGGACCCTTTCCCAAACCATCTTTCACAAGGGCCAGGTACATCCTCACTTTCATTGATGATTTCTCTAGGTACACTTGGATATATTTTCTCAAACAAAAGTCTGAAGTGTTTGAAAATTTTCTAGACTTCAAGGCTCTTGTTGAGAAATAGAGTGAGAAATCCATCAAGGTTCTTCAAACTGATAATGGAGGGGAGTATGTTAGCATCAATTTTGAGTACTTTTGCACCACTGAGGGGATTGATTTGCAGTGCATAGTCACTTATAGTCCTTCACAGAATGGGGTTGCAAAATGCAAAAATAGGTTCTTAAAAGAGATGGGTAGTTATATGATTCACTCCAAATCCTTAGCACCATAGTTCTAGGCCAAAGTCATCAATTGTCCTTGTTACATTCAAAATAGGGTTCCTCACAAAGCTTTGAAAGGGATAACACCCTTTGAAGCTTGGCATAAAAGGAAACCTGATGTTGAGCACCTTAGGGTTTTTAGATCCCCATCCATGGCCTGCATTCTGAAGAAGAAACACAAAGCTATGGAACATTAGTCTAAGCCTTGCATCTTTGTAGGATATCTAGATGGTATTAAGGGGTATCACCTTCTAGATCTAGTCACTCATGAGTTGTTCATTGAGAGAAGTGTCCATTTTCAAGAGAGTCTTAGAGACTCAATACTTGACACTTTTCCCTTATCATATCTACTTATTCATGATGGTTCCTCATCAAATTTAGATTAACCACAGTAGGTTCTTGAGCCAGAGACATCTTCTTCTTTGAGTTTAGATAGTGAGGACAATGATGTCGAGGCATCCACCTCTAGTCAGTTAGAGGATGAGGAGTTCACACCTGACTCACCCACTTCTGAGCCAATTTGGGCTAGATAAACACTTGAGAGTGCTAGCACTTGGGTAGGAGATCCTGCAAATGATAGACATGCTAGGGGAGATTTTTAGAGAGATCCACATGCCTTCTTTGCTTTAGTTTCAAATCCAAAGACTTTTTAAGAGGCATCGGGGGTACCTGAGTGGGATAGTGCTATAGAGGAAGAATATTCTTCCTTAATCAAAAATCACACTTGGGATTTGACTTCACTTCCTAAGGGAAGAAACATGGTTCGATGTAGGTGGATATATCAAACCAAGTTTGTAGCAGATGGGTCAGTTGATAAGTACAAGGTGTGATTGGTCACCAAGGGTTTCTCACAGGTGGCAAGCATTGACTTCTTAGAGACCTTTACACCTGTTTCAAAGATGAATTCTATTCGACTCACCTTGGCTATTACTGCAGCACATGGTTGGGATGTGCACCAGATGGATGTGAAGAGTGCCTTTCATCATGGAGACCTAGAGGAGGAAATCTACATGGAGCAGTTGCCAGGATTTGTTCAAGATTCTTCCTTAGTATGTAGACTTAAGAAATCTATCTATGGCCTCAAATAGGCCCCTCAGGCTTGGTATGCCAAGATGTATTCCTTCTTTCTCATAGCAAGTTTCACTAGGTGCCATTCTGATCCCAATGTCTACTTCTTATGGCAGGATGATTTGCTCTTGATTTTGGTTCTATATGTTGATGACCTTTTGATCACTAGGAGTTCTTCATTAGCTATTGCAGCAGTGAAGGCATCTCTTTAAGATAGATTTGACATGATAGACTTGGGTTTGTTGCACTTCTTCCTTGGCATTGAGATATCACAGTTAGATTTATGGATTTCTCTTGCATAGCCTAAGTATGCTCTTAACTTATTGGCTCGGTTTCACATGGCTGATTGTAAGCCATCTCTGACTCCCTTTCTATCAGGAGTCAATCTTGAGGCTAACTATTCTTCACCATTGGTTGATGCCACTCAATATCAACAACTTATTGGTAGTCTCATCTACTTGACTCACACCAGGCCCGACATATCATATACAGTGGGAGTTGTCTCCAAATTCATGCAGGAACCTCATGAGCTACATTAGAAAGTAGCTAAGAGGATCTTGCATTACATATAGGGTTCATAGAGATACGAGATTCATTACAAATTTGGCATAGAGGTTGACTTGGTTGGATATACAGATTCAGACTGGGCTGACAATTCATAGACTCACAAGTCCACTTCTAGTTATGGTTTTTCTCTAGGTTCTAGTCCTATCAGTTGGTCTAGCAAGAAGCAGAATGCTATTGCTATATCATCCATAGAGGTAGAGTACAGGGGAGCTATTAATGTAGTTACTGAGGCTATTTGGCTTCAAGGGATACTTTTTAAGTTTGGCATTCTTATCAGGTAGCCCACCATCATTTATTGTGACAACTAGAGTACCATTCAGATTTGTAGGAATCCAGTTTAGCACTAGCAGACCAAGCACATAGAGATTCACATGCATTTCATTCAGGAGCTTATTCATAGTTAGGTCATTGACTTGATATTTTGCTAGTCTTTAGAGTAGGTTGTAGACATCTTCACCAAACCTTTCACTGAGAGCAAGTTCATTCATCTACAAGCTCTTCTTGGGGTGTGGTCTACATCTGTAGCAGCATCATCTTTAGGGGGGCCTTCTAGCCTCTTCATTTATTTTATGTCTCTCTTTTGGGGGGGAGTTTTTTCCTACGAGTTTTCTCCTTTTATCTATCTTATGAGAGATTGCATTTGTACATGGGTACCTCATTAGGCCTAGTTGTCGGGACCTATTTTATATTTCCACACTGGCCACCTAAGTTGTGCTTATGGGGGGTAATAGTGTAGGTTTTTATTTTTCCCTATTTATTAATTAGGGAAATTGTATTTCTTGTGCATACATGGAGTTTTCCTACATTTGTGGGATAGGCCAGTTTATGTGGAGGTGTGTTTCATAGATGTGGCATAGGTGTCATAAGAATGTCATAAGTAACTCCCTTGATGGGAGTTACTTCTCTATTCTTAGCACCTTGTCACCACCTTTGATGGAGGAGTTACAGTCTATTCTTGGGGTGCCTTGTCCACATTTTGTGGAGGAGTTACTTACATACTCTCCTATATGTATTCCTCACTTTGGCCATCTCATGTTAATCAAATTTTGGTTTTCTCTATTTTGTCTTGTGCAATTTAGCTTCTTGTATAATTTCAAATTGCTTTGGCATCTATGTGGTGTGCACTTGCTTCATCTCATGTGATCACGTCTCCATTGCATTCGTATGATCCGGATTCTAGCAACAACTTTGATAGAAATAGCCATTGATTTTGAAAAGCTTAAGGACAAGCCGTAAGTCAACTTAGTGACCCGTCGAGAAGATAGCCCTCAAGGGCTGAAGGAGCTAGAAAAGATAAAGCCAGGAAGAGCCAAGCACAAAAATGGACAAAATAGTCCAAGTGGTAAAGGAAGGCATCGACTCAAGGAGTTACTCTAGTAGTTGGAAAAGTGCCTACCAAGTGGTCATCAAGAGGCATGAACATTGAACGGTGTGACCCATTTTTCTCCATTTTGCATTAATGAGTAGACAAACCATGTGAATGCCTTCAAGGAGCAGTCTTGTTTGTAGACGAATGGCGTGGCCTATGTTTTTAAATGCCTGAAGTCAAAATAGGAGCCAACACATCATTATCTATCAAGCGGCTTCCTCTTCCCAATGCTCAGAATGCACATGGGCCACTTGTCAAAGGGTGCCAAAGTCTTTTCCAAGAGTGTGCCAAAAGGCCTCTTTCTTCCTATATATATTGTAACTTCTCATTTTGAGAAAATGATCTCTCATATTGTAAGGTGAAGCCCTACTATTTTTCACCTAGAATCAATATAATACACATTTATTACCTTTATTCTAGTTGGATATATCTCTGAGTGCATCTGAGTGTTAGTATTGTGTCCAGTCATTACTTCTTAATGCTTTCACAGGGTTGACACCAATGCACCTGTTATATACAAAGCACCATTCCTACAGGTGACAAGAAGAGTTATATCTAGAACACAGAGGTAGAAGGAGATTATTAAATAGTGTGCTTTCCCTACATTGCCTATGTTAAGTCTTTTTTCTATGTGTTTCCATTAAAGCCTCCCTATTAAGCTCCCTGCAGTCTGGTCCTTTTACCAGTTAAAGTGTATGTATGTGTTTTTGTGGTTCAGAGTGTGAGTGTGAGTAGATCAAACTTGTTTGGTGCATCACCCTATTAGGTTAGGTTCTATTTTTTAGCATCCTTCTCTCTTTTCACCCCCCCCCACCGCATTGTGTGTGTGTGTGTGTGTGTGTGTGTGTGTGTGTGTGTGTGTGTGTGTGTGTGTGTGTGTGTGTATTAGCAACTTATGGGAATAACTCAGATGCATCAAAGGGAGCTAGCCCTTATTTAGAGACTCTCCCCTCAGTTTTTCCATACCCATAAGCAAGAGAGGAGTTTCCATTTTGATGCGTGGAAGGCAGGAGCTCAGCCTCCTATCAAGGGTGCAATTTACCTAAGAGGTGTAGCCTATGAGTCTAGATCTGGGTATGTGAAGCTTATTCTAATGTGTTTCCTACAAGTTTAATGTGCTTATATCAATTTTTACTTAAGAGATATCAAAAACAAAAGACAAAACTGATTAAAAAAACAAAACTAAGTAAAATTAAGTAAAGTGATAATAGAGAGGAAACAAATAAATACACCTCATTAAGTACATGAATCAATGCATAAACCTAGTGACAACTTATGTGTGTGCATGTATATAGTGATATATATGTAAATATCTTAAACTAATATGATGGCTTGCTCAAGCATCATGTGTGGGTGGATCAAGAACTTAATCTAGTTTTGACTCCATCATTTCCCACCCCTATTTGGTGTATCATAACCTATGAATAATTTAGATTAAATTGATGGTGTGTCCAACCCTCTCATGTAGGTGGCTCAAGAACTCAATCAGACTATGACTCCATTATTTCTAACCCATGTTTATTAGATGCATTTGATACTTAAATTGCATGATGTAAGTATAAATGTCTAAGTAGAAATTTTAGCTATGTGGGAATTCAAGTATATTAGGTAGCTCTACACCACTCAAGAATGCTAACCATTATAGATGGAGTAAGGCATTAAACTAGTTTGTAACCTAGAATATGATGTTAGATGTATATAGTGTAAATAATGACATGGAATTTGTCATTCCATTCAATCAACTAGTTTGTAAGTGAGCATATAGAAATAATATGTTACATACATGCCCTAAAATTTGGCATCTAAGCATATGTATTATGGACTTAGTTTTAATAATCTGTATCTAAGTATCTAAACTATAAATGGGAATAATCATGCCATGTATGATGCCCCCAATATGATTAAAATGGTATGAATTTAAGTTAAACTAAGCAAAACTAGTAAATCAATAATTAAATTAGTGTAAACTTAAACTATACCTATTGTACTTTTCTATCCAATCTAGATTTTTCTAAAATTGAGGCTACTAGATAGTAGCACCATATCTTGGAAAGTAGTTTTATGTGGTATTAGTATCCCAATTGTAGTGCTAATGTCTTATTGCTCTAATTTTTATGAAATTATAATAATTTATGTGTTATTTTTTTCCACTATGTTTACCTAAGTGTGATTTTTGTAATCTGAGCTTGTGTGCTAAAAAATGTACTATGAATGAATTCTAATAGCCTAATATCTATAACAAACCCTTATGAACTCCCCCTCTTTTAAGGGGAGTTGTTGAACCTGTGCAATAATTATCTTTAAAATAAAAATCTCCATAAGATGTGTGTTATCCAGAGTATATATGATATCTACATAATAATATAATATAATATGCATACATAACATCATAATGTTAGATAATATGAGTATAAGTTTGTAATGTGTGTTGTATGTATTGTCTAACATTAAAAGTAAAGATATATATAGCAATGTATGTAATAACAAATCTAAGTAATAACTAAGTAGCTACCTAGGGGATGGTTCATGATGTTTATCATGGCACCCAAGTAGGAGGGGGAGATGCATGAGGTCCCTCACGACATCTAAAATAGGATTGTGTAACAAGTAATATACAAGTGTCATGGCCATGATGCATATAATAAAATATACATAAGGGACATGGGCACATATCACTAAATCTAAGAAAATAAGGCATACAAGGACATGTTCAAAATTCCACATACATAAGCAATCAAGTTAGATTAGAGCCACATAAAATGACATGTTTAAATGTTAGTATACACAATCAAGAAGGCACACAAAAGTACATAGCATGTGTCTAAAGGATACATACTATGAAAATAAGTGGCATAGAGCCAAAGATCACTGGTATATTCAAATGACCTCAAATTAAAGATGCATAGAGATACAATCAAGTCTAAACTAATAAATATAGAAATAAAAGTATGTATGAACATGAAATACAAATCTATGTAAGATCCAAGATATACATATACTAAGTCTAAAGTAGTAATAGCTAGCAAAAAAAATGAGTGAGTGTAGAATGATCAACATCAAGATATAACTATATTAAAACTATGATGTAGAGTATAGAAAGATGTAACCTGGTAATAAAACTATGTATAAGGTGCCCCCAAGTGGGTGAATGTGTCAAATGAAGAACCTATGTATCGATTTATATTCCCCACATGGGTATATAATAGCAAATATGGATCAATGTAGTGGACCTAAGTCTTATAGTAATCTTCAAGCACTTGACAAGAACAAGTGAAGCATGTATGTATGATAAAACTGACTATATTAAGATATTTAGCATATCTAGTGTCTAGAAATTATAATAAGATTAAATATGGCAATGCATACAATCTATAATTTTGAATTTGTTGAGTAAAGGTTTAAATGTTTTTTATGTTTTTGAAATATTGTATTATTTTTGTATTTACTAGATATAAGCTATGTACAAGCAACATAAAAATGCAACTATATACAAGGAGCAAGGGAAAATAAAAGTATGTATAATAACAGAGGAATAATACTAACCATTGAGTCTCATGGGAGACTCACTATCAATATGGCCTATGTCAAATAAAGGAACATTGATCATACATGTTATATGAAAGGTTAATTGTGTTCTTAGAACCTATTGTACTAAGTGATCTATATCTTGTCCTACCTATGAACTGGTATTAGGAACCTGTGACACTAACTATGGTATCTTTTGAACTGTAGGGGATTTAGGAACCCATCTAGTAGAATATGTTGTAGTTGGCATAGGTGTCCTATGTTGACAACCTTGAGAACTCAATAATTCTAATCTCATAAGAAAGTGAGAAGAGGGAGGCCCTCTAGAATCTACAACATATGTCTGATGTAGGGGTGTCTCTAATAATGGTCTCCATGGTGGAGTGTGCATACATGGAAACATTATAAGAGTATAACTCACCTAAATTGGTGGCTCTATTGAATTATGTGGTTTATTGATAGAAACTATGCTTAGAACTATAAATGGTAATTATGTTGTAACTGGTAATTACAATGTAACTACCTATGGGACAAGTAGAGGATACTCATATGAAAAATCCTCAATTTTTATCACCTAATTTTCATGTATATATTTTAGGATTTTTTCAATGATGGATGGGATGGATTATAGCTATTATATCCATGTCCTACCTAGTAACATGTTAAATATGATTTCACTAGGTACTATTAGGAATCTAGTGGCCATATGTGTTGGTCTAATCTATAGTGGAAGTATAATCTCCCTAATGGAACTCTAAACATGGCCACTAAAACCACTAATAATTGTGTATATAGGATATATATCATGTTCTAAATACACCAAATGTTGTATAAGTGTGATATTGCACATGTTAATACTTGACTCATTTTTAACCATAACACTCTAAATATGATGATGATCTATGTAGGATTGTATAAAGAGTGCATATAAATATAAATCATCATCAATATTCTACTACTATCATAAGGTGATGACTGGTCGAGCTAGAACTATAATATGATACACACCAATGATATTATATAGTGGGTGTGCCTCCTCTATACTAGTGTGATATTATGTTGATGGTGGATTTTCATGATATATGTAGTGAACACCTAAAGTGCCCCTACCTCATTTATTATATTCTTTATAAATAGACCTAAGAATATTTTAAATGTCTTAGCTTTTGTTCATTGTACTTTGGGTGCATCTGTGGTTGTGCCCACATTAGTAATGTTAGCCTCTATCAAATCTTATATCTTATGTTTCAAGTTGATACATATGTTTGCTGTATGGCTTGGTACCCTATGATATTCATAGAATACAATGGAATCATAGCTATTTAGAAGAGGCCATGTTTTATCAACATATTTAATAGGAGAGAGATATACTACATTTTATTCCAAGATATATTGTAAAACATGTTAAAGTGATTATGGAAGGTTGGTGAAAACACTTCATGGAGGAGCTAATAAAACTAGGTGAAGAGATGGCTTTGAATCTGTGTTAATTGTGTCCTTTGGATCAATCTTATTTTTATTGGCCCTTACCTTGTATGGAGGCTTACTATATCTCTAATTAGTTATTTCTAATCCACTTACATATTTTAGTTTTCCCATAGAGAGAATTTTGACTTCTCTTTATTTCACTATGTGGCATAAATATGTGAAGGTTGGAAACTTATTGAACAAGATAACTTCATGTAATATTGGTAGTAGGCTCTATTTTAATATATCCTATAGATCTTTATCTACCATGGGGCTATTCAACTTAGCCAATATAGTCTTATATGGTAAGACATATTCTTCTATAGGCTCATTTGATTTTTGTTTCAATTGTGCAACTTGATCATATGAGATCTTATCACTGATATTTATTGATATGTGTACTAGAAACATATTAGGCAATGGATTAAATGTGGTGATAAATTTATTTATTAGATCATAAAACCATTATAAGGCATAATCCCTTAGACTGTGTGGAAATAATTTAGTGAGGAGCTAATGATTAGACATGTAGTCCAAACATGCTACATGGAAATCTTAGATATGGTGCTCTAGGAAAACCTTACCATCATACAATGTAATCTTAGCTGATATGAATTCAGATGGCAAAGGAGTTACTACCATGTGATGTTCCAAAGTTGTATGTAAAAGAACATAAGAATTCAAGGCATGTGATGGCCTAATGTATCTATGCTTAATATGTAACACCTTATCCTATAGAGTATGTACCTCCTACATGAAGGATTGTACATCTACAGTAGAGTAATTAGCCATAAGAGGTGTAGTTTTCACTTAAATTTATTTAGTTACAATTACTTATTGTGCTAGTTGAGTTGTCCCCAATGTAGGTGTAATAATGTTTTCATTTATGGGAGAAGAAGATTGACAATTGTTTGATTTATTTTTTATTCCCATTATGACTTGTAAAATATGTGCATGATCAAGGGGCTATTTCCTAAGTCTATCTTTGAATCTTTTTAGAATTTCATCCTTATAGAAAATTAGGTTTTCATTGTTAAGTGGAGGGAGAGTGTCCCAATTCCCACATTGTATATCATATTGATCTTGATTATACTAGTCATCTTTAGATGTATTATCATTGAAATCCACATAATCAAGGAGTGACAATGAAGGGAGTGATAACTAGCCCCTTGTCCATGTTATAAGCTCAAATAAAAGGGATTTGGATATGCTCAATAGGATTTCCACCTAGCCTAGCACTTCTTCTTAATGGAAGAGAGATATATTTTTTAGATGATATATAGTAAACAAAGTGAAATAGGTCTACTAAAAAAAAATTTATTAAGTCTAAAAATCTTAACACATCCAATAAAAATAGGAAAAAATAGGATACAAACCCTAGTAGCATCTAGGGTTAGGGTTTTATCAATGTTCAAAGTAAGTCAAGTTCACTAAATGTTTTAACCTTTTAGGACTTATTACATGTAAATCCTATATTTGTTAAAAAAAGAGTATAATAAATCAAGGTATAAATATGCAATAAATACAATCACTAAATTGTTATAGAATTGACTAATTTGACCTTTCTAAAAATAGTATTAAATAATGCAAATAATAACTTAGCTAGAAAATAACTGATATGAATGATATGGAAGCAAAAAACTAAGGTAGAAACTAGTCTAAGTGTCACAAATAAGATCCCAGTGTTAGAATCCCTCCTTTATAGTATCACCCTAATTATATAGTAGTGTCATACGGTGTTAGTGTCCCTATTTTGGTAGTAGTTTCCTTTTTGCAAGACTATCCTGAGCTTCTAGATACACCTGTGTCTAGATCTATAAGGTTTGTTCCTACATGCATGTGTTCTGAAACCTTATAGATTTCTTGTTTTGACTAATTTTATGAGTAAACCCTAATCCTCTGTGTTGCTTGGCATTAGGTTGATACAATCTAAAAAGTTTTTTTATTAGTGGGGTAAGTTGGACATCCTCAACACCCCACTATGAAGAGATTTGCCTAAATACCAATACTCTAAAGAGGGATCAAGCCAAATGTAGTTATCCCCACCTAAGTGTTGGTGTAAGTATAAGTGAAGCTAGTATGATAGTTAACTTAAATGATTTGAATGTGCTTGAGACTAAAAATCTAGGTAATCTGACCTTAGGAATGTTGTATATGGTAATATGTAAAAGTAAGGCAGAATAGGGATTGATAACCTTAATTGTGCATAATTTATTCTAAGTTTTCATATGTAATTTGTATGTGATTTCCATCTAGTGTTTAAAGGGATAAAATTCATGTATTTATATTGTTTTGGTACTTATGTAGGTGTTAAAAGTGGTCTAGGTCGACCCTAGGAGGTCTAAGATTTGAAAAGATATCCATTTGTGAAAAGAGGAGGGAAAAGATAGTAGCTCCATTATTGGGACACTGACTCCATGTGGATCTATTTTCCATATTATAGTGCTAGTGTCTAAGTGGTAAAACACTGGGCATGAAGGGCCATGATGTAAGAATAAGGGTTTTGGACTACTTTAGGGAATGCTTGAGGCCCATACAAAGGTTGAATAAGTGTGAAAATAGGGTCTAGGATAGGTATAGGGCTAAGCTAGGGATATGTGGTCTTAAGTAGAATGTAAATGACACTTTTAGGTGATTACAATAGCATAGTTTTACTTTACATTTTTATCATATCTCAACATAATAAATTTAGTATATGTTTTATCCAGGTTTTGAAATTAATTAGCCTAATATAGATCTATTTATCACCATTGTGCTTATTCATTTCTATATTCTTAACCTTATATCCCTTTAATCTATGTTTTTAGGATTAAACAAAATAAAATTCTTAGTTTTTATACTAATATTTTTTAATTTCATTACAAAATCATCAAACCACTTATTAGCTTTTTTATTTTTTGAACTATTTTTCCCACTTGATAAATTATGCACAGGGGATGCCTCCCCTTGGAGTGAATGATCCTTATATAGAGTATCTACCTCATTAAATCTTGAAATTGAAACAACCCTAAAATTTAACATAGATTCTTTGAAAGACTCTATTTCATCATCCTAAATAATCTTTTCCCTGATAATGGATTCTTAAAACTACTACATAAATGATTTGATTGCCTATCTACAACTTCCCCATTATATCTTTAGCTTTTTCCTTCTTATTTATTTGGGTCATTCTTCAAATCTTGGATAGTATTTATATTTCCTTTGGAGGTTCTTCACTCCCCATATACATAGTATCCAGATTCTCTTAGAGGTATAGTTCTTTTTGTTATCTTCATAGTCTTTATCCTACTCCTACTAGCAGTTCCTTGAGGATCACTCTACATATTCAATCTCTTTTATTGTCATGATTCTTGTTGAAGTAATAAAATTACCTTCTCACTATGCCTCTATGTGCAATCCATCTTTAGGGTTTTGGTTCAAATTCCCTATCTCAATTTCTCATCATTCATCTCCTATAAGTTTGTATCCCCATTTTTCCTTAAGCAACTACTCCACATCGGCTAGAATTATCACCATGGTCTTCTCCACAACCAATATTTTCATAAAAATAGGAAGTCATTACAATCACATTCCATGAATTACTCTAAAAAATAAGTTATATGAAACTTAAAATGTAATATATCCTTGAATATAAAATTTAGTGACATATCCATTAATTGTAGTATTCATCAAGTGATCAATTCGATGGGTCCAGTCAGTTTCTAAGTTACATAGTTTTTTGAGATTTTATTCAGCGCAAATAAATTACTTTATTTCTCTAGGCCTAAATCAATAATACTCAATCTTTTAAAACCAATTGGATAGTAATTCAACTAATTCACACCATAAAATTTTATAAATCTCACCATAGATATGTTCAACTATGATTTATTTAGTAGAGCCTCTAATTCATCTAGCTTCTTCTTTTACAAACTTTTATATTATCTCATCCAACCAAAATTCAATATATCTCTGACCAGGTAACCATCTTAACATAGTTTCATTCTCACTCCACCCTTGTTAGTAGAGGTTCATAGAATCTCTCATCAAAACATGCTAATGTTTTATAATCTGTGAATAGTAGGGTAGGTTTTAGATGTAGGAAGTTATATGTCTAATAGATTATGGTTTTATCCTGAAGTGAACTCATTAGTAATTAGTGTCCATTCATCTTGAAAATATTTCATTAACTCAACTTAGACATATTTTAATAGATCAGATAAGTAGAGTCACACAAAAAAGAAACTAAATGGTTAAGGGAAAACTAATGTACACAAAGTACAATTAACACAAAAACTCTCTAGGTAACCATGATCTTTATAGCATTATATTTCTCAAAAACACATATCAGTCCTTTCCTTTATAATATAGAGTATTTATAAATATGAGGAGGCTATGTCACTTCACCTTCATGACCGTTCACTTCTAGAATCATATGATATTTTTTAACTTATATATAATTTTGGCATTTAAACAAAACTTGTATTTTACACAAAACAAATACTATCACACACTTATCACTTATATAATATTTATAGAATTTTATAATTTATTTTATTACCAAAATTAGCATGTGACCATGCATATGAATTTATATGTGTATGATTATATATTTTGAGTCTTTGAAAATTAAATACCTATGGATGTCATCTGCCCCCATAATATATATGAATGTGTCAACATCTATCATAAGTTCAATTTTTCAATTAATTTAAATCTTTAAAAACCTGTGCTCTATATTTAAAATCTAATTTTTGCATTATTTTGGTTCTATAAAAGCATGTACTATGTATTATTTTTATACCATTACTTATTCCAAACCTTAGTTTTTATTAATGGATATTTGGATCTCTAAGATCATCCCACTATGATTCCCCACTTTTGAGGTGAGGGATGTAGCCTATGATTCACTCCTCTCAAAATAAGAGTTAAATATAGCATGTGATAAAGATATAATCATTGAGTAGTTATGTCACCATGTGGAGATTATGTCATCATATAAATTTAATTATCATCAAAGATTGTATCTAACATATTGAATATGAGGCATAAAAATGTCATGTATAAATAGATGTATTAATGAAATATGCAATAAAGTAACCATTTATAAATTATATTTCATAGTAAAAGTGTGTGATATGTATCATGATACCACTAATCAAACTCAACAATAACATAATAACAACACATAATAATGTCACGTATTATCACAGAATGTCATTAAATAAGGATAAGTGTTGCATATAATGGACATGTTCAAATCCCATACAATTGAGTATTACACAAATAAGGTAAGGACCACAAGTATTGGAAATGCTTAAATGTCACACATACAAGGTAAAAATCTCATATATATATATATATATATATATATATATATATATATATATATATATATATATATATATATATATATATATATATATATATTCAAATAGTTTTTCACATTAGGGCCAAGGTCTATATAAAATAAGAAAACATCAAAGGAACATAGAACAAGTTAAAACTAGTGTATTTGATCCATATGTAATAATGTCATATTATAGCAAGGTGTCATTTCAAGGTATCATAATGTAATATATGAGTAATATCAATACACTTATAATATGTGTAGCTCAACATGGCATTTGAGATCATAGAAATATATAGCATGTTATAATGTAACTTGTAGAATTAGATACCTCCAGCATAGGCATGGCCAATGGGTAGAAGGGAATCCAAAATGTAATAATATAATAATAATGTATGGCATGCATCATACTCATATACCTTTTTAAATGCATCTGTATATAGAAAATAATCTACTATCTACCAAAATATGTGATATAAAACATATGTAAAGAAGTAAGCTAGCATCTTATGTCATGCTCATGTCCTAGTTTTTTTTTTTTAATATTTAAAAAAATTGGATTTTTTTAAAATATTTTAAAAAAATTGGATTTTTTTAAAATATTTTAAAAAAATTGGATTTTTTTTAATATTTATTTTTTTGAAATGTCTTATGTTTTTTGTATTTTTCATACTATTTAAAAAGACAAGTAACAAGTCTTAGAATATGGAAAAAGATGGGAGGGATCCAAATAATCTATAAAATATTTCAAAGCATAGTGTGTACTAAATGTGATAGCATGGCTATGTGAATAAAATGAAAGAAAGCAATATGCTCCCACTCTGTGTGTGTGTGTGTGTGTGTGTGTGTGTGTGTGTGTGTGTGTGTGTGTGTGTGCACACGCGCGCGTGTATACAAGTGCATGCATGCATACGTGCATGTTTGAGTGCGTGTGTGTGTGTGTGCATATGTGTGTGTGTGTGTACATGTATATGTGGTGTGTGTGTGTATGTATAATTTAGATTAATATTGTATATGGAGATAGGAATCTATGTGCCCCTAGTGGGAAATACTCAATGTATGTGTGTATGTGTGTGTAATGTATCTCAATATTTATGTGGAGATAAGAATCTATGTGCCCCCATTGGGAAAGAGTCAATGTATTATCATGTATTATTTAAGAATATGTAATCATGTAATCTCAAAGTATATGTGAACAATTGATATATAAGAATGTGAAAGTAACTTGATATGAAATATGTGCACCATAGAATGAATGTCAAATATTTTTAGATCGGGATAGACCATTAGAATGATCAAAAAATAGATAAAATAGTGCCAAGGGGTAGAAGAGTAAAATAGGATAAAAGGATAAGTAGATATGAGGAATCTATGTATAGTGAAATTATGGTGATATTAAATAACAAATTGGTCCACATGATGTTCCCATCAAGTTTTTGTATAATATATGTGATCACCATATAAAATATGTGTTAAATGGTCGATTGGATTGGATGCCACTATGTAAGTCTTATGTTATCAAGGATGTCATACAAATATTCTATGTAATCATCATCAAGATCGTAATCATCTTCTCAGTCCTATAAATTTGGACTACCACTTATTTCATTATTTGTATCTATATATGTAAATCAAAATGAACCATACTGTGTTAATGAATTTTTCAATGTCCATTTCATTTCTAAATATGTCTTATCATGTGCTTTTTTTTTATTATAGTAGTTATATTTATTGGAATGATAGTTCAAGAGGTAGTATCTTTTGTTTAATATTATTGGATGGACTCATTTGTTATTGAGATTATATCCATTAAAACATCATGTTTTAATGTGGCATAAACTTGGTATTTTCTTAATGTTTCCCCCCTTGTTCTCATCCATCATTTTCCCAATTTTTCATTGAATTGATCCAAGGTGGGGTCAATGCAAAATGTTATAGAACATGCTTTTTATCCAAGTGTTATTGGTATCTCAGTGGATCCAATATAGGATTTAGGACTGATAATATTATTTAAATGTTTTTGGCATACCTAGGTATTGAATAAGTGCCATGCTACATATATTAGCCTCATGAAAAGTAGAGATCTTGACCTCTATATATTTATTGATGTTAATGTGGAGACTTAGAATAAAAGGTTCTAGATGTGATTATTAATTTTTTATTTCATCTTTTATAACCATATTAGCCTTATTTGGTAAATATTTATTGTGATTATTATTTGTAAAAAAACATTTTTTGAAGATTTTATCTTGTTGAAATTGAGGTTATTTTTGTAACTTGTCTTTTTGTGATTTTTGTTGTAATGGTTGATCATTTGAAATTTGTTCCCTTTGTATTATATATTTATGTAATCTTTCTTCATCATATTTTTCTCTCTATAACATTTCTTGTTCTAATTTTTATTTCTTACAATTTTTCCATGTTGATTTACTCATTTAATAACATGTCTTATTCACATTGTGTTGTTTGTTCAGCATGTATGTTTTATGGAGGAGATGTGACAAGAACTCTATAACTATGAAGCTTGAGATTATGTGAGATATTTTAGTCAATAATAATCCTTTTTATGCTTAAATATACAATGTATGGTTATGTTTAATTTATTTATGTTATTTTGAGGCCCTTAGATAGGTGATGTCACTTGATGGATCTTTCCTTCTTAACTCTCTTAAGGGAAACCTGTAACTTTGGAGATAACTAATTTGAGTCTTGATATAAACTCTTTACAACTTGGAAATCTATGTTTTTTAATCAATCCCTCTTTTACACTAATTAAAGGATTAGTATATTGTAACTTTACTTAAATAATTCCTTTGTATGAGTTCATAACATCCACTAAGACACTTGATAATCCAAAACCTAAACTCTCTCTCAAGACTGTTATAGGACTATTTTAGAATAATTAGGCCTTAAGAATTATGCTTTTGAATATTTATATCCTTATATAATATTTTAAAATTCCTTTCAATATCTAAATATTAAATATATTGTGAATAAACCAATCTCCATTTATTAGTTTCTTAAAAATATCAATTTTGGACTAATTATGTGTTTTGGGTCTCTAGGCCTAATTGGCTCTTAATAGGTCAAATCACTTATTAGGTTATTTATCCACATAAAAAAAACTTAATAAATATTTTTCAATGATAAAAAAATTGTATCAAGTCTCAAAACAAGATTATTGATTTAATCTACAAGAATTATCATCCAAAACTATTCTTGCCTATCTTGACAAATCAACACCTATAGGAAACACCATCACAATCCATGTTTTCTTATTTCATTTGGTCTCATTTATAAAACTAAATCTTGAAATAGTTTATATACATGATATTTAACCTTCCTAAAAAAATTGTTGAATTCCATTGGTTGAAAACAGATATATGAGTCTTTTAATGTCATTAAACCTTGTTTAAGGGTTTTTCTAAGTTTTAGAAGTTGAGAGCTTCTTATTGATTTTTCATACAATATAAGACATATCCAATAAATACAACACTTTAAAATAAATCTTATAAGACTGATTAAACTAATCCAAGATTAACTTGTAATTCATGCACATTTTTTCATGTGATATAGTCGACTAAGAAGACTATCCTCACACAGAAAATAGGGGCATTATGAGTTCCAAAGAGACAAACTTCAATCTGAGCTCAAGCACATTTTAGACTTGAATGAATCACATTAATTTTTGCATAATAGATTTAAATACACATGTTTCAAATAAATATTATCCTTTATTGATAATAAATTTTCAAAACAAACTTATAGAATCCTATTTAGCAAATTGTAAATTATCATTAGTCTCTCCACTGGTGTAATTTGGCCTTTTTATCCCTATGAAGGGTCTTGTACACCTCCAAAGTGATATGATATATGATAATCATGTTTTTATACAATTTTACAAGCTTGGAGTGTGCATATTTAGGTGATATCCTTCCTCAACTTCTCCAACTTAAGTTATCAAATGACGTTTTAAAATAGTATTATGTTACAGTTTACCTTATTTTGTCCCATGAAGATGACTATATCTTCTAGAATCCCTTTAATACATATAACTACATTCCTAGACTAATAGCATACCCTTTATAACTTTTTATAAGCTTTTATAATAATAAATATCCATATATTTCTTAATAAACATTTAAAATTTAATATTTTGGAGGGAAGACTGCTTAAGCTTCTAAATGACCTTTAAACAAACTTATAATGCCTCATAGAGGATTATTATGAATTAATCACCTCCTTAGTCTTATACCCAATGTAATTATATCCTAATGTCTATTTAGAAACAAATACTATAAATAGAGTTGTGTGAAAGAGAGAGATACACTTTTTAAGTCTAGTGTGAAAGAGAAAGATACACTTGTTGAGTCTACTAGCATGTTTATAATGGTCATGAAATAGGCATGTTTACCTCAAAATGATAGTTACAAGTGTATTTATGACCCTCCTTCATCCTCTTTTCATAATTATAAATCATTCTTAAATTTATAATAGCCTCTTTGAGATTCATCTCAATCATGAAAACACATTCTCTCTCTTAATGAATCAACATTTTACATCATTCTAATAGACTCTTGAAGATTAAGTATAGACCTACAAATATGTGTAATGACCAATGAGAACTTAAATAAACTAATAAAATTCATGCTTGAATCTCAACCCCTGATTGAGAATCCTAAACTAATCCTTTAACTTTGTATGAATACCTTAAAAAAATTAAATACCTTAGGGGTGGATAACTATTGTTTAAGTGTGTAGAAACACTGACAACAAATATTATCAAAGTTGAAGCTACAGTTGAAGAACTCCATTTACAGTGCTTATTGGCTAAAAAATGGCACTACCAACACATTTGAAGGGGTGTATAAGGTCTATTACTAGGTTCTTTGCCTCCCATCACACCTGATTGATAAACCCATTACCCATTCTAGGCTCAAGAACACCCTTCCAACCACAAGAAAAATGCAGATTTTTAGCCTAAATTCAGACATGCATAAAACAAAAATAATAAGCCTAATGGATGAACCATAATATCCCTCCTATTCATGTTATATCCCTCTAATTACAACCTATATAAATTAATTATAAACTTAGAGAGAAATGCATGGCACAAGTTACAGTAACGAGTCTTAAAATGCAACTTTTTGGAAGTGAAGAGATAACTTATTAAGCTCCAACTGGTATTTCTACCCTTGGGACCCATAGGTACAAATTTATCACTTAAAACACATATATATTATAAAATTATATGTTTTCTAATGGCCATGATGTCCAATTCCACTTGTAATCACATTTTCACTACTGTTCAGGAGCACAAAAATACTGACAATAAATATTGTCAAAGTTGAAGCTACAGTTAGAGAAATCCATTTCCAGTGCTTCTTAGCTAAAAAAGGGTGATACAAACACATCCATAGGGGTGGATAACATCCATGACCAATTTATTGGCCTCACATCATGCCTGATCAACAAACCCACTACCCATTTTGGGCTTAAGAATGTCCTTCCCAACATAAGAAAAATGAGATTTTGAGCCTAGATTTAGACATACAAAAAATGAAAATAGTGAGTCATATGGACAAACCACAAGATCCTTCATATGCATGTGAATACCTATAATTAAACATCATATCAAGTGATTATAAACTTAGAGAGAAATGTGTGGCATAAGTTCTAGTAATGGGTCCTAAAATGCAACTTTTTGTAGTGAAGAGACAACTTCTTAAGATAAAAAGGGGCCTACCCATGGACCTAATTTAATTGAAATTTTATAGATAATTTGAGATGGATACACTCAAATTTAGAATATGGTATAATAACATTAATTGTGTCATTTTGATTTCAATTTCTAAAACACTAAGTTTTTTGAAAAATGGTTAAGTATAACTAGGTCAAATATCTAAAATTTAAAGAGGAATTCCTCTTTTTTTAAGAAAATAGAGTAGATAGACGTCCATGTAACCCACCATTTGTTAGCACAATTTAATATTGTTTTAAACCATTTGGTTAATATTTATATAATATATTATAGTTTGTGACCTCTCTATTTTTATATTTTTTCAATCAATATAATTTCTTTATTAATTTTGTAAGTAAATAGATCCTAAAAACTGATAAAAATAGATAGTTGGTCGTGTAGCCCCCCCAAGTACATCAAAAAAAATAAAAAATGATTTTTATTGAATGTGTGTATAATTAGACCTAATTTTTTTACCGTATAATTTTTTTTCATTTGGATCAATGAAAAATAAATTACATAAACATGAATAGGCATGTATATTTATATCATGTAGTGGCCTAAAAAGGTATAGTTGGAAATCAACATAGTTTATACCCTTAAAATAGTCCATATTTTATAAAAATCATATATATGGAAAGAGGAGAGCATGTTCATTGTCATGGTAATAGTTTTTTTAATTTTTTTATTGAAATTCATAATGTATTTGGTGATGTAAGTTGAAATTTTCTATTTTCTATCAAAATTATTAGATTCAAATATAGATTGATAGGTCCAAGCCTTTGACTCAAGAATCCAAGCCATTTCTAAGCCAAAAGGCTCAATTTTTTAAATTAAAATTTAAGTAATGTATATGTATTATAAATAATATGCATTATTTTTACATAACACCAAAAAAACATTTTTTTCTCTATGGATATGTCTATTTTTTATCTTGAGCTCCCTAATAATGATGTGACATAATCATTTCAATTGTAAAGTGAAGTGTGTCATGATAGGGGAAATGTCCCTAACTTTAGATAGATAATTAAGGTGTTATGGTATCACATTGGACTAATACATACACATTAATACATGTTCCATCAATGGATCACACCTTAATAAAAAGCTTGTTTGGCTATTGGTAGGTGCAAGTCATTACTGGTACCTTTCCCCTATATACAGTACCACAAAAAGGATGCAATTATATTTTGATAACCTATATGGACTCAATTAATAGGTTATGTGAATATATGATGAAAATTTATGAATATAATAATGTAATGAGAATATTTACCATGCAACCTAAGCCAAGCATGAGACATCAAGACTTAGTTCAAGTCTAACGTTTTAACCCCAATGTCATAAAAAAAATAGACAAAACAATCAAACATGGTTGAATCTAAAGTGAATTGGGGTGATTTGAACCCCTTCAACCTAATTTCATGATTATAAAATGTGATTTTAGGGTTGATCACCTCCAATTTCATCAGATATTGAAGTAAAGAAACATTAAATGTAAGTTTTACATGTATAAGATGTGGTTTCAAACTCAATAAATTTGAATGGACCATATAATGAATAAACATGTCAATTGGTTCAATTTTAGAGATAATTAGGGTCAAAATGAGCCACATGAACCTATTTTAAATTATATACATGATGTGATTTAGAGTGAAATTAACCCGAGAGTTGATTCATTCAATCAAGGAGGCATTTGAGGCCAATTTTAACCCCTTCAACATAACTAAAATAACATGTGATATGATTTGGGGATAAATTAAGTTAGATTATGTCATGAATTGAGCCAATTTGTCAATTAGTGTAATTAGGGATATGATTTGGGCAAAATTAAGCCCCTGTATAGAATTCATGGCCCAATCAATTATATAGTCTATGCAACATATGGCTTAACTAACCCTAATTTTATCATAAATGTAAACATGAATGCAATTATGGATAATTTGAACCTAATTGAACCTAAATACAAGTCTACAATGTGATAAAAGGGTTTAAATTAGCTCATATTTTATGACATGTTGACCATAAACCATGATTTTATCATAAATACAGTTCCCTTAAACCCTAAATTACATCACATGTATACAAACCCATTAGACTAAAACCTAAATGAGCTAAATCCTAAATCTATAATTTGAATAAAACCCCTAAGTTCCTTAATTTAATCACAAATTCATTTTCATGAGGTAATTGCAGTCAATGTGAAACCATTAAACCTATTTTTTTGAGTCTTATATGTGATTTGAGGCTAAATTAGCTTATATTGCCTTCCATATTGAGCTAATTAGTCAACTGTTACAACCGTAAACCATAAATCCTAATTTTATCATAAATAAAAGTTCATAAAGGAAATTAAGGCCAATTTGAACCCATTAAACATGTACATAGAACTTATATAATGTGATTAGAGTGAGATTAACCATTATGTCATCATATATAATGAAGAAAAGAGTTTCTTTATTCAATAGAGGAGGTATTTGATGCCAATTTGAATACCTTCAACCTAACTACAATAACAAGATATGGTTTGAGGCAAAATTAAGTTAAATTATATCATGAATTTATCCAATTAGTCAATTGGTGAAATTAGGGACGTGATTTGGGTAAAATTGAGCCATTAAAACAAATTTATGGTTCAATTGATTGTATAATCTATGAAACACATGACTTAAAACTAACCATATATCATGTACATTATGCCTTTGTTTTGTATATAACCCACTTGAAGGAATATAGGGCACTTTTAGGTCTCTTAATGATTGTAAAAAAATTATATCTATTATAATGGTCTTGAAATACCAATAAACTTATTTTGATCTATGTCTTTTTGTTTGATCATCCAATGATAGACTAATATCTCAATTTAAGGTCTAGAACCTGTAATAACCTTATACAATCTTAAGAGACTAATACTTTAGTCTTACCTCACTTTGAATGATCACATCTATCAATTTTTTATTTCACCATGAATCCTCTAGATTCCACAAATTTATGCCAAGATGAATCTATGTTATTCAATCTTTAAATGGTTTTGTCTATAAACCGATAATTGCTGGTAAGGTGGACTGTTACTTGCATCTAATTTAATAATTTACTCTTAACCATATTATATACTCATTCTCCTTTCCAAATATATAATAAAGACTTAAAATAATGATACAGTGCCTCTATAAGTTTTGCACAAGTTTAAATTATCAATTAGGTTACCAAATTACCAAAAATCTTGACTCAACCCAAAAATTGCTACATGGTTGTAGATAGGTCCCTTTAGATCTTAGAAAGATGTCATTCACTTAATTTCACCTCAATAGTTTCCTAAATTCTTATTGGAACTATCATGGACCATCTATAATGATGAGAAACCAATCATATTATTTGTTTCTCAGAAGAGAATAAATTCAATTGTAACCCCTGCTCCTTAGGTCTATACATGCATATTCTGATTTCCTCAAAGGGTCTTGCATCAAATTAAGCACCAATGCCTTGGATAGGTAATTTTATCATAAATTTAAACATGAAATCAATTATGTTGAATTTGAACCTATTGAACCTATATGCAAGTCTACAATGTGATTAAAGGGGTTAAATTAACCCATGTTTCATGACACATATTGGCCTTAAACCCTAATTTTATCATAAATTAAATGTAATTTAAACTAATTTCAAATCTAATTTGGTCTAATTGAATGTAATTTGGACTAATTAAATATAATTTATACTAATTTAATCTATTTTTTTAATGACATCAACCAAGGGTTAAATTAAACCTAATTTGGAGTGTTTGAATCTAATTTTGGCCTGATTGAACTTAATGTAAACATGAATAAAATTAAGGGGCTAATTGAAGGGGCAAATTCATTTTATGATAGTATTATTTCTGTAATGAACCACTACACCAAAACCTTGAAGTGTTAGTGAAATCCACCCATCAAGATCATAACATTCCACCACGCTTCTAAAGCCCAGACTCTGGGTTGGATTTGCGCCTATACCACTAGGATCCCTGCATGTACGAGCCCTGAACAAACACTACCATGCTGGTGTATCCACCCACTCTTTGACTTGAACCTGAGTGGAGGCTTTGATACCACATGTAACGAACTGCTACACCAAAACCTCAACGTGTTAGTGAAATCTGCCCATCATGATCATAATAATTTCATAGTTATATGGGATTAATCTATATAATAAATAACATTTACATGTTATAATGTATACGTGTTATTTACTCTATAGAAAAAACTTAGTTTTTAACTACTATTTTTAACCCAAATCGAGAATTATATTCTCACAAAAATTCTTTGCATACTTTCAACATATTCTATGCATGTTTTTCAAGTACTTTTTTAACCCCACCTTTGAAAAGCTATCAATTTCAAGGGGTGATGGATCACATTTTAGGAATAGGAAGAATTTGAAGAACAAAACACCATAGCAATTAGAAGAGTTGAGAGAAAAACACAAGGTAAAAATGCAAGTACTTCATTCTAGACAAAGTACAACCACTAATCCTAATGAATTGAATAGTGATTAAATTGATAATAATTAATTTAATAATTATGAAATTGACAATAATAAATTATATAATGTTTAAATTTCACACTCAAAGTATAATGTTTTTGATTTTGTTGATGATGAGTCTATGCATGGTGTTTTACCCCCCAACAATGAAGAAATTTTCATGGAAATAAATAATGATGAAATTAAAAATGAATAAAATTTCATGGAAAAATATAATGAATAAAATGTCATCCCACCACTAAATAATGAAATTAATAATGATTTTGAAACTCTCAATAAATTACACCATTAACAACACCTCTAAGAATTGTGTATAAAAATAAGTACTTAATGGAATTCAATGAAAATATTTTAAAACCAATGCATAACAAAATGTTTGATTTCCATTTAAGAAGACTAGATCAATAAATTTTGGATAGTTTATTTCATATATTGGATTATGATAGTCAAAATGTTAATTATTTATTTCATTGATGAAACTAATTAGATAGACCTATAATGTACATATTAGGACTAAGAACATCTAACATGGATGATGAAAATAATGAAATTATTGAAAATATACATGATTCATATCATACTTTAGGCCCAAAATCACACAATAAATATTGTAATGATGTTTGATGTATAATTACAACTTGCGCAGTAAGTGGTCAAATAGGGGAAAATGATTGATTTCAAAAACAAGTTGAGCACTTGATATAAATAGAGAAACACTAATGAAAGTAATTGGAAGATGTGAAAGACTTAATGAACCCAATTCCAATGAGATTTGGCCATTCTCTAGTAAACTTCCATGAAAGTATAAGGCTATAATTGATTCTCTCAAAGAGTTACTTGCATAATTTTGGAAACACATTACAAGAGTTTTGCCCAACACAAGAGATGTAGTGAAAAAAAAGGTTAGTTCTTGTAACTGTGAACTACATCTGAAAAAAAAATTGGATATGACTCAAACACAATTTTACTCTATTTTTTTGGAAAAAACATCCACAAACTTCTATTAATTAATTTTTTTTGAGATGGCCAAACCTTTTTATGTAAAAATAAATCGCACACACAATACTTGTTATTGTAGGCAACATGTTGAATTTTCAATACTCTTTGATGTTTTTTCCATATTCCTTGTACTTTGCATACTAACAACATTTTTGTATGAGTATGGCATAGAAGTTATACCAAAATTAGCCAAAGGATTTATTCCATTTTTTTTGTAAAAGACTAGATGGACAATTCTTTTATAAGAAAGCATGTTTGGATGGAAATTGTAACATTTATGGTGGATTTACAAAATTAAATAATTATATCCATGAGGAGAATACAAGTGTAATTGGACATGAATTATTTAGTTTGATTAAATTCAAATCTATGACTTATCAAGTAAAAGATGGTAAAGAATCAAAAAGGTATGATCTTATTACAAAATAGATACTTGCTTTAAAATTTATGGACAAATTTAGGGAAAAAATTGTTTATGAGCATGAAAGGCACACATATAGGGATAGATGGTTAGATGAGAATTTCAAAATAAATAAGGACACATTCCCACTTGATTTGATTGTTTCAATAGTCAAATTTGCTGAAAATTACACATTCAAACCATAAATAGAAGTTCAATTGCAATATTACAACTCATCACAAGTTTCCATATTTGTGCATATAGCATTCATGCATGTACCTGATAGTATAGATCAAGATCAAAAAATATCACAAGAGTACCATTTCTATATTAATGATGACCAGTCACATTATATAGAGTACTGTAAAGTTATTTTGAGAAGTTTTATCGATAGTTGACTCAGAAGAACATTACTTTCAATTAACATTACATTTGGTTAGATAATTGCACATCATAATTTAAAAATGCATAGATGTTTTATTGGTTGAGCAATATGCATGTTACCACTGGTGTGGAACATATTTAGAGTTTTACTGAGGATTTCCATGGGAAAGATGATCATGATGGTGTTGGAACATGTGTAAAAAGATCCATTACAAGGGAGGAGTTGAAATTTGAAGAGAATGTTAATTTTACTTATGCAAAAACTATGGTTCAATGGTGTAATGAGAACATGTGCCATGGTGCTCAAGTAAATTCTACTATTCTTAGACATTTTTAGTTAATGAAGGAAGAGCACTTGGAAAAGTATGAGGATTGTCTGAATCTAGTGGGTTTAAGTGAGCTCCATTAATTTTTAATCTCAAATGTAGGTTCTTGTATTATTCATTCAAGACACTTGGCATGTTTTTGTTCTACATACATGGAATCTATTTAGAATGAGTGTGAGTCACAAGAGTGGGTGGATGACTAGATTTTCAAACCTCTAAATCTAATCAACACATATCAGGTTCCACTAGTATTACATCTTATAGATACAACATCATCACATGACTTTGACCATGTTTCTGATCTAGTGTAGCCAGGTGGAAGATTAATCATTATGTACTATTTATTCTCATTATATATCTTGATAGTGTCATTAAAAATCATTTTTTGTGATACATGGCATATTTTTGTAGTTATTATAGATGAGGACAATGAAGAGGGAACATATTAATACTTATGTTAGTGAGTAGATGAAAATTAAAAATTGACTTCCCCAGTCATAGATGGAGAAAACATTGACTATCCCACTGGTTCTGTAGTAGTGACTAGAACTTATCTTCGATGATATCCTATCAAAAAATCAAATATATGGTTGTTTGAAGACTTTGAAATGCACAAGAAGATACTACACTATTCAAATTTAGTTCTTGCAATGAATATTAACTTATAAAAATATCATGGGAGGCCATTAATGGGAATCTATGGAAAGTCCATGAGTCAAACCATGAAGCTATTCTTAATAATATCAAGATTAGAGCAGATCCTAGTGGTCCATTAGATTGAAATGCATAAGTATATTGACTTTTAAAATGCAGATGTAATGAATTTTACTAAATGTTTTTGATTTTTTAGTTAGTGTATGCATAAATTTCATTTTTAATTACTTACTAACAATTTTTTATAGGTTAGTGGTTCCAAATAAGATTCCACCTTCACATGGTTGGCATTGTTAGTAAATAATTTTGTATTCTTAAAGCTAAGAGAAGATTACTAGTGTAAATTGCCTACTTTCATGATATATTTCCACAAACTCATATTCTCCAATGCCTCTTTCAATGTTTTTGCATCCACCTTGACTCTCCCAATCTATCACATAGGGTTTCACCCTTCACTTAAGACTTGATTTAAACTTACTTTCTCAAAACACTAATTTTTTAACCTTATTATTTAGGTCTATAGATCTACAATCCAACTTTATCTCTTTCTCTACTCAACTTCAACTCTTACACCACTTTTATTAGATCAATATGACCCTTAATACAATAATTAATTATATTATTTCAAAAATTTATGTCCTTTCTTATGGTTAATTCTCTTACAACTTGAAAATCTACTTGTTAACACCATGATGTAGGTCTATTTTGGCTCATTCCTACTTATATCTGCATCCCAATAATCTCTAATAAACTTAGGCACATTTTATACAACTTCCATAATCTACCTATAACGTTATAGGCTCCATCTATCAATCATTTGGGAGATATGATAATTTTAGTCTCATAAACCCTTGTTTTGCTTGTTTAGACATAGGTCTAATTACACATGGTCACTTATAAGATTTTTTAGATAGTCTTCAAAAGATTTAAATTGTATATATATTCTTAATATTATCATTTATGAAGTGTGTACAAGGTTTAAATTCATATTTGAGGTAATACTTTAGGATATATACAAGTTTATTTATTCTAAAACCCTCACTTTCTTAGCTTTTACAGACCTGAATGATATAATCATCTATTTAGATATTTGGAAAGGTATTCAAAGGATGAGACCAATTGTAATTCATAAATTGGATTATGATAGAGTTATCTACCAAATTTAAACCCATTTGGATGGTTGTTTTCAATTTAGACTACTTTTAGTAACTAAAATATCTTGTCTCAAGGTTAAAAATAAGAACTAGGATAGAATGGCTGGTGGGTTTATCAACCGAGCATGATGGGAGGCCAATAACCTGATCCTATATGTTCTTCACCCCTCAAAACATGTTGGTAATGTCATTTTTCAGCCAAGAAACACCAAAAATAGAGTTATGCAACTACAACTTCAACTTTGACAACAATTGTTGTCAGTGTTTTTACACTCTTGAACAGTAGTGAAAATGCACGTATAGGTGGAATTAGACATCATGGTCACTAAAGAACATGTAATTTTCACATTTAAATGTGTTAAAAGTGATGGATTTACACCTAGGGGTCCCAAAGGTGCAAATGTCAGTTAGAGCTCAAGAAGTTGTCTCTTCACGATCAAAAAGTTAAATTTTAAGACCCATTACTACAACTGGTGCCACACATTTATCTCTAAGTTTATAATCACTTGATATAGAGTGAAATTATATGGATTTAACATAAAAATTATGTATCTTATGGTTCATCCATATGACTTATTATTTTCATTTTTTGCATCTCTGAAGTTAGGTTAAAAAGCTGCATTTTTGTCATGTTGAGAAGGGCATTCTATAGCCCAGAATGGGTGGTGGGTTTGTTGATTGGGCATGATGGGAGGTCAATAACCTGATCCTAAATGTTATCAACCCCTCCAAATTTGTTTTTGGTGCCATTTTTTATCCAATAAACATTGTAAATGGAGTTATCCAACTACAACTTCAACTTTAACAACATTTATTGTTAGTGTTTTAGTGCTCCTAAACAATAGTGAAAATGTGCTTATAGGTAGATGTAGAAGTCATGGTCATTGGATAACATGTGATTTTCCATTATAGACATTCCTAGAGTGATTTATTTACACCTGGGGGTCCCATATGCAAAAATCTCAGTTAGAGCTCAAGTTATCTCTTCACTATAAAAAAGGTTGCATTTCATGACCTGTCACTACAAATTGTGCCATGTATTAATCTCTAAGCTTATAATAACTTAATACAAGGTAAAATTAGAGGTATTTCACATTCACAAGAGGTATCTTATGTTTTTTCCATATGATTTACTATTTTTTTATGTATGTCTGAAATTAGGCTAAAAATATGAGTTTTTCATGTGTTAAGAAGGGCATTCTTGAGCCTAAAATGGGTGGTGGGTTTGTCGATCAAGGATGATGGGAGGATAATAACCTGGTCCTATATGTTATTTACCCCTATGGATGAGTTGTAACTTCAAATTTTTAGCTAATAAGCACCAAAAATGGAGTTATGCCACTGTAAATTTAACTTTGACAACATTTATTGTCAATATTTATGTGCTCCTGAACAGTAGTGAAAATATGCTCATAGGTGGACTTGGACATCATGGTCACTATATTAGGTGTAATTTTCCAATATAGATGTGTTTGGATTAATGTATTTATACCTAGGGGCCTTAGAGGTAGAAATTCTAGTTTTGTGTACTTATATTGTAATATATATTTTATCACAAAAAATTAATTGTGTTGCTCTTTTGTTATTGAAACCCTAAGAGCACATTGATATATTGAAAAACTACAAAAAATATGGGAGTGTAATGGGTTGAGGTGACCTTAATCACCCCCTTTATGATTTATCATTGCTTATTTATCTAATACTCTAATGAGGGAAATCAATCCACATAGTTCTCTTAAATAGATTGATTGTGAAATTATGTTCCTTTGACTGTATGTATGTATCTATAAAATAGCTTTGGTACTTAAAAATGATAGATCTTGACTTGATTTTTAATTATCTTGACTTCAATTATGGATGATCCTTATGAATGATATTAAATTTAGGAAGAATAGGGTAGATTTTCTCAGTGTGCAGAAGTATAAATGTGTGAGGGAAGTGAATACCAAGTGGGAATAATGAATGACTCTTGAAATGTATGTATAGATGAATATTTTGATGATTTATTTTAGTTAACCTTTTGAAATGTGTAATAAGACCCAAAATAATTATTTGAATTTCATAAATTAGATGTTATTTGGTGTAAGACGTAGTTTTCCTAAGTGGATAAGAGTGTTTCACTACTCCTATCCACCTATGGGAGACTTTTCTTAATAAATCATGGACACTTGTCCTAAACTAGAGATGGTCTGAGGGTGATTTTAAGTAGCTTGAGAATTTAACATTGAATATTTTATGTAGTAGTAATGACAAACAAAAGGGTTGAGCTTGTATAAATAAAAGGCTTAGAAGAAAGGCAAATACGAGGCATGTATTTATGCACAAGTCATGTGGTTTAATATTTGTTAATAATTAGAATTGTTAATTAATTATGACTATATATGTGCCTACAGTGTGACATTTGATTTTCCATTTGGTCTATGACATTTGATTATCCATTATGTATTTGAGATTTGATTTTCCATTTGTGTGTGACATTAGATTATTTATTTATGTATGTGACATTTAATTGTCCATTATGTGTGTGACATTTGATTGTCCATTTGTGTGTGACATTAGATTATATATTTGTGTGTATGATATTATATTGTCCATTACATGTGACCTTTGTCCTTGTGTAACATTTTATTGTCTTTTGTATGTGGTTCTTTCCTTGCATGGCATTGAGTGTTATTATGTGTGATTTATTGTGTGCATTATGGCCATGACACTATATATGACTCTAATTTTTGTTTTTAGATAATTATACTATTATCTATTGAATTTATTATGTCATGATCAATATCACACATTCTTTTTATTTTTTCTCAATTCCAATATACATATCATGAGCTTTTTGTATAGTTATTAATCAGTTTATGGATGCTCATTGACTATTCATTGTAGTCCTCATTGATATATTTATCTTGATATGACACTTTTATTCCTTAGGATACATGTTTCATACATACTTAGATGATCTATTATTACATGATGACATATTATCCTTATGTTATGAATTGCTTATATCTTTTTATATATAACATGATGCATTTAACTCTTTTATTTTGAGATGATTAATTCACAAGCTACATTTCTCACCTCAAAGGGGGCCATGCATAGTGTCTTATCTTAGATATTGGGCCTTTAGAGTCAGAAAATTTAGATTTTAGGCATACATTACTTCATAATGGTATAATTTTATGCAAATTATTACATGTTTTACTTAGATTATGACATGTTTGGCACAAATTTAGGGCCATGTGTCATGAGTTTATAGGAATATGAGTAGCATTTCATGTGTTATGTGATATTTTTATGTAGATTATAAGATTTAGATTACAAATGTTGTTAGATTAGGGGCATATGCAAGGCATATGTTCACGCTTTTTATAGGTATTATCACACTTCACACTCAAATTACACATGCTATGGGATTGAAAACATATGTAAATCATATGTGAAAAATTATATAGGCATTACTCAGGTTTTACTTATCGACAACAAATGATTCAATAAATTTACACATATTCTCACACATTACCCAAAAATTACTTAAGCATTTCTCAAATTTATTGGAACCCATAATGGATTCCATATCTTATATATAATGAGTGTATGGTTACATGTAATCCTATGTAATACTATGAAATCTAATGATTTCTTTTAGTCATAAAGGGTGGATAAGGTAATCTCAACCCCTCCCTTTCACCCATTGTCCCTATTTTTTAGTGTTCTTTCAGTGCACATATAGGGTTTTACAATTAAGGAAAAGGATAACATAGATATTTTTGTGAGACAAATGACATTTTCATGCATAGGAACCCTTATTAAACACAATAAATATAGTCATCACTATTTATTTTATAATTTTATGGACTTGGTGAAATGTAAATCCTATGTTGTTAAAGAGCCAAGTATATTAAATTAGGGTATAAATATACAATAAATACAACCACTGATTTTTTACATAATTTACCAAATTTGACCTTTTGAAAAATAACAATAAATAATGTAAATGAGAACTTAGCTAAAAATGACTGAGATAGATTATCTAAAGACTAAAAACTAAGGTAGAGGTTGATCTAAGTGTCAAAAACATGATCCAAGTGTCAAAATATCTTCAAGATAGTAGTGCCTTAGTTATGCAGTAACACTATATGACACTAGTGTCCCTATTTTGGTAGTAGTGTCCTCTGTGTAGGACTATTCCAAGCTTCTTGGTGTACTTGTGTCTAGGTCTGTCAAGCATGGTCCTAAGTGCATGAGTTCTAAAACCCTATAGATGGCTTTTTTTGACTAATTTTATGATAAAACCCTAATTCTCCATATTATTATAGCATCTAATTGATACAAGTAGAAAAGTGTGTTTGTTAGTGGGGTAGGTTGGACATCCTCAATACCCCATTGTGATGAGAGTTTCCTACATACCAATACTTTGAAAAGGGATCAAGTCTGATGTATTTTTCCCCACCTAAGTGATGTTGCAAGTGCAAATGAAGCTAGTATAATGGTTGACTTGAATACTTTGAAAGTGCTTGAGACTAGAAATTTAAGTAATCTAAACGTAGGAATGTTATAGATGGTTATATGCTAAAGTAGGGTAAAATAGGGATTGATAACCTTAATTATGCATAACTTGTTCTTAGTTTGTATGTGTAGTTTTCATCTCATTTCCATCTAGTGTTTAGAGGAATAAAATTCATGTATACATATTATTTTAGTTCTTTTGCAGGTCTTAAAATAAGTCTAGGCTAACCCTAGGTGTCTAAGATTTGAAAAGATATCCATTTGTATAAAAAGGAGGGAAAGGATAGTAGCACAAAAATTGGGACACTAGTACCATGTGGCACTATTGTACCTATTATGTCACTAGTGTCCAAGTGGTATAACATGAGGCATGAAGGGCCTAAATGTAATAATGAAGTTTTGAGACTAGTTTAGGGATTATTTGGCATGCCTATGGCCCATACAAAAGCTGGATAAGTGTGAAAATAGGACCTAAGATAGGTTTAGGGCTAAGATAGGGATAGGTAATCTCAAGTAGCACTCATAACACTCAAGTGTCATTTTTAGGTGATTACACTATCACATATCAAAAAGAATACACAAGATAAGTATGTACCCTATTAGATAGTGTCACACCACATAGGCATTCATGAAGCATAAACTTGTCCAGGCTAGTGCAAACTCTTTGTTTCTATATCCAAGCAATCATAGAGCCTTTATTAATAACTTTTTATGATTGTATCCTACCAAAGACCTACATAGACCTAAGATAATTTTAGTATTCAAATTATGTAGTGTTTTCTATATATAATGAGTTTATATATTTGGCTAGTTATAATTATATTTTTTGGTTATCTTATATCTTAAACAATCTAATGTATTATATTATTCTTATCCTATTAGGGTCAAATTAATTTAAAAATAGATAAAAACAACTATATTTTTTTAACTATTTTATAACTAAAGTAATCTAAACAAGATAAAATTATTGAAATTCAAATTATGTAAAATAGAGAATAAACCATACAAATTTGAATGCTAAAAATACATTAGATACTTGTGACAATTGGTATTGTCCAAGCTTTATATATTTTTCCAATCTATGCTACCTAATATCATGCATAGACTAGTAGATTTGTTTTTTTATTTTCTTTCCCTTATACATGTTCATAGATTCTTGATTTGCCTCTCCTTGACTTGAAACCCTAACTTCACTTTTGACACAAGCTAGACTTGGAAAAGGGATTATAAAAATGGGTCAAAAAATCCAAACCACTCCCCATAATTTCATTGAGTGTTTCCTATATTTCAATACTATAAGCATGGTTCAAACCATATGTAGTTCTCCTACCTAGGTGTGTGTATGCTCAATCATCATTTGCTAGAATGAAATTCAATGCTTTGAATTTCAACACTTGAAAACATGTAATCTTGACTTGATTTTATATTTAGACTTGGATCTAGGTTTTCTCATTTGAGGTTTTTTGGATGTATATGCCTTTTGGATAATGTTTCAAGGATGTGTAAACAAATTTATCAATGTGAATTTCAAATAGTGCCCAAGTTAGACCATATTCAGAAGACATTAAGTTTGACTTATATTTATATATAGCTCCTTGATATATATTCCCATAACTGACATGTGAAACATGTTTATACTAACCCAAAATAGATGTATTTTTAAAATATTCATTATAGGTTCTTAAACATTGCCAGGAGAGGTGGACACTAGTGGTAAACCACAACTATTTGACTATTGTCAACAAAGTCCTAAGAGAAAAAATAAGTGATCTAAAATATGGTGATAGTTTGATTATGATTATGGAAAATTATTCCATAAATGAAGTTGATATTGAATATGTATATTGGTAAGTTTATTTGGCCAAGATAATAAATGAGTAAAAAAATAAGGGAAATGTGTGCAAGAGTCAAATGTGTACACATAAGTCCAAGTATGTCAAGATGTGTCCAAATTATTGTTGTCAAGTGTCTAATACAAAAATTATATGTCTATAATGGCATACACATTTTCATAATGATACCTTCATATGTTTTACATTAGTGATTTATTTCCTATATTAAACATAATGTACATAATTCCTTCTTTTGAGATATATGTTTCTAGAGACACTATTTCTGAATTATATAGCACCTCAATATTATACACTTGGTGAACTCAAACCTTGGTTATTCTTCTCAATTTTATACGTTTCTTACTTTTTCAATCCTTACATATGCTATTTTTTGCCCCTTGGCCTATCTCTTAGTATAATCAATCTATTGTTAAGGACTCAAGCCTTCTATCTTACTTAGAATGCTTAAAACTTGTTTATCTTCCATCTCTACAAGTTTTAGCCTATACCTATTTTCCTACTCCCTAAACACTTGATTCCAAGATAGACACCTACATCAATGTAGGTGTCCTCCAATGCAAATGTCCAGTGCCCTGAATTCATGTAATTTTCAAATGAAATATATCCTAATGGTCAATCGAAGTGCTTTAATGTGAGTTATTTCTCCAAAAGGATTGGTATAAATACAAGATCAACCCTCATTCATTCCTCACCTAGAAAATACCTAAAGAGACCAAAGAAACTTATCAAAAGCATTCTATCAATAATTCAATTGATCAAAGCTTCCTTATTTTCTCCTATTTTAATATCAATCATAGGGACAACACATTTATAAGTGTAAAGTATTAAAGCAACAACCCAAGAGCTATATTTTCCAAGTTACAAGCTAGGTCATTATTGTACTTGATTTTCACATATTACATGATTCACACATAAGCTAACATGTAGGAGATAACTACATAATTCTAAATCCTTCTTCAGTTTATTAGATACGTAGGTACCACTCATTAATAGAGGGATCTTTGGGGTAGCTCAACCTCATGTGCCCCCATAACCACTATAAGGAATAAGAACTAGGGTTTTTCTATTTGACAAAGATCAACAGTCCTTAACTCAAATCTTAATGCAGTAGATTAAATACAACAAAAAACCTAGAAGCATGTAGGTGGTCACATCTTGTTTTAATAATTCATCCATACAAGATACCTACATCCAACCTAGACACTAGATTTAACACAAATATCTAAGGCTGATGTAAGTATCTGAGGATACAGAGGCACTAAATCTAGAATTTGGTGATTGTTCTAGAATATTATCCAAGTTTGCTTCTAACCTATTCTATATCTAGATTTGTATTAACATTAGAACCAGCTAAGTATCTTATTTATTTATCATTGTCATATTTAGCATAGTTATATTTTCCATTTTTAGCATATCTCAGCATAATAAATTTAGTATATGTTTTATCTAAGTTTTGTAATTAATTGGCATGTTATAGATCTATTTATCACCCTTGTGCTTATTCATTTATATATTCTTAACCCTATATCCCCTTAATCTATATTTTTAGGGTTAAATATTTAATAAACCTGATCTCAACATCATTATTTCATAAACATTCTCTTTTTAGGTGCTTATCTCCTATATTATCCTAATTTATATGTTCTTTATCTCTTGTCATGGGTAATACCAATTTTTTTCATGACTATGATTATGAAAATCTCCAACTTTCCCTTAAATAAGGAATCAAAATTGATTACTCTTGCATTCCTCCAAGTACTAAAGCATATAAAATAAAAGTGTTGAATGGTGGTAGTTGTTATCCCTATAATCAGGTCCATGATCCCACCATCTCAAAAAATAATTTGATACATATTAAGGAAGATCAAAATCCTTTGCCTTTACCTTCTACACAAATATTATTTTCACATGGAAAAAGTGTTCCTTCAATTAATCATGATATTTTTTTCCAACTCCATAAGGATATCATGAAATATTTGCAAATTAATTATAAAGGGTATGTTCATTAAATCTAATTAATCAAAACCCCTACTATTCCAACATTTCCATACAATATTCCCCTTCTAAAAAGTGATGACTTTTTCCTACCTTCATCTGATATTAAATTTTTTTGAAAAGTTAACCAAGAGATCATGGCATCTTTACCAAGTCACATTAATCCATCAAGAATAATTAATCATTAAAAAATTAAAGTGAAAAGGAATCCTCATGTTTAAAATATGGAACTATTACCAATATCAACCAAGGCATCTAAATTAAAGAATCTTTACCTTCCAAAGAATGAATTTACACCAAAAGTTACTACTATATGAAAAAAGTACTTTTACTAAAGGTTATTCAATATCCAATTCTTATATAATTTATAAAAGTGAATGAACCAAATAATTCCAATGCTCCAATTTATTCAAATAATATACCAAGTGTACCAAAATTCAAATATCCAATACCACTACCAAAATATCCTAAATTTAGTGATCATGAACTTGCACTTGTTATCCATGAGGATGATGATACTCATATTCCTAGATTCAAAAAAGGTTATGGGCTAGAACCAATGATAACACCTTTGTAAAACACCAACATTCTCATGTAATGTCTTCTTTATATAATGACCACTATCAGGGATCTTCAAAAAAAGGTTTATATACTGTAAATTCAAATGGCTTTCCATAATACTAATGCAAATGTGACTTCATTTAACAATAGACCTCTTTCACAATGTATACTTGAATATCCTTATCCATAAGATTTTGAACCTCCAAATTTATCTCTTTTTTGAATCATAATGACCCATTCAACCACATGATTAACTATGTACATTATTTTAGTCAATGGGTAAAAGATGATAAACTATTGCTAAAAGTTTCCACGTGAGTATTTTTTATGAGGCTTAGAATTAGTTTTATAGCCTACAAAAAGATTCTTTAACCAATTTTTCACAATTGGAATATGTTTTCTTCATGGCTTTCAATATCCATAAGGTGACAAAACTTGTATTATCACATTTGCACAATTTAAAGCAATGTGATGATGAATCTCTTCAAGATTATACTATTTGATCAAAATTACATCATATGAGCTAGTATTTAGGCCCTTTGATTTGGAATTGAAAATTATTTTTAGTAGAGGGATTCTTTCCCCATTAAAGGAAAGAGTGTTTCATAAATAATATGAATCATTTACCCATTTATATTATGATGTGCATAGATATGTTTCATTCATAATTACTAATCTAAAAGAAATTAACATACCTCCATCCAAATACAAAAGATTTACCCCTCACACAAAAGAAAGAGACAAATTTCCTAAGGATCATTATGAACAAAAATGTGGTGGTCCTAATCTTTATATGACTAGTTTGCAAATATTACTCAACATGGGGCCAATCCAATTTCCATGTCCTATGTAAGAATCCCAAAGGGTAAAACACAAAAATAATTTACATCACCAAGATTAAAAAATTAATTTATGTATGAGTGGTGCTTACTTTTGGCATAACCACATTGATACTATGAAATTAGAAAACTATTGTAGTGAAAGACATTTTTCATAACTTGGGTACCATGCTAAAGATCTACGTGATAAGAAGAAATGAAAAGAATCATTAGGTTTATTTATTATTCATATTGGTTTTGGGGCCTATGTTGTCCTTACAAAATTATGGGTCTTAACCCATACTCTGTTACACTCATTTACATTGGGAAGATTTTTTTTATATGAAATAGAAACTAAAATTGAACCAAATCAGCAAGGTATTTATTTTTCTCTTGAAAGAAAATTAATACATATTCCAAATGATAGCATTGGTTATTTTAATACACATGTAAAGTGTGAGGAGGAACATGATATGTACCTTTTAAAATTATCCAACCATGATGCAAACAATGCCAAAGATCCAACTTAAGGTTGCAAAGCTTCACATATACTAAAAGTACTAAAAAATCAAAAAAATCAAAAAACAATTTGGCACCTACATATTATATATGTGGCACCTATGTGTTAGTTCAATGGTGATAAATATCATACAAATTATTTTTAAATACACATTTTTCACACTTTTATTTAAGTGTGATACATGCATACACAAATACATGATTTATGTACTTATGGATGTTGGGCTTTCCCTCAATCCACATCACCTAGATGTTGGTGGCATCCACCTCTATGATCATGATACTTACAGGTTATATAATTATATGGTCACTTTACATTATCATGTTTTGAGCTCATATATGTACTTACACATGCCTTTATCCATGCTTATAACTTCTATAGTGTATTGGATATGTTATGTACTTGATGTTTTTTCTCTAACACATTAGATCCATGGGCTAGTATGATATGTTTATGTTGGTTACTTGTGATTTCATTTATGAAATTTATTTAGTGTTTTGCCTTGCTATTATTTTGTTTGTTTAACATTTGAATATACTCCATTGTTTGTGACCCCCATGCCTTTATTTTCTTCTTTGACATTTTATATGTCATTTTTTATTGTATGGACATTTAAATATGACATTGTTACTTTTATGTACATTTGACTAAGTTGCATTCATTTGATTGTGTGGAATTTTCATGTTCCCCTTATTTATGGTCTCCTTAGACCATTGCTTTTTGACTTTCTTTTGAGTGTGCTTGTGTGTGTGTGCTTGATTTGCTTATTATGATTTTACTGTTACTATCTAGATGTTGTCATGATCTTTATCATGCATATTAGGCCTTAGTATGATCACATTCTATGCACTTCAATGATACATTTACCTAGACATGCTATCATATATGTTGCATGGTTCATTCCTAGTTATATGGTTATCTTATCCCTTTGAGGTGAGGTAACTACCAATTCCTATTCTTCCCTCACCTCAAATAAGGGGAATATCAATGGTATTATGACATAGAGCCATGGATTCCACACACACATTATAGTTATAGATTCAGTGGGGCATGTCATAGAGACATGGCTTCTACACATTCATAATTTTAGATATACATTAGGGGCATGTTTTGGAAACATGTTCTCCACATTGTCACTTATATCAATTTTAATATTTTTCCATATATAGTGGGGAATGTTTTGGAAGCATGTTTTCCACACTTATAAAATTTTTGAATTGACCAAAACACACAATTATATGATTTAGATACACATTTATGGTATAATTTTATACATTGGTACCATTATTATACATAGTTTCAGCATGAGACATATGTAAGGTGCATATGATATGTAATGTGTACCAAATATTACAAAACCCAAATCAATTTTATATTCTAAAACACTCTTAGGCACTATCACCACCCACCAAGTTGGACTTTTACAAACTATATTAGGCCAATCTACTGTAGTAGTTGGTTTGCTCTTTGGTATGGTTGAGATGATTAAATCACTCAATATTTCCAAAGTTTTTAGGTTGGAATTTATTTTATCATCTAGCCTCACTATTTTTATAGTGTGAGTTGACATGGTTTACTCACACTCACTAGGTTATAAGTATAATTAGGTTGCATGGTTAAGCTAGTGTTGACTACTAGGTGGTATTTCATCTTAGCTCCAAGGTTAGGGACATGTGTCCTCCTATATATCTCTATTTATATCCTTATATATATGAACTTTATAGAACTATATATTTTTCCTAATCTTAGTTTTTGTGATTCATAATAATACATATTTCAAATCAAATTACCAATAGGCAAGGCAGTTGCATCGATACATAGGTTTGCTCCTAAACCTTATTCTTTCAATTTCAATCATTTCAAATTATTTCTATTTCATATTATATGAATTTATTATGTACTATAACATTATCTTTGTTATATTTTAGTCAATAATAAATCACTCAAGTTGAACTCTAATAAATACAAGATGTGTTATACACACCCAAGTACGTATTCTTTTCCTTTAAACTAGAAATTTCATTACTAGATTAAAGGGGAAAATGTAGACATTATTTATAAATTATATAGCACCTCAATATTGTACACTTAAAAAACTCATACCTTGGTTGTTCTTATCTATTTTATACCTTTCCTACTTTTACAAGTCTTATATTTACTCTCTCTTATGCTCCTTGGCCTATCTCTTAGTTTGACTAGTCTTATGTTGATGACCCAGGCCTTCTATCTTTCCCAAAATTACTAAAACCTACTTATCTTCCATCTCTACAAGTTTTGAGCCTATACCTATTTTCCTGCTCCCTAAACACTTGCATCAAAGATAGACACCTACATCGATGTAAGTGTCCTACTATGTAAGTGTCTAGTTCCCTAAAGTCATCTAATTTTTAACTTACATGTATCTTAATGGTTGGCCTAAGTGATTTGATGTAAGTTATTTCTCTAAAGGGATTGATATAAATACAAGATCAACCCTCATTTATTCCTCACCTTGAAAATACCTAAAAGAGACCAAGGAAACTAATCAAAGCATTATATCAAGAATTCAATTGATATAAATCTTCCCAATTTTCTCCTATTTCAATATCACTCATAGGGACAACACATCTACAAGTATGAAGTAATGAAGGAGTAGTCCAAGAGATATTTTTTTCAAGTTACAAGATAGGTCATTTTTGTACTTATTTTCCACATATTGCATGATTAACACACAAGCCAACACATAGGGGAGAACTACATAAGTATAAGGCCCTCCTTGGAGTATTGGCTATGTAGACAGTGCTCAATTATAAAGGGGTCTTTAGGGTAGCTCAACATTGTGTTCCCACTAACCTAATTTTTTCCACCACTATGAAGAATAAGAACTAGGATTTTGATATTTAATAAAGAATGATAGTCCATGGCCCTGATCTAAATACACCATAATGAAGGTAACAAAAAAATTAGAAGCATCTAGGTGGTCACATCCTATTCTTGTAGGTATTCCATATAGGACACCTACATCTAACCCAAACACTAACATTGATGCAACCATCCAAGGCTGACGTAAGTGTTTGAGGCTATAAAAGCACTAAATATAGAATTTGGTGATTGTTTCAAAATACTCTCCCAGTTTGCTTCCTACATGTTCTAGATCTAAATCTGTATTATCATCAGAACTAGTTAAGTTTCTTATTTATTTGTCATTTCCATATCTAGCATAGTTGTAATTTCTATTTTTAGCATATCTTAGTAATATAAAATTAGTATATGTTCTATTTGAGTTTTAATATTAATTGGCCTAATATAGATTTGTTTATCACCTTTGTGTTTATTAATTTCTATAGTCTTAACCCTAGATCCCCTTAATCTATATTTTTAGGATTAAATAGTTTCAAAATTTTAACCTACCTCTTGAAAGGGGGGCATATATCACATCCATTATTATTCCACATCCCATGACCATGATATTTTCATACTATTTTATCCTTTATCTCATGGAAAATAATTAATGATGTTTCAAAGACATGCCTAGTGCATGCCACTTGTTCCCATAGTGGGATATATTTAGAACATTATCGAACCCTACTCTTTTTTACATTACATTATATTTATTTATCATTGATTTTTGGATTCTAAAAGTTGTATTAATAAATACAAGTAGGATTTAGCATAGGTTATGAGGTTTAGATTTGTATGGGGGCATTATTACTTGGCACAAATTTGGAGATGTAAGAAACTCATTGAGGGTTTCCCTCACATTTTCCATAAAAATAGGTGAATTGTTTCCAATTTTTCATTTATATATTTCAACAAAATATTATGGTGATAATTTATCTACATACGTTTTTTTTAATGTTTTCATATGGGCATCCACACATATGTAAAGATGACAAGGACTCATATTGGGGTCTATAAGAGAATTGGAGTTTCTACATAAGCTTTGGGAGCACAAAATATTTATTATATGATCCCCCCCTTTGTACTATGATGTTTGTGTGCACACACACATAAAAGTGATATGATATGTAGATAACTAATTTTGGTATGAGGGTGGCTATTAGTGGTAGAATTGAATTATTCTATGGTACTTGTATAATCTTCAATATTGGTTCATATTATGGTCTTATTGACACATTTTCCCTATGTTTCTAGCTGATTTCCCTCATTTTCCCTCCTCATTTTTATATTTCTCTATCTCCCCCTCTCTCCTCCCCTCCCTATTCCCTTTGGCTTCTATGATTTTTCACACATCCATACACTATACAATTTTTAAGTCTTAGAACCATGTAATGTATGGTTCTAGGGTAGGCCCTTGTGACCCTTATTGAGTTTCCTATGCCTTGTGCTCTAAATTTGTTGATATTTCCCACATATATTATTTCAAATTATGTTCTAATAGGGTACTAATTTAAATTTGAGATGACTATAGATATAAGGTTCATTAGTCAATAAATAACATGGAAGACATATGTTTCACACATGCTAAATATATTTTTAAAGTGCAGACATAGTTAATTCAATAATATAGATTATAATTAAATAAAATATGAACCATTTATTTATTTTACACACATTTATTATAACATGAAAATTCATATAGGACTATGCCTTGCATTCACTAGACTACTAACTAAACATACATTATACTTGGTGTGTTGAATTAAAATTTTGGGCAAGCATCTTAGGGGCATGATAATAATGAGTGATAACACAAGCCCCTAAATACATATGTCATTATTTTTGGTCTTTCTAAATTTTATTAACTTGTTAGTGGTTAGAAGAAGAAAAAAAATTATAGATATTTGTACAAAATTTTGGAAAAGTGAGCAACATTTTAGGATTTATGAACCTGCTAAACAAGATCATCAAATCAAAATTTATCTATAATTTGTTTTTCTAACATTATAAATTAGTATTTTACATTGATTTTATTTTAGAAACCTTAATAGGATAAAAACTAGTATGTGAATTCATATTACTAAATATGACATTTAAGCATGAATATAGATGTAAAATCTTGAAATAGATTGCAATGATTTAAAAAGTGGAATATATTAAATATAATAAGTAAAACAAAGGGATAAGTACCTATATTGTATGATTTATTTTCTAACTATGACTAACTTCTAATAATTGGAAATATAGTGTAGTAGGCATGTGATTTATCTATATCTAGAACTGTGTTTCTCTACCTAGGGTTGGTTCCATCACCTTTAGGTTAACATTGACTATCGATACTAAATTGTAGTGGTTGATAATGACTTTTACATAAAATAATGTCTATGAATATATTATCACCTTCACTTATCTCTAAAATTTGTATATGTATAATGTTGAACCCTTATGATGCACATAAATACAGAAACTAGCTTCCTTCATCTTGAAAACCTATGTTTTTTTGTGAGGGATAAAAAACTACAAAAACTAGGAAAATGTAATGGTTTGAGATGAAACCAATCACCTCCATTGATTATTGACCATTTCCTTGTATCCAATACTCCAAAGAGTGAAATCAAACCAAACGTGGCTTTCCCACCTAGTGTGATTGTGAAATTGTGATCCTTTGATGTATAAATGCATCTAATGATTTAAATTTGATACTTAAATATGTTTTTTTTAATTTGATTAATTATGCTTCAAACTTGACTTGTGACTACTCTTGGTAATTGATTCACAATTTTGGAAGAATATGTCAGATTACTCAATGTGTAGTAGTGTATAGATGTGTACTAGATAAATTCCAAGTCCCCTATCAAATGAGGCCTTGATTTATAAATATATGAGTCCAATTGGGTATTTTTTAATGACACTAACATGTTAATTAAATGGGTTAACCCTAAGGAAATATTTGATTTAAAAAAATATTTTTTTCCATGAGAGGGTTAGTAATATCAGCCATATCTCAGTATCGATCGATGATACTTACCCAATCTGACATCACTAACCCATGCATAGGAGGATTAAATTTAAGGTTTAGATATTTCTATGTAGGATAGTATATAGGTTTAAAATAAATAGTGAGGTTCATATAAATGTGTAATAATATAACTCATAATGTAGCATGTAGGTGTGAGAGAATGGCAAGTTAAAATCATTTTTTTCCATGTAAGTCATATGTGGTAAACCCATGTCAAGATTGTCATTATCAAGTACTTAATGCCACATTTTAGTTTCTACAAATTTTCCCCTTTTATTATGATAATTTAATTACTATAGTAAAGTAAAAGCTAGACATTATTATGTAAAACACACTTTATCTTTGGTAAGAATATCTAATTATGTAGGTCACTCAATAGAAAAACCTACAACAAACATGTAGTAGTCGATGTCTACAAATTGAAATATAAAATCTAAACTCAAAATTTGAAAATTAAAGAGAAAGGAAGGAGTACACCTACATGTGGGTGAAAACCATGTTTTCCTTACAACCTATTAGAGATTATGCTTCCTTATAGAATCATTGGAGAAAGGTGCTTTCTATTGAAACACATAGAGATTGGTTCCTCTTGTTGAACAATGGAGAAATTGAGGGTGAGAAAACCCCAATTTTATGTAAATATGTAATCCCTTGGATTGTGAATACAACATTCCCGAACCCTAATAAATGTGGGGATAAGTATGTGAGGTATTAATCCAAATAACTATGTAGTTATGATAAAGAATGAGAAGCATATGATTAGTTTAATAGAAGTAATTTCATGGCTATCGATTCTCATTGAACCTCAATAAACATTACCCATAAAATCATGAATCAACCATTATAGATGGATTTATAGATTCAAAGTTTTTCACTACTCGATGAGGATTGAAAAACTACTTTGAAAATAAATAATTTTGATAGTGATTACTGCAAAATGTGTAAATCTACATGAATTAATATCATTCCCCTTTACAAATGTGCTAGTTGTAAAGTGTCATAGTATATATGTTCATGAATTTATATCATTCCTCATAAATATGAAAGTGTGTATATGTGCATGAATTTGTATCATTCCTCATGAATTTGAAAGTGTGTATATGTGTGTGAACCAACATCATGCACCCTAAATTTGTGCCAATTGACATAGAATGTTATGCATCAATATGTTTAATCTAATAACTTGAATCTTAGATGTACATATATGTGGAAAACTATTCCCATTAATTTAAACTATGTACATATCCACTCAGATGTATATGAACATGTACTCAATTCTATGTAAAGTGAGTGCATATACATGGCATGTACCCCAATAATTTGTAATTATGTGCCAATATTTTTCATGTAACTAAAATCATCTTGTATCTGAACTATTATGAATCTCTAAAATATAATTTTTTGTTCATGTAGGCTTATGTCTCTATTACAATCCCACTATAATGTCCTCAATTCTGAGATGAGGGATATGTTTTGTACGTTAATCATCTCAAAATAAGATTTAATTATATCATGTCATGTATAAATATAGCATCACATATAATCATGTGAACATGTGGAGTGTAAGTCATCATATTAATGTATATGTCAATCAAGTCATGTATGTAAAATATGTAATGAAAGGAATATAAGTGTCATGAATAGATAAATTTATTAGTAAAGTATGTGTAATTACCATCACTAAAAGTATAACTTAATAATACTACTCAGTAAAGGTGCACAACACTGCTCAATCACATCAAGTTCTATAGTTTATGTCACACATAAGGATAAAGACCACATATAAGGGACATGAATATGTCACAATAAATAAGGCCAAGGATCTCACAAAAAAGGGACATAAAAATGTTGCATCAAACAAGGCCAAGGGCCTCACACAAGGGAGATAAATATGTCACAACAAATAAGACCAAAGGTCACATACAAAAGATGAGTAATGACTAGCCTATCATTAAATAATAAAAACATCAATGAAATATAGAATAATTAAATACTAGTATACACCATCCATATGTATTGATGTCACATCATTATATAATAACATATCCATGTGGCATTGTGTAAGATATGAGTAAATATCATGACATATGTAAGCAATATAGATAGTTCAAAATGGTAGAAAGGTCATTAAAATATATAACCTATGATAGTGAAACCTATGAAATAAGATGCCTCCATTATTGGCATGGTCACTTGGTAGAAGAAAGTTCAACATTTTTATGTCCATGTGTAATTTGTATGTCCTCAATCACACTCATATACCATGAAATGTAGTTTTATATGATAATAATATGAAAATATGTAAATAGTGTAAATTAGTAATTATGTCATGCTTAGGTCTTGATTTTTTTTTTAATTTTTTTTGAATTATTATTAAAGGTGAGTTTTTTTACAAGGACTCTACCTTGGAACAAAGGAAAAATATACAATGTCTTAGAAACTGGAAAAGGCAAAGAAGTCTTCCAACAAGATCAAAAATCCCACAAATGGATACATCACAACCACCTCATGGCCACTTCATAGCATCAAAATAACAAAATAGTAGTAGAATGATGGTAAGAAATAGAGGGGCATTATATTTTCTACCCACCAAGGGTCTCATCCTAGGTAGTAACATATTCTTTAAATTTTGTTCCATGTAATCCATATTAATAGAATCAATATTTTGGCCTTTCTCATTGCTCATACCTTTTTACTTATTATCATTCTTGCTCAAGCTTTCACCATCATGTTTATTTTTGATGAGATTGATAAGCACATCCATGATATTCAAAAAGGTTTTGATAATGAATTTGATATAGGCCACCGAAACTTCTAAATTCTTTTTGAGGGATAGATTCTCCTCTTCTAGCCTTCCAAATCTCTCCTCAAGTCTTATCATCTGGATTATCATCTCCTTAGACTCCTCTTTACCACTTAGACCATATTTTTCCCATAAATGACTCTTTATGGAATATTTGAGCATGTTATGGTCCTTAAGGAACCATCTGAATAAGGCTTTATGTACGTTAATCTCCTTTGATAGTTTGTTGAATTTATCTTGTTCCTTGAGGGCTACAGACAATTCTTAAAATTCTTCACTAGCCTTCCTTTTTCCCTTCTTGGACCCTTTGTCTCTATTGTTATCATTAACATGCTAAGATTTTAGGAGTTGTAACCCCTCAAAAATCTAATCCAATCATTATACTTCATGGTCATTGGTACTATCCACAATCTTCAGACCTTATACATTATATTCATTGGTAGGTTCATCCATAATATTCTTAGGAGGTATTGTACCCCTTAATGATATTTTAATATTTTTAATAGTGTTCCCTTTTATAATTTTCTTTTCCTTATATCCCTCCAAGCCAATATGTCTTGGACCCAAATTCACCACTTTAGAGTACTTATAAATCAAATAAATAATAGCTCTATGCATATAAAACCTTTTCTTTCCTTTTTTGAATTCTAAAACAAATATCTTCGATGAATTCAAGTTGTAAAAGGGTATATTAACTAGGCATGATTCTTGAAGAGACTGAGAAAGATAAATTAGAAGGTAAGAACATAATTCTACCTAGCATCTAAGGTTATAAATTTCATCACCTGCTTAACAACATCGTTATAGGGATGAGGAATCAAATCTCTAAGGTAGCCATGTTGAAATGAAATCAACTATTCCCAATTAATAAGAAATTTATTGATTACATCCTTAGTCTTTCTACTAGTTTTGAAGAATTTTTGGCCTTCCACATTCATGCCTATAACTTGAGAAATTAGCTCCTTATAAATATTGATTTTATATCATTTAATAGACATAATTCTATCCTTCCACCCATCTATGAAGGCCCTTGAAATGTGAGGGTCATATCCATCAATGTTCTTGATGAAATTAATAAAACCACTAGCATGGATTATCCCCCAAAACTATGAATCCTTAGCTAAGACATCATCAAAATATGGTTCCACATGGCACAAGTCCCCTCCCATGTTGGTGTTGATCAAGCTATACCATAATGTTAAGGAGATGAAAGAAATGAAGCATATAATGGAAAATGCATCATTATGGTTACTAAATTAATTCCCACATTTAATGCCTTTAATATTTTACCATTTAGGATTAATCATAATGATCCAAGTAGAAATTAAATCCTCCTTCACATGGGAAAAACTATAATTGTCCTTATAATAATTAAGGTGGGCATGCCTTAATCCCCAAGGATAATTAATAAGGATATTTTGCATACCCATTTTAATATACTCATCTTGAAGCCTCACCCAAGCCATCAATGTCAACTAAAAACCAATAAAACTAAGGATCATAATAAAAGGATTGAGGTGCAAAAGGACCTAAATGAATAGGTTCCTTCTAAACTTATTCCTAAGGTAGTGCATCAGAGGATTCTTTTTCATTTTTTAAATAATGACATATAATATATCATATCTGAATAACCACTTCTTGGAGCTAATGGAGAAGACCCCCATATTAAGAAAATAGTTAGCTATTTGGTTCCCCTCTCTGTAAACATGTTGTACATATACTATGTTAAAGGGGTTGATAATAACAAAAGCTTCCTCCATCATGTTATTAATGGTATAAATCATTGAATATTTATTTGAAAGACATTGAATGATATTTAAAGAATCTTATTCCATGACCAAATGGTTCACCCCAATCTCCTTAGCCAATTGTATCCACCAAAGAGAAACTATACACTTTGCCCAGTGGCTAGTTTAGACTCCCATGCTCCCAGTATAAGGACCAAGAAAAACTCCCTATGAATTATTTAGAATTCCCCCTCCATCCATATTATGGTTTCCCTTAGAATCCCTATCAAAATTTAATTTGACACAACTAGGAGAGGGAACCTACCACTTAATAGACTTTCTCACTTGACTCTTAGGTCTATCAAGGGAGGGTAAGAAGAGTCCAAATACCAATTCTTGGTGATAATAATTTCCTACCCCCCAAAAGGGTCATTTTTTGTATACTTACAACTATTAAAGTTTTCCAAGAGTAGTTTTTTGACTTTGAATGCCACTCTTAAACTGGATCTTTTTTAGTTTTAGAATACTCTGGCATTTATTTCCTTCTAAATACCTCATAAGGTATGGGGAAGAGTCCAACCCACAACTTTTTTAAATAAAAAATTTTAAAGGGAACTTTATAACAGTGCCAAATCTTGAAAAAATAAGAGGTATGTGCCCAAGAAACCTAAAATATATATAAAATGACTCCTCAAACCTTAAAGGTGTGATACTAGGAATTTGATGACAGAGGGGAGGTTAGATCAAGTGTTATTTTTCATATAAAAGAATGAAATGAAAAACACACTCACAAGCTTAACAACTCCATGCCTATATCATAGGGGGAGCTTAGTGAAGAAAACCAATTAAAAAAGCATAACTAAAATGTAAGAAACACAAACTTTCTCACCTTTCTTGAATGCCCCGAAAGATCTCTTCCTTGTTTTGCTTGGCTTGTGCTCAAGAAGATTATGTAAAATGGATTTGTGTGGATCCTTATCTTCTTAGAACCATGGTTTGGCTCATGCTTTCTTGATTTATCTTGTTGGCTTGATGTCTCAGCTTGTGATTCACAATTTTTGCATTATAACTCTATTATTTCTAATCTTGTCATAAAACTAGCATTATAACATTGATATGTCCAAGCTCTCTAAATGAAGAGGAAAATTCTTTTATTTATAGGTTTAGAAAAAGGGCTTGGAATGGGTTCAAACCTCACCTTATTTCATTAATTAACCCCATTAGAATTAAAAGGTGTCCAAATCTCATGATTAGCATGAAATAGGCATGGGTGAGATATTTTAGATTTTGTACAACTCACAAAAGGTAATTATGAATTCCCAACATATTATTTGATTTTTGAATTTCCTTTTTGATAATTCATTTAATTTTTCATGGTTAATTTAATTAAGGCATTTGATTAGGTTTTACATGTTACTTAATTATGTTTAGGGATTTTGGCATTTTTCAAGATTTGAATTAATTGTATGTGTGCATCTATCCCATTTAATTGATTTATAAGCCTAATTTTAATTTATGAAGCCAAATTTGAGGCATTTAGTTATTATTAGGTTTGATGTGAAAAGGTTGGTAAGAATTAGTCTAAAGTCCAATATGAAGCCATTGGTGTCCAATTTTAGGTGTCTACAATTTGCCCTTATTTGGGAAGGTCTTACAAACTATAAGCATAGTAACATCTTCTCAAATATTGAAAAGGTATTATATGCTTATGAATTCAATGGAAATGGATGAATCAGAGGGTGCCCCCTTAAGGGAGTAGTTGGAAAAGGGGTCAAAAAATGGTCCCTCAAAAGAAGGAAATAAGTGGATGAAATAAATGAAAATGATGGGGTGGAATGAATAGATTTGCCCAAAAGCTATTATAATCATCAAAAAAGGCTTAGTTTAACTAGATACTAAGTTTTCCATAGGTAGTTATAATCATTTTTAGGATAAAAATAAGCCCCAAGTGGGCAGAAGAAAGTGAATGATTTACCAAAAGGTGATTATAATCGTTAACCCTTAAATTAGTGGAAACATAATGATTTTCCCAAAGGCAGTTAAAATCACTGAGAATGCAAGTGGGATGGTATAAAATGATTTTTCCAAAGGAAGTTATAAGCCTTGTACCCTGATAGTGGCAAACATGATATGAAAGATGCAAGGGAGATGGTATATGTAATGCTTTTCTCATAGGCAGTTATAATCATTGGATCCCAATTATGAAAAACATGGTGATGGCAAACATGATTTGGAATTTGAAATATAGGAGAAATATGAATTAAGAACCTACTAGTAAGGAGATGCTCATCTAAACTGGTAAGGAGGAAAATTCTCTCATTGTTCAATTACTTTGCTTTGGATATGATTTGGATCAAGTCAGGAATGTTTCTAGTCCTAGTGTCAAGGATATATCATCATTGCATTTGCTATATAGACTCTTCAAATTTAATTTTTGCTATAGCACATGATGGTAAGCATCATGATATAACACCATGAGGAATTATCCAAAATATGCTTAAGGACTAACTCTCGATCCAATATTTAAAATAAAATAATGCACTAATGATAAAAACCATTATAATAATGGTGAGGTGTGAATATGGATGGATTCAAGAATAGTGTGCAAGGAATTACCTAATGAATTCACATATACTAAATCAATTCAATAGTATTGAAAGCAAAAAAATAGGCATATAAATAAATAAACAAAACACCAAATAAAGAGAAATAAATAAACAAACAATGGAACACAAATAAGATGAAGAACATTTCCCCTAAAAAATAGGTGATAACTTAATAAAAACATAAGATGGGGGAATAAAATAAAAGGAAGTGGGTAGTCTAGTTGTTTCCATATTCACTAGGCAATTGGATGTTGCCTCCATAGTTCTATGGACATGATATCTAGTAAAAACATCAGGCCAAATGTAGTTATCCCAAGAATAGGATAAAAGAAAATGATGAAAATAAAACATGATGGATGTGATTTTACAATGTGGGAATGATCTTAAAAAATAGTGAGAGCATGGGATAAAAGGCCAAAAATGATGGGGGAACTTAGTGATAAGTGGTTTCTTGAGACTTAGTGAGGGTTCCCAAAATCTTTAAGGCAAAAAAGTGGTCAATATTTTTGGTTTTTCTAAATGGTTTTTAAATGTTTTTTGAATTTTCTAAATGATTTTTAAAAAAAAATTATAATTTTATAAATTATTTTACAAATGTTTTTATAATTTTCCATGTATCTCAACTCTATAGATAATGATGAGATGCTAAGGGATCCAAGCTCTTAAAATGGCAAGAGCACTCAAACCGAAATTGCTCGCAAAATAGAAAGAATGTGATGGAAAAGGGGGATTGAGATGGCCTCAATAAGTATTGAACATGGCCCACATAATCCCATAATGGCATTGAATTTTTGTCATTCCACCTTACAATGGAGGAATCTAACTAGTGTAGTAGTCGATTCAAACAAAATAGGCAAAGTTGCCATAATAGCATAGTACAACATAAGAATGGCAAGTTATTATGTCAAGGCACAATATAAAAATGTTGTCCCTATTTTTCCCATAGGTGGTTATATCTAGGAAAAAAGGACTCATATCAATCATACTAATTTACCCATAGGTGGTTATAATTAGTAGCAAGATCGGTGAGACACTAATTTTCCCAAAGGAGATTATAATTAGGCCCACACAAATAAATCATGGTATAGAATTGAATAAGAAATGAAGTATAAAAGTACCAAACTTATATCATATTCATCCAAAATATGGTTTCTATGTAGAACTATTAAAATTGATCTAATTCTTTATGTTAAAATTGGAATCAATGGATGAACCAATGGTCAAACAGGCTAGGTAGAGAGGATCAAAACATGTTGGTCAATAAGAATGAAATGGTAGAATGGAATGGTGGAATGGAAAAGTGATAAAATGGTAGAGTGGTAGAATAAAAGAATGTTAGAATGGAATAATGGTAGAATAGTACAAATAAGAATGTTGATAATATGGTACAGCATTAAATAGTCCTCACAGATAATACACTAATTCACTCAAGTGAAGTAACGCTTGAGGTGTATAATGTAGCAGCTCATCAAGTGCATCCTCATTTGGTGTGGTAAGCCTGTATGCTCCAATTCCATAATCTACAACAATTATGAAATGACCTACCCAATTGGGTTGGAACATGCCTTTATGCTTATTTTTAGCCATCGTATTCTTTTAGTTCTCTTTAAGAACAAGATCACCAAGCTTAAAGTCTTTATGTTTCACATGTTGATTTTAGTGGCCATAAAGTTGAATATAATATACTTGTAGGTGATTTAATATGGCCAAGTGTTTCTCATAAAGTAACTCTAAATCTTGCAGGTGAGATACTCGATAGTCTTCATCATCTAGGACATGTTTCAAAGAGATATGTAATAAAGGTAAATCGACTTGAATGGGAATAATGGCTTCAATACCATAATTGAGTATGGAGTGGCTCATGTGGAAGTGTGGTGATTGGTATGATATGCCTAGAGGGTGCAAAATATCTATTGGTGCCAATTATGGCCAACATAATTAACAATATTTTTAAGGATGTTGATAATGGTTTTATTTGATGCTTCTAGCTGGGCATTACCTTATGGGTAATATGCCATGGAAAAATTTTGAGTAATCTTATTCTTAGCACATAGTGATTTGACATCCTTATTTTTGAAGGATCTACCATTATCAGATATAATGTTGGAAGGGATACCATAGTAGAAAATAAGATGGTTGAATATGAATTTGGAAATTTGCTTTCTAGTTATATAAGTGAGGGGTATAACTTCAACCCACTTATTGAAATATTTTATGGTGGTAAGTATATGTTTATGGTCATTAGATGAGGTATCATTATCTTCTCAATGAGATTGAGGCCCCATGTAGCAAATGGTCATAGTGTCAACATTGGTTTCAAAGCCTTGGTCAAGGTATGAATTAGATTAGCATGTCATTGACATTTATTACATATTTTCATATATGTAGTTTCATCTACATCCATCATTAGCCAATAGTACCCAGTCTGCAAGAGATTTTTGGATAAGACTACCCCACTGGTATGGGCTCCACATACTCCTTTGAGAACTTCCCATAATTCTAGTGTAGATTCTACCAAAGGTAAACAATGAAGTAGAGTTCCATCAAAACTATGATGATATAGGGTTGGTCTGAATAAATTATAATGTTGGGAATTTCGGATGAAGTCTTTTGATTGTTTTTAAGATAAGTCTAGTGATAAAACATGGTCATGTAAATAGGCATATAGGTCAGAATACCAAGTAAAGATGGGACCAATAATATCATAGATCATTATGATGGTTAATGGTTTGTGAGCTAGCTCTAGTAGATTTTCAATGAGAAACTGGTATTCTTTTGTCATATCTATTTGTCAAATAAAATATCCGATGGTAGCCATGGAATTTATTATTTTGTTATTGTCCTTTGGTATATGTTCAAAACAAATATCGATAATCTGTTGCTTGAGAGTGTTGACCATGGCCTTATATGGAACCAACTTGTCATCTTTGGTCTAAAAGTGGTTTGTAACTTATTTGATGATTAACTATGAATCACCATAAACCTTTAGATGTGCTATGTTTCATTGTATTTTTGAAGCCCTACAATGAGTGCTTCATATTCAACCATGTTGTTGGTATAAGGAAAGCTAATTTTTAATGACTTAGGGATTAGATACCCCTATAGAGTGATAAACAAAAAGCCTACCCATGATCCATTTGTTATGAATGATCCATTAAAATATAGCTTCCAGTGCTACTCCTCAAGAGGTGTTTCAATAATGGTCATGATGTGTTCTTGGAGAATTGGAATGTTAATGGCTTTGATTCTACAAGGGTTGCTTCAGTAAGCTGATTTATAAGAAATTTTCCCTTGATGGATTTTTGGTTTACATATTCTATCTCAAACTCACTAAGAAGAATGATCCATTTGGACATACAGCCTTATAAATTTGTTTTAGATAGTAGATGTTTGAGTGAATCTACCTTTGAAATGACCATGGTCTTATTGTTCAACATGTAATGTCAAAGTTTCTAAGCTATGCAGACCATATCTAGATAGTGTTTTTTAAAGGACATATAATTATGTTCATCTATGACTAGTGTATGTTTTAGATAGTACATGGAATGCTCTTTTCCATTATCATCATATTGAGCTAGAAGTTCCCCTAGGGATTTATCTATCACTGATAATTATAGAAGGAATGGTTTCCCTAACATAGGAGTCAATAAAATTGGTGGATTTTTAAGATAGTCCTTTAGCTATTGAAAAGCTTTTTGACAATCATCATCCCAAAGAAATCTTACACCCTTCTTTAATAGGTGTGTAAATAGGTGGCACTTCTTGGCAAATTGAGATATAAAGCATCTGATGGATTGGATCTTGCCCTGTAAACTATGGAGTTGTTTTAAATCAATCAGTAGTGGTATTTATATTATGGATCATACTTTAGCTAGATTGAATTTAATGCCTCAATGAGACACAATGAAGCCAATAAATTTGCCTAAATTAAATCCAAAAACACATTTATTAGGTTTGAGCGTGACTTTGTATTCATACAATCACTCAAATATCCTCCTTAATGTTGTTGAATGATTGGCCCTGGTCTTTGATTTACCTAGTATGTCATCAGTATAGTCTTTAACAATGTCATGTATCATATCATAAAATATGATGGTCATATATCTTTGATAATTGGCCCCTACATGTTTAATACCAAATGGCATGACCTGATAAAAGAATGTTCCCCATGGAGTGGTGAATGTTATTTTGTGTTGGTCTTCTGGTGCTATTCAGATCTAATTATAGTCTAAAAATTCATCCATCAGTGAAAGAATCTCATAATCCACTGTGGATTCAATAATCATGTCAATGTTTGGAAGAGGAAAGCCATCCTTGGGGCAAGCCTTTTTAATGTCTCTAAAATTAGTGTCAATTGGCTCCTACATGTTTAATACCAAATGGCATGACTTGATAATAGAATGTTCCCCATGGAGTGGTGAATGTTATTTTGTGTTGGTCTTCTGGTGCTATTCAAAATCTAATTGTAGTCTGAAAAGTCATCCATCAGTGAAAGAATCTCATAATCCACTGTGGATTTAATAATCATGTCAATGTTTGGAAGAGGAAAGTCATCCTTGGGGCAAGCCTTTTTAATGTCTCTAAAATTATGATTCCTTCTAAATTTTTACTAACTAGCACAACATTAAAAATCCTTTCATAATAGTCGATTGGCCTAATACATCTCACTTTCAAGATATTTTCCAACTCTTTCTTGAATAATATAGAAATTCAAGGATGTATCTTGCACAATTTTTGTTTCACTAGTTTGACATCAGGATGTACCATAAGATGGTGAATCACCAAGGTGGGGTCCAAACGAGGCATGTTAGAGTAGGCCCATGAAAACATATCTATAAATTTCCTCAATAGGGATGTAAGGACATCACTCTCCTCCTTAATGAGGTACATGCCTAATTTGATCCATTTTATGTCATCTAGTGTCCTAATATTGACCTCTATTGTGTCTTCCACTATAAGGGTCAAACAGTCTTCAAGAATAGTGGGCAAAGAATTAAACTATTTAGAAATGTATGAATCCTCTGTTAGGACTGGTTATTTGAGTTCTTCTACGCATGATGAATCAAAATCCCACAAGGGGAGGTATGGCCATGTAATAAATGTGGTTGGAAACTCCTGGAATATGCAATCAAAAGCTTGTTGTTCTTCAAAATTAAATTTGGACTCATAGGCAAGTTCATCATTATTAGTGTTCTAAGTGATTCAATCAAAAACCTATTATTTTTCAAGGCTAAACTCAGACCCATAGACAAGTTCATCATTGGTGGTCTCCTAGTCTATGTTTAAAGAAGGTTGAAGACCCCCATCTAATGGAACCTAAAATAGGTTTTCACGACTAGACTGGCCTTTCTCTTTACTTTTTCCCTAGTCTAAAAGCACCTCAAAGAGGTTTTAACTTTATGACCTTAATATTTTATTTAATTATTTTTGGCTAAGGGTGTTCACCTACTCTCTAAAATAGGATTCAAGATCTAACTTGATTTAGAACCCTTTTTTGTGGTCTCCCAATGAAACATTATCCCTAAGGCCTAGAAAATCATAGAAGGCCTCATCATTCTAAAACTCATCAATCAACATGTTGGATTCTTGTTGGTCCCAATCTATTAGTCAGGGATAGTATAATGGAAGTGGATTATGGTGAATGTCTAGTCGAAGGATACAAATGGCATTATTATCAAATAAATTAGTATGGGCTAGGTCATCAAATTATCTAAGATTAGACTCTACTTTGTTATCAGCATTATTGTCACTATTCATTGGCAATGGGACTCAAATAAGATACATGGGGTCACTCCCAGGTGGTTTAAATCTAAGTTCATAGGTTTTTTTATACCTAGTCATATAAATTGGCTCAAGTGTTCCCTATTTATTTGGCCCTATGCCTTCTCTTTCATAATCTTTGTTCTCCATGATTCGATTAGGAATAGGGTATTTGGAAATACTATAATAATTGGCTAATCTATTATTATACAACCATGATTCATCTTCTATAAGAGATTCATGTTCTTGGCCAGAGGTTGGTATAAAAGTGGCAGGTGTTAGATTATGCATTTGGCATTTGCCATTGCATGAGTATTTTGTATTTTGGTCTTCTAAAGGACTTGGGGTTCTATGGAAGCTTTAAAATGTGAAAGGTGTCATGGGTTAAGTATTCTCCTAGCACATTATCTGAGATAGTGTAATGATTGGATATCTTAAGAAGTAGCATGTGGGAAAGTGAATCAAGGGTATCAGGGTCAATACAATTGACCTCTAATAAATCAACAAGTATTTGCTTCCCCTTATCCTCCTTGGTGATTGGATTCATGCTGAAATGGTAGTTATAGCTCTTAAACTTGACCTCTAAATGTTTACAATGCTCATATGGATGCAAATCTCCTAGAATAGTAACCCCATCCCTAAATAGGAGAACTTGATACACTGGTGTAATGTCAATGGGATTGTATAAATATCATGTATCCAAGGTCTACCCAAAATCATATTATATGACAAGTAAAGATCTAACACATGGCATAGTGTATCATGGGTCAAGGGCCCAATGATAACTAGTAATTTGATGGTTCCTTGTGATTGTTTATACATAGATATTTGTTGTCATAGGCTTTCAGGTCATTGTTTATACTTAGATATTTGTTGTTTTGTACCCAAGAAGCTTGATAAACTTTAGAGACATAATAGTCATGCCTGATCCATTATCTATGAAGACATATTTCATTTTGTGTCATGTTCTGTAAACCTCAATGTACAAAAGATTGTTATGAAGTGGGCCAAAGGATGACATATCGCTTTGATTGAAGGTTAATTATTGGCTTGGAGATAGGTTTCCAACCAAAGCTTGAAATTTGTCAAGAGATATGTTATTGGAAACTTTGGCTTAGACAAGGAATTATGTCGATGTTTTTTTGAATAGTAGATCTATACAACAAATCTAAAATTGAGATTTGTGTTGGCATCTTTTACAATTATTCCATAATGTCAAACATCTTTTCTTGGATAGTAGGAAATGGCTTGTTTTAAGGCATAATAGTTTATTGGATGATGGGGTAAGTGGTAGATGGTTGTGGGCCTATTATGGTAATCTTTGACCTTCTAGTTGTGATTACACAATCAGGATTAGGTACAGGACTATTGTTGCTAACAAATGATGGTGGAGTGGGACTAGGTAGGATAAGTCTTGGTTATCATTACACTTATGCATGGTAATAAGATAATGACAAGTTATCAGTATAAGGTTCAAACATGGGAATCCCTAATCACTGGTTCACCTATATATAATCCCAAGATAAGGAAGGATTATCAAAATAATTTGGTTGATGAGGAATGAGTAGGAATGGTCTTATCTAATTGGTACTTGGTTTCAGATTGATGGAAATGGTGTTAACTCAACCTCCTATGATATGGCCTGCAACTAAGTCATAGTTATGTGCAGTGTTCTGACCTTGGTTTCATCCATTATTTTGATGTTGTTGGTTCTCTTATTGATTTTTTTTGTTTGGTTGGTTCCATTTGTTCAACCTTAGTTTATGATATTATTGGTATTGTTGCACTAGCCATTGTTATTACTACTATTGTTATTGGTTATGTTATGGAAAGGGATTTTGATAAATTCCAAGGTTATAATTGGATGTGGAAGCTCTATGATCTAATGAGATATCTCCATTTTTAATTATATTCCTAATGACATGTTTAATTTGCAAACATCACTACAAATTATGGCTGTTGACCTAATGATATTCACAAAATTCATTTGGCCTATACCAGTTTGGAATGTCAATGCCCTCAGGAATTTACCCTTTCAAAATAGGCCATTTAATTAGATTAGCTATAGAGAGCTTACAAAACACTAATTTAATGGGTTCTCTAAGGTTACTAAAGGCATTATGAGTAGGCATATTTCTCCCTAAAGGAGGGTTTTTCAAAGGCATAGGCTATTGTATTTATTGTATTTTCTATATAAGTTTAGGTTGTGGCACTTGTTGTGCATGCTACATTTTCTCAAGAGGTTGTTGGTTAAGAATTATATGCATATGTGGCATAGGCTATACAAATGGTGATTAAATCATTTGGAAATGTTACGACTCTATTACTCTATTTCCTAAAACATTTTTGTTGTGATTGAATTACTTGGGTTTGTTATAGGTATTGGTCTGGGTTTACTATGATGCTTAAGCTTGGACTATTTTTTTATTCTAGCCATTATTCTAGTTTTGATTTGGGATATGATTGAATGAGGCTATTTTAATGGTCCCTTTGTTAATGAGGGCTCTTTCAATCACCAAACCTTTATCAATGATCTCTTTAAACATGTGTACACACTGCAACTCCAAATTGTAAGATATCTCACTATGTAGATTTTTGGTAAACATAGTGGCTAGTTGTTTATCTTATAGGATATGGGTAAATCAGATTTCAAGGTCTCTCCATCAATTTAGATAACTTGTGAAGATTTCTTCAACTTTTTATTTGTCATGTGTTAAGTCTACCAATCAAATCTCATATTCAAGATTATAAGATAAGTGTTACATGAAATTTTCTGAAAGCTCATCAAAATCAGATATGAAATTTTCGGGAAGCTTCAAGAACCATTCCAATGCCTACCCTAATATCCTTCTCATAAATAAAAATAATAGGTATATATCACTATATGCCATTGGTTGGCATGCAACGAAGAATTCTATTAAATGGGCCTTGGGGTCACCTTTTCCCTTATATTTGTCAAACTTTGGTGGCTCATACCCTAGAGTAAATGGTATCTATAAGTACTCCATGTTGAAAGGGTAAGAACCCACATCATTCAATTTTGAACTTTTTCAGTTATTTCATCACTTCAATGACGGAAATTACATCCTTCATTTGTTGTAGTTCTTATGTGAGGAAAATAGTGGGATTATTGACCTAAGGTGATGGTTGGGCAGTAAAAATTGGATTACTTTGATTGGGGTAAAGTGAAGGAATTTTCTATGGAATGTTAGATTTGTTAGGAATTAGACTAGGAATATGCATACATGGATTATGGTGTAATTATTAAAATTTCATGTGTGGTTGTGTAATATTCTGGTTGGGATTGGGTATGTAAGCTTGATACTATGTTTGGTATGGAGGAATATAGTTGTACTATGTCTGTTGAGGTTGAATAGGGAAATGGTGTTGACTAGTCATACCTAGTTGATTGAGGGGAACTTGTGAAACAAGACCCTATCTTTGAACTTGTGGCACTTTCTACACGAAATGTAACTATTACCTAATAGGTACTTGAGAAACATTAGAACCTCTTAATTTTACAAATCCCTATTGGGAAGTAGATGCATGTTGGATATTTGACATCTATCACTGACCAATATTTACATGTTATTGGTTAGACATTATTTGGTTTTAGATTGGTATGTTAGTCTATGACTAAAGAGGTATGTTCGCTACTACCTGGTGAGGTGGAACATTGGTTACTCCCTGTTAAGGTGGAAATATATTTGGTCTTTACTGCATGGGTAAGTTAGATGGTTCCTATTTTTTTGGAATGTTACTCATCACCTATTAGGGTGGAGTAAGATTCATCACATTCTATTATGGCATAGCACTGGTCATTGGTTGACTACTTAATCCTATTGTTGTGTGCTCAAAGAAGTAACTAGTTGAGGATTAGAGGTATTTGATAGAGGTTGGGAAGTAGAAACTCATACCCCCTAAAATTTCAGACCACTAATGGTGTTATTTAAAGGCACATTTTATTGTTGACTATGTGTTTGTGCGCTCATGCCACTTTGGTTTAAATTGGATGTTACTTGTGTATTGTCCACTATGTTTTGCTCACTATTATGCATAGAAGTAGAAGACACTTCCTTGATGGTTAGGGTATTGAACATGTTTTCTCCCAAAGTGCTTTGCATAATTAGGTCAAAACCCTAATTTTCTTAGCTAGTCAACTCAAGAAACACTCCCATTGAAGGAAGTGACTAAATAAGAGGCATATTTGACATGGCCATATTATTAATGTTATGTGCTAGGTTTTTATATATCTAGTATGATGTCTATATTTGAAATAATTAGTCCTCCATGAGGCCTCTTTATATGATAATCATGTTCAAATCTTGATATGACATCAATACAATGGCATTAGGGTTACTAGAAGAGGCATGTTCATTGTAAGACATGTTATAAGGCCCTCTTAATAGACTAACCAAGTTATCATGCCCTACCTCTATGTCTCTATTAGGATCATATTCCAATGGCATTGTAACGTAATAAGGTTGATATTGGATTGGTTCCCCAACCAAAGGTATGTTAACCAAATATTGGGCCATCTATTCTTAACCTTGTTCCATGTAAGGAGGTGTGTTAACCAAATAATTGGCCAAAGTACCTTAACTTTATTCCCCTCCTTGATTTTTATATGGTAGATAATAATCCATCTCCCAAATAACATCATCTCCATAAGGGTCCTGAATAAAGTCTTCTTGTGTGATAACATTTCCATATCCTAGATTATACATGGCTCCACTATGTGTATAGTGAGACATGGTCAAATTAAATGCCAAATATTTCATGACAAGAAAAGTTAGAATTTTACAAACTCTAAAAAGCTATGTCTAAAAAGATAAAAGGTTCAACTAGGACTAACTTAGTCAAAAGAGGTAGACTTGTATCTCCAAAATGTCTATGCAAAGATTTGGTAAAAATAGTATAATGTTAAATATATAATTTTAAATGCTTCCCACAAATAAGGTCAAGTAAAATGAACTAAAAACAACATGCCAAATTCTAGGTCCAGAAATGTTCCAAGTAGGTCTAAACTAGGAAAGGGAAAAAGAGTCACTAGGACTTTTGGTCAAATGCAATGTCAAAAGCTAGGATCAAAACAAGGCATATGTTAGGATTTTTGGCCAAACGTGTCATCAAAATCTAGACTTGAAATAAAAGAGTGATGATTTTAATTTAACAAACTTGTAACACTTTGGCATAAATAACACACTTGATTCTAGACATAAATTTGATCAAATTGGTATAAGACACTAAGCAAAATGTATTTGAAGATAGATTGATTGTCACTAATGAAGCCACAAACAATATAGTTTTTGAATTTTGGGTCAGAAATTAACCTAAGTTACGCAACCCAAAAGATAAAGATCTATGTATTATCCCCTAAAAAATGAGGCCTAAACAAAAATCAATCAATGTTTAGACCTGAGCTTGTAAAAGTTAATAAAAAGATCCAACAAAGCACAAATGATTTGTTTAATCAATGAAAATTTAGACACAAGACAAATCTATTGAAATAATTTAAGCATCATAATGGCATTAGTGATCTCAAAAAATGTGACAATGGTTTTGTTTCAAATACTTATAAGGCATAAAACTTGAATTTATTTGGGTAGCATAATGTTACCCACCTTAATTAAGTGACAAACTCAATGTTTTTGACATAAAAGTTTTCTAAGTTATATCAAGATAGATGTCATAATGCTTCCTCAAATAATGGAGTAGGGTATACAAACAAACTCGTGTATGATGTGGTTTTACAAAAAAAAATAGTAACAAAGCACCAAGTAATAAAATAATAAATGACAGAAATACAACTAAGTATATCATCCTAAATCCTCTCAAGGTGTGGCAAGTGGGTTTGACTAAAACTTACAAGTTACGACCATTTCTATTGATCCCAAGTGTGGATAACATGAGAAATATCACATCAATTGAGTTCATACCAATCAACTTATCATGCAAGGATCTATTCCTTTGCATGATGATTCCATCTATGGACTACTTAGTGGAATCTCCTAGTTAAATAGACCTAACTCAAGCCTTTGTTAATAAGGGAGAGGTTAGTCGTTTAACCCCATAGCTCTAGCAGTATGTGTACCCTGATTTATATACCCTACCATAGAGTGGGTTAAAACACTGTCGAGAGATGAAGGCCCAGGTCAATGATTCCCTAGAGAACTCATGAGAGGTAATGGCATCCCCTTCATAAGCTAAATTTCATGAAAAATAAATACTAGTAAAAAGACTTTAGAGTTGTTTTTAGATCACCCAATATCATATGTGTTTTAGGGAGAGCCTCAGAAACTTTATTTCTATGCCTTGTAATAGGCACCAAATGTAATGAAAAGACACTTTTGATCACCTGAGTTCCCTATAGGGGATGGGGGTATATCATACATGTGCTATTATTTTTTTAAAAACAAACAATCAATAAATAATTTGCAAGTAATTATGAGTGAAGTTTTATTTTAGGCACCAAATTTAAATGTGATGATGTTCTTTACTTGGCCCTTTGGATTAAGTGCAAAAGCTTTAAAGCATTAAATAAGACAACTTAAGCAAAATTACCTAGTTCATTTTAAGCTAAAAATGCAAATGTTCAAGATTTAGCCTAAGTTCATTTTTAAATATCAAAAATAAGTGTTCAAGACTTAAGCATTCATTCTAATCACCAATAATAAAGTGTTTTAAAACATTAACAATCCTAACTCCTTTTAAGCACCAAAAACCAAATGTGTGAGACTTAACATGTTCATTTTAAGCACCAAATTGAATTGTGTAAGACTTAGCTAATTCTTTTTAAACACCAAATTGAAGTGTAAAACCATTCAAATCTTACAAATTTGTGTTCCAATCAATCCCTAGACCTACAATTGTTAGATAGTATCCTTTTGCTTTGAATCTCTTTTGAATTTGAGCAAATGAACTTTGGAAAAGGACCTCTCAAGTTTTAATTTTTAAAAACATAGTGATCATGGTCAGTCAAAAATGACCAATGCTAGTTCAAGTCAATCAAGGCGAATCAGTTCATAGAAAACCGATGTTGGTCATGAATAACCAATGTCGATCTATTAAGACCATCTTCGATCACTTGTGAACCTAAAGGCAAAATCATAACAAAGTAAAATGTTAGGTTAGGTAATGGTTAGCTAAAAACTCAACAAAATCTACAAGACAAATATTAAATAAAGAGGATTAGACAAAGATCTTAAAGATCAAAGATGCCAAGAAAAAATGATTAGAAATGCTAGAAAGAATCAAAATGCTCTTTGTAAACTATGTTTCACCCTACATTCTAATTGATGATGGTTACACAAAATGAGCTCAATTGGGCAAAACTGATAATGGTGACATATAACTAATATCGGTTAGTCCTGACTAGTTCCGATCTTTGTGTAGATCTGAGATAATTCAAAAATTAAAAATTTGGAAAAATCAAAGCTAAAACTATAAATTTGAAGTAATTTAAGCATTCATTTATCAATTTTTGACTTAAATCTTCATCTCCTTACTATGTGGGATGCTTCTCGTCCCATCGGGCATGTCATTTATGATACTATGAATTTGACGATGGAGGGGAGGTTAGATCAAGTGTAAGTTTTCATATAAAATAATGAAATGAAAAACACATTAACAAGCTTATAAACTCAATGCCTAGATCATAGGGGGAGATTAATGAATAAAACCAATTGAAAAATCACAACTAAAATGTAAGAAACACAAAAAAATTTACCTTTATTGAATGCTCCAAAAGATCTCTTCATTAGCTTGCTCAAATTATGCTCAAGGAGTCTATATAAAATGGAGTTGTGTGGATCCTTATCTCTTTGGCACCATGGTTTGGCTCATGATTACTTTATTTATCTTTATGATTTGATGGCTTGGCTTGTGATTCACAATTTTGGCATTATAACTCTATTGTTTCCAATCTTGTAATAAAACTAGTGTTATAACATTACTATGTCCAAGCTCTCTAAACGAAGAGGCAAATTCTTGTATTTATAGTTTTATCAAAAGGGCTTGGAATGGGTTCAAACCTCACTTTATTTCATTAATTAACCATATTAGAGTTAAAAGGTGTCCAAACCTCATGATTAGCATGTAATAGGCATGGGTGAGATATTTTGGATTTTGGACAACTCATAAAAGGTAATTATGAATTCTTAGGATATTCCTTGATTTTTAAATTTCCTTTTTGATAATTCATTTAATTGGTCATGGTTAATTAATTTTAGGCATTTTATTAAGTTTTTCATGTTAATTAATTATGTTTAGGGATTTTAGTATTTTTCAAGATTTGAATTAATTGTATGTGTGTATTTGTCCCATTTAATTGATTTATAAGCCAAATTGTATTTTATGAAGCCAAATTTGAGGCATTTAGTGATTCTTAGGTTTGATGTGCAAAGGTTGGTAAGAATCGGTATAAATTCTAATATGAAACCATTGGTGTCCAATTTTAGGTGTCTATAAAAGGTGTAGGGGAATTCCAACATAATATGTCAGATAGATTCCTCCTCCTCACACAAAGGGCATCTATTAACAATAGGTAAGCCTCTCATCTTCAATTTATTCATAGTGAGAATTTTATTTTGTAAAACTAACTAGAATAATATGTTCACTTTAGTAATTTATTCCTTAAGCTATATAGTTCCCCAAGGAAAACCATTGAAGTGATCTTATAACAATAGACTATACCTAGATTTTACACTATAGCTTCCTCCCACAAATTTAAACCAAACTAGTTCATCTTCCTTTGGGATGTTTGGAAAATGATATCTTATAGGAAGGAAATTTAAATCATTTATAATGGCTATACCTTCTATATTCATATTCTCCACATGTATCTAAAACTAATCTTTTCCTCTATTGAAAACCCAAATGTAGTCAACAACTTTTAAACCAAATTATCTCTAGAAAGCAACATTGATTTGATGCCATGTATCTAGCTCAATTAAAGGGTGATCTAGAATCCATGGATCATGCCAAAACTTGATCCTTTTTCTATTACCAATCTTCCATTTTCTCCCTTTAAGGATGAGCTTTCTACTACTCACTAAAAGTTTCCAAAAGGAAGATCCCCTAACAAACTAATTTTTAACTAGAAAAATGCCATTAACTCTTGCATCAAGATATTTGGCTATTAAGATGACATTCCATTGATTAGATCCATTGATGAATCACCACCAAGTTTCATGATCAAATATTGATTCATAATTTTCATCTTTATAATGCCCAAACCTCTTAGATGCCTTGGGAGGCACACCTTATCCCAAGCTACAAGGTGGAATATAATTTTATACTCTGACCCAAACCATAGAAATATTTTTTGAATATTTTTAATATGATTAGCCATAGATAAGATAAATAGGGAGTCTCTTAAGAGTACATTTGATAAACATCAGCTTCCCTACTTGAGAGAAGACCACTCCTTTCCAACCCACTAGCTTGTTCTAAAACCTACTAAGAAGGGAGTTCTAAGCTTAAATAAGCATTGATCCAATGAAAAGTGGCATTCCAAAGTAGTATGTAGGGAATTCTTTGACCTAGTATCCAAAGATTATGGTGATATTTTGTTGTCTTATCAAAAGGGTGTTGAATAAGTATAAATATATCTTATCAAAGTTAATCATTTATTTAAAATCTACCTCATAATCACTTGAAATATTCTTAAGCTCGTTATATTCTCTATAAAAATTCTTGACCAATACAATTATGTCATTAAAACAAATTTGGTGAGAATAAGGATAAAATCTGAAGCCTAGTTTGAAACCCTTAATTCTACCTAGTCTAAGAATCACCCTCCCTAATGCCTCTCTTGATTTCAAAAAAACCCTATGGAATGTCACTAATAATGACAAAGAACATTTTTATTGAGAAAATACTATTAATCAATTTTATAATATGGGGATGGAACCCAAAATGGTGCATCACCCCATATAAGAAGCCCCAATATAATTTGTTAAAGGCCTTGTTCATGTCCAATTTGATGGCCATCCCTGATTAGTTACCTTTATCAATAAAGTGAATGGTCTCATACACAATAATAATGTCATCCTAAATTTTTTACCCAAAACAAAGCCACCTTGCTACCTTGAAATGATCTTATAAATCAAAGGTTTGAATCTAAGAACTAAGAATTTTGTGAATATTTATACATCATGTTGCAAAGGATTATTGCACAAAAGTATTTAAAAGTAGAAGCCCCAAATTTTTAGGGAACCAATACCATAAAAGTATTATCAAATTATCTTAAAATATTACTTGAAAAAAACTCATCCATTGCAGCTACAAGATCTAATTTAATTAGTTCCCAATAATGTTGAAATAAGGCCATATGGAATCCGTCTGGTCCTAGAGCCTTATCTTTGTTCATCATAAAAATAGATCCTTTAACTTTGTCCATGGAAATCAATTGTAAGAGATGAAAATTGTCCTCATAAGAAATCAGAGGATGGATGTTAACAATAAATGTATCTTAAAAGTTCTTATTCAAAAAAGGGTTAGTGGAAAACAAATATTTAAAATACTAAACAACCTCCCTTTAATAACTAGAGGATTAGAGCTCTTGGCCCCACCTTCTAAAGTAATTTCAAAAAAAAAATTGGATCTTGTGCTTTAGATATGTTAAGTGAAATAATATGGTATTGTGATCTCCTTCCTTAAGCTAGATAGCCCTAGATTTCAATCTCCAAAAATATTCTTCTTTGGAAACAATTGAGTGATATTCATTGAGAAGGTTATTTTCCATAGATAGAGAATGTTGATCCAAACCATTCACATAAATATTTTCTTCTAATTGGGATAATTCCCCTCTTAGGTTATTATTTTTCTCAAACATGTTACCAAAAATTGTTCTATTCCAAATTTTAACCTTCCTCTTGACATTCTTAATCTTCTTAGCCAGTCTAAACATAGCTGACCATTGACAATCTTTAAGTCACCAATCTTTGATTCTATGAAGAATATCATGGTGTTTTAACCACATATGTTCAAACCTAAAATGGTTCCTCTCCAATTTTATAATGAAATTCCATATTAAGAATCAAGGGTTTTTTATCATAAACAATCCTTGGTAAATAAGAAAGGCAAAAATATTAGTTAGAAAACCAGTCAAAATTAATTAGAAATATATTGAGTCTAACCTATAGTAAGGTTTCTCCAAGTATTATATTAGACCAAGTAAATAGAGAACCTCTTATCTTGATCTCCATCAATTTATGAGAATCAATAAAATTAGAAAAAGTCATCCATGTTATCTATAAAAGCTTAGTTATCCGCTTTATTTTACAAAGGAGATAGAGGAATATTAAAATCACCATCTAACATCCAATACAAGCTAACACAATTTTGTCTACATAAAGTAAGATATTATCACATTTTTTTTCAACCTACATGAGTATTAGTATCATATATATTGTAAATAATCCACATGGAACCATCTTATTTGTTGGTGAAAATCTAAGGTAAATGAGTAGAAGTTTTGCAAATAACCTCCCCCTTCACTTCATTTTCTAACCAAAAAGTATCAAGACCACCCAAATATCTAGAGGATTTAACACTAGCAACAGAGACATATTTCCAAAAAAAAATCTTAATATTATCCATCAAACTATCATCCATTTTGGTTTCTTGGATGACCATTATATTGGGTCTATTATTCCTCCTCAAATATCTAAAAGTTCTATGTTTTTTCTTATTATTCAAACCTCTAATGTTCCAATTGATAATCTTCATTTGAGACTAAATATTGAAAATTCTTTTCATAGTAATGTCTTTTTCAGTCTATCTACAATCTCCTTATCAATTTTCTTCTTTTGAATTTATTTATGAGACGTCATTTGTTTCCTTTTACTTTTCCCAAGATCAGTTTCCATACTTCCACATCTAGTGGTTACATTTGAAAAAGCTTTTAAATTTGTCTTTTTAAACTTGAGGAGAGACTACCCTTTCAAATAACACATCTACTAAACATGGCCCAATTTATTTCTCTTTGGTATCGAATGAAGATTTGAGGGCCTCATCCTCTAGACCAAATACACAATAAAATTGGGATTTCTTAGAAGAATCAATTTCTAAATTAATATTAACACCTAAGGGAGGAATATCATTCTAATTCTGGTATATATGCAACATTTCCCTAAAAGATTCATTAATTTCAATTAGGCCCAAATCATCTTGAGACTAGATAATCTTTGTTAGGGATTGAATCCTCTAGTTAGGATAATTGAGAGACCCTAGAATGTTAATACTCAAAGGATATTGAGGATTGCTCTCTATTATAGTTACCTTGATCAATGAATATTGATTCCCTTGATCTAGAATATTTACCTAATTGAGCACCTTCTCATATTTATCCTTAATCAAATTAGTTTCCAAAAGGTTACCTATTAATCCCCCTTCACATGACTTGATAGGTGTTCTCTAAAACCCCCCAAATTATGGGACATGGTTCTCATTTTCAACTGCTAACATAGTCATCCCTTTATTAGCTAACGTCTACTCTAAAGGTTACTATTGGAAAAATTCTTATGTCTTTTCTTTAGCTTTATCAACTATTGTAGTTAGAGGAGGCTTATTGACCCGTTCCCTTAGCATTTCTAAAGATTATTTTTGGGACCAAGTCTAGATAATATTTTTCATGCCATTAGGATTACCTTTCATATAAGGATAAGTTCTAGAGATATGGTTAGTGTTAAATCTTCATATTCAATTATTTGGACCCATGCTCTTTAAGAAGAGTTCAAGACTTCCGAGTTGGGGAGCTCTTAGTTAACAAAGGAATTCACAAAGAACCTCACATAGATAATCTTGGTTCTATCTTTGGTGGATATTTAAAATATGATAAGGTAGGCCTAATAATATCACCCTAATAGGCATCATATTTATGTCTTCATTGTCAGGATTAAAACCCAACTTCCATTTATGTAAAAATATACCTTATTTACCTAAAAACTAGGGACCTCCAACCAAGATATGAGCACATTCTTATTTATTATTTAAATGGAATAAAAAATAAACATTAGATATGGCTAATATTTCCATATGGCCCTTAAACATCCAATTATAAACCACCCATCATCTAAACACATTGATGTTAGGCCTAGCTCCATGGAATTTACTAACCAAAGCACCTACCATTTTGGCTAAAGCTTTATGAATCAAAAAATCTAGGATTTTAATATGAAAGCCTTTGATGTCCTTAGAGATGAAAATTTCCTAAATGGGATAAATTTCCAATTGCTCAACAATCTTACCCTTGAGTTTTTTCGCTCGCATCCTATTGGAAACTAGTCCATTGCCTATTTTCACTCCTCTTTATCTGACTCACACAACATCCTTGACTAAAAAGGGGCTAAAAGAAACATGTGACCTACAACCAACTCCTAGGCTAATATTATGTAGAGAAACCTTGTGACCATCTCCATCTCCCTTTTCTTGATCAAAATCCTTATTCAAATTTTCTCCTTGCTCTTCACTCCATTCTTACACAAACTTTAATTTTTTTGAATGTTTATGTATTGTTTGAATTATTTTATTTATTTTATTTTAAAAAAATAAAATTAATGCTCATAAAATTATGAGTAGGTCATCCTCATTAGGATCAAAGTTGATATTTCATGGTTTGTCCTTGATATTATGTAATCGCATTACCTCTCTTCCATTGTCTCTGATTGTTAATTTTATGTGCTTGTTGTTATATTTTAATATATTTCATTTTAAACCATTTCCATCATGTGTAATCCTATTTGTATTTCATGCATGTAATAAAAAAACATATTGATCTACTTTATTTATTGTGGCTTATATCAGGTATAACCATTATAATATTAACATGAATTTTAATTAGGTGGTATAGTGTGTCACCCAAATGCATATGTCAATGACCTTTGGACTACAAGAAATTGGTATGGTAATATGTCTAATTAATTTACCATAATGTAGATTAAATAGGCCTTTAGTGTTGAGCCCTAAGTATCATAACAATGTGATACTACACACATTTTGGAGTTGGTCTTCATCAATCTAATTTTGTTGTCAATAATTAGCTTTTGTATATGTTGTAATAGTCATAATATCTTTATGTGGATGCTTGTAACCTTTAAGTGTTATTATAGATACTAAAATCTGGTATTTGGTACTTAATAATGATAAACTTGATACATAGTTACCACACATGAATTGAGCATATAAACAAGGTCTAAATCCTCCATTCTCTTAAATTTACATGTTATAGTATGGATCAACCCTTGATTTTTGTTGTTACACACCTACAGGAATCTCATTGTCTATTTTAAACCTACTAAATATCCTGTACAGACATCTCTGGACTCTAAGTTCAATCGGTATGTATATAGGTTAGTTCTTTTATATTTGATCAATATCATAAGTAGATGTTGACCTTATATGGTTGATACCTACCCACACCCATCAATGTTTATTATATAAAATCAAACCCATCTTTAAGATCAGTTTATTATCCTAACATGTTGATGACATGATAAATTATTCAATTAGATTCATAGATAAACAAGTCAATGTCTCATTCTATAAGGACTTGGCACTAATATGCTATATATTTATACACTATTGCACATTGAGAAAATATAGCCTATTCTTCCAAAATAATAAACCTATCACTAGGAAGAGTCATAATTCAAGTCTGAATCACTTTAAAACAAAGTCAAATCAATCATTTCCAAGTATCAAAGTTGAATCATTAGCTACATACATATAGCGAATGAGCATAATTTCACAATCACACTAGGTGGGAGAACCATATGTAGGCAATGGTTAATAATAAGATGAGAGTGATTAGGGTAAACTTAACCCATTACACTTTCCTATTTTTTAGGTTTCCAACCCTCACAAGCACACTTAGGGTTTTAAGGCAAAGGAGAGTAATTTTGAATCTAGGTGCATCATCAGGGTTTGGGATCACAAACATAGAAAAATTAGAGATAAGTGTAGGTGAATATGTAGTCATTATTTCATTAAAATATAATGTTTAATACCAAATATCATGTCAATATCAATTGTAAATATTGACATGATCCTATGGAACTAACCTAACACAGATAGTGAATTAGTTTTGAAACAAAACAAACTACAAATCTACTTATCTATGATCTTCACTTCAAGAATATAGTCATATTCAGCTAGTCAACTAGAAAATATGAGTATCTTTTTATCCTTATTTATTTCTATATTTATCATATGCCACATAATAAATTAGAAGAATCAATATCAATCTTTTACATTTGGATGTATACTTGAATGTCATGTCTTAATATTTTAATTACATTTCAAAATTTTGTCTTAATTGGATTAATCTCACCCATCAATCTAATTTTTTTTAAACATATTGGTAAACATGTACACATAAAAGTGCAAAACCTTAGCTTTTACTTTAGGGTTTCTAAAAGAGTTATCAAAACTTTTTAACCAAGATCTCTCCATGAATCCAATATCACATCTATGAAAGCTTCAGCATTGCACACAAAGAATAAATAAACTATATTTCATTTTATTTTATATCAAATAATTTACAATAAAGATGTAAAAATATGTATAAGATAGGTGAATCCTAACCATCCCATTCATAGGGGACTAACTTCTCCAATATATGTGGAAGTAAGGCATAAACCCATCATTTTCATGAATGTGAAATAAAAATCTCCAAAGTAAAAAAAACTTAAGTAAGATAAAAAGTAAGAAAGTAATATCCTACACCAACACCCCCTTTAAGTGTAACTTAGGTGGGTATAATAAAGGATACAGTGTGAAGCCACATGTCCCTATAGATTTCAATCCATATTGTCAGAGTACATGGATGTTGAGTCAATATAACTGCCAAGTGAAATTAGGAATGGTGTTGAATACAAGGATCACTAAATATGAACATTGTACTCTAAAATATTTGGTAGAGTGATAAACTTGAGGAATCATTATTTGAACACCTTCCAATAAGATGATGAGAAGTGAGCACAAAGATTGGTGGGGATACCACACTAATGTCACTGGTGAGGATACCACACTAGTGTCACTATAATAATCACCAAGAAGGTCATAGAGATAAGTAAAAAATCCTCATATGGGTTTTAACAAACAAAGTGCTTAAATAAGATACCCATGTATAAAAGAGAACTCTAGAAAACACTCAAAAAAGTGTAAAATATACATATAAATCTCATAAAGTGGAGAAAAAGAGAAAACCCATAAGAAGAACTCCCCCCCAAAAAAAGAGATAAAAGAATAAAAGAGATATAAATCCATCTAAAGATGATGTTGAAGTATTCCACAATCCAAATACTCATAAGTCACAAAGGAACTCAATTTACATGAGTGGTTTGAATCTGCTACTTGATCACAAAAATAACTGACACTGGGATTCATTAGAATAGCTTCAATCAAGAATATTATCAACAATGTCAAAATTATAAAAGAGTATTATATGTGTAAGGAATGTTCAACAACTAAGAAGTGGAATCTACCCCACACCCCCCATACTACTAAGTAGGTGGAGTGATGATAAAAAAATTATATGTACACCCCCTATAATGAGTGGAATAGATGAAAAAGGTTTGTACAAGTGATATGAATCCACTACTCAAAAACCAAACAAATAACACTGTATGCATCATAATAACTCCATATGTTATGGGAGACTATCAACTATCAAAAAAGTGGTGTCAAAAATATAGATATAATCTCTCAAAGAGGATAGATCTAGTAGTGATAGAAGAGACAAACAACTAAATAAGTGAAAAGGTACCCAGAATAGAGCACACAAATACACGAAGGTAGACAAGATTGAATCAATAAACCCCTCCAAAGCACTTTATAAATGAATTAGAGTATAATATATCCCATATATAAAAACACACTAAATATAAATAAGGAAGACACTGGGCTTCACTAGAATAACTCCAAACAAGGAGACTATCAATCTATCAAAAAAGCCGTCAAGTATCATGAGAGATGATCCAAAAAAAAAATGAGCAAAAAAGTGTCTCCATAGAAGAAGGCAAGGCACTAAGAAAGGGGCCTTTATGGAGACATGACACAAATTACAAGTGTGTCAAAGTGTCAATGCACAAACTAAAATAGAGCATGTTGTGGGATAATTAAAGAGTGTGGCAAATGGCAAAAAAACCATCATGTATGTTAAAACACACCTAAAATGATCAACTTCCAAACATGACAACCTATAAATCACATGCAAAGGAAATTAAACTCAACCAAAAATGCATCTAAGATAGTACAAAGTACAAGAGTTGCATAAACAATACAATGTGAGCCAAGAAAAAGTAATGTGTGTCAAAGCTCATGTAAATAAGACATCGATCATAGCTAAAAATTCAAAAAAAAAATTATAATGAGAGAGAAAATCCCCCATGGTTATTGTATAAACCTCCCTCAAATTTGGCACTTTACATTTTAGTGCATTTTTACAAAATAAATGATACCAATAGATCGGGCATAGAAAATATACACTTTTGAAAAATAGCACTTGATTTTGAGTTACTAATTAAAAGACATAGTTTTTACAAGGTTATCCCATCATAAATGGGTCCAAAATAAAACATTGCACTAAAAAATATTAAATACTTGGAGAAAATTAAATTATTTATATGATATCTAGAAAAAGTAGATTTGAAGGAAATTTGAAGCAAAGGAAAAGAACAATCTTCCACATAGATCAATCTTCCACACTAATTTTTCACATTAAATACAAGATCTAATTTTTTTTCTTGATCACACATTAAAAAAATCATATAATAATAGAATCACAAGGTGAAATTCATAGCCTCATATCTCTTTGTATATTAATTAGAATCTTTATTATGACCACTTTCTGTAAACCTCTCAAAGTCCTCTTTCTAACAGTGAAAGAATTTTTTGAATTAGACACCTATGTGAAGAGAAAACTAATCTATAAGAAAGTCATTATTTTTTAGAAAAAATAAATAAAAATTTTCCAAAATAAATTTTATGGATAGCATAATAGATTTAAGAAACTCAAATACAAATCATTATGGCTGATTATATATAAACACAATAGATCTAAGCATACTCAAACTAGTAACTCTCTACAATAGAGGTGTTTTAAATATGAATAAAAAAAACTTAGATCTAAAAAGGAACCGTACAACTTATATAAGGAGTAGATAAATAATGCAAAAAATGATAGCTAAAAAATGGTAGTTGAAGACTGTTAGGACACCATGAAAGAGTTATCAAAACTCTTCAACCCATATCTTTCCATGAATCTATTATCACAGCCATGAAAGCTCTAGCATTGCACATAAATAATAAATCAATGATATTCCATTCTATTCTTTATCAAGTATTTTACAATAGAGATGTACAAATAGGTATAAGATGGGAGAATCCTAACCATCCCATACATGTGGGACTAACTTCCTCAATATAGGTGGAATTAAGGCATAAACCCATCATCCTCATAAATGTGGGATAAACATCTCTAAAGGAAATAACACCTAAGTAAGCTAAAGAGTAGGAAATTAATATCCTACACTAATAGTTTAATTATTTAGGGTTTCATATTTTAGCCTTAGGGTTTTTATTTTCAAACCTATTTTTTTATTATTCCCTAATAATATACATTAATCATTACCACATTGAATAAACATTATTGGTTAACACAATTAATGAAGTTGTTATTCATATACTCTTCTACATGGATAGTGTATCTTATTTGGATCAATTATGTAATCAAATGGGATAAAATAATTAATCAATAAAGAATATTCATGATAAGATATCTAAGTTGGATTTACTTAAAATATCAACAGTCTACAAAGATATATTATATAAGGCATTACAAAAAAAAACTCTACCCACTGACACACAACCTATATCATTTAATTTCATTATGAATAAATTCAAAGAGAACAAAAACTTCATCACTTTTAGACAAAGAAAAACTTACCCATGCAACACATAATAGAGCAAAACTTTCCATTATTAACTCAAGTTAAAGCATAAAATAACTTTGTCAAGCTCATATTTGTAGATGATGGTTTTGGATTGAACATTTGTAACACTAACTTCTTAAAATTATTGGGTATCAACATGGATACTATTAAAAAATCATATCAGAGCATAAAAGGATTCAATAATCTTCCATGTCAAATAATTGGAACTATTTCATTGGATGTGATACTAGGTCCCAATATGGAATGTACTACTTTCCATGTCATTGATAATAAATTACATTACAACTTAATTTTGGGAATAACATGGATACATGTTATGTAATTAATACCATCAGCAACACACACACACACACATATATATATATATCAAATATATGCATGAATGATATTCTTATTCATAACCATCACATGAGGACCCTTTCAGATATTTCAAAATAACCTAATCTACTAATGAAGACCAATAAAAATCATGATTAGAATATCATATTATTATTGCTCCATCATAAACCATTCTAATAACTTATATAAAATAACAATGAACTAATCATAACATACTAAGAAATTATATAACATAAAGCACAAGTTAATACGAAATAACCACAAACATTCTCAATCTTCCTTTACTGGTGAAATTAAAATTTTAATATGGCATAATTACAAACTATTATGATTGTGATGACAAATAAATCAACATTTAAGATATGACATATGATTATATACAAAGGTTAAACGTCAATCCTCCAAAAGAATGCTTACTCACACTTGATCACATATGTTGGAGTTGGAATGTATCAAGATGATTCATATATAATAAAGAGGGAAAAATAATAAACTCTCATAAAGATACAATCTTCTAGGGGAAAATTAAATTTAGTAATGACATATAATGAGTACATCCTACATTCAAAAATTAGTTTCAATACTAACACTCACCAAGCAAAGGAAATATTAAAGGCAAACAAGCCTTGGACAAATAAGTAATTGTATAATTTATTAATTAATGTTAATATGGTAGATTCTAAGATTCCAACACCATTATAAGTAAAAAATATTTATAATATGTTAATGACAATATTATAGATATTACTTGACCATAATCTTATCACATTACCATATACTCAACATTGAGTTGTGGGGTATCTTGCACATCAAAAAGGCAAGGCATATTGTGGTTATCATAGAATCATAGGACATGACACAAATAATTGAAAACATTATAGAAACATATTCATAAATACAAGGATGTAGGCATTATCAAGGTTTTATAGAACCAACAAAAATAATATGTATCAAAACCCATAAAGGTACCATCTATAACAACAACAACAACCAAAAAGTGTCCTTGACAAGAGCCATTGACCATTACCATTTTTATGGAATGTGCCTATTAAAAAAAAGTTCAAATTGATGATAATAGAGAACACACCATATGTTGTGTTAGTAGATTACAATAGTTGGGACATGACATTATAGAATCATAACATAGCACACAGTGTCCAAGAGCCCTTAGATATATCACTTTGCCAATAGCTTATGGGACAAAAGTTGTCAAAACATGTATATAGATCATGCCTCATAAATATAGAATACCTTTTGCATTAGGGTAGTGATTGTTACAATAGATTTAGGCTATGGTAGATTCAAACTATCAACATCCCACTTTCTCACATGAAGGAAGAATGAGCATGATGCAACATAATGATGATGCATACCCTCAAAGAACACAATCTTTATTAGAGATGATAGGAGGTAAAAACAATTATGATCAGAACTAGAAGAAGAAGAAGAAGAAGAAGAAGAAGAAGAAGAAGAAATGTGATTACATAATCTCAAAGACAATCCAAGATATGTTGACCTCAATTTTGATGAAGATGGCCTACTTTCATATTCATGGGCCAAAATATTAAAAAAAAATCCAAAATACAAAATAATAATAATTAGAAAATACAAAAATATTCAAATATTAAAAAAATCAAAAATTAAGACTTGAGCATGACATGATTGTTATATTACACTATTTACATATGTGAATTGTCACATGTTTGGTAGATGGCATATTCTTTACATACACACATTCATTTCAAGGTATTTGAGTGTTATGTGGGACATACAGGTTACACATGGAGATGCATATGTTGGTCTATTTAACCCTATTTAGATATATGTGGAGTTAAAGTTTAAGGGGGTAAAATAACCTATACACAAGGATAGATAAAACTATTCTAAAGTAGGCTAATTAATTGAAAATTCAAATAAATAAATATTCAAAATTTAAATGTTGATTTATGCTAGATATAGAAATTTCACTCAAAATGGTAGTTTGATTGCATAAACATGAATAAGAGATAATACTTAGCTTTTTTGCAAATGTGTAGGTAGATTTGAGAAGTATAGAGGTAGAAATAGGTAGGGGCCAGATCAGGATCCAATAGTCAAAGTTTTGAAATATTTCTTTAGAGGCCTAGACACTTTTGTCGACCTATGGATACTTACATCAATACTTCTATCTTGATCTTAACGTAATTATACTATAAAAAATATACATTGTATTACAAAATGGCCACATGTAGCCTTATGGTTTTTTTGTCACCTTTTTGTTGGTGTCTTTTATTCACATGTATAGGTTGTCAATGATTGTGTATGGACCAAACCCTAGATCTTCACCTTAGGTATTTGTACCTTGCCAAAAATGAGTTAGTGGGCTCATGGTGTCAAGCTTACCTCAAGGACCCCTATGTTAATGAGCACTACCTACATAGCCAGTACTCTAAAGAGGGCCTTAGACTTATGTATTTTTCCCCTAGGTGTTGGCTTATGTGTCTGCAAGGGTGCAATATACTATATGTAAAGGCATTCAATGATTTATATTGTAACTTGACAAATATTACTCATGGGTTGTTATTTGAGTGATTCAAACTTTTAATATGATTGATCCTATGACTGATATAAAAATAAATAATAATAGGGAAGTATAACTTAGTCATGCAATCGATTAAGTGAACTTGAATAGGTGTTTTGTTTGTATTTTCTAGATGAATAATGAGTAGGCTTAGATTTGTATTTAAAGTGCACTTTTTGAAAATATCTCACAATATGGTTCAATACAACAAATGGGTTGACCCATAAGATTTAAAATATTTTCAACTTAAATGACTTTTGAGGACTAGATGCTTGATAAGAATTTAAACACTTGTGTCGACATAGGTGTCTAATAGGCTAGGAAGTTATTGAGGATCTAAAACTAATATTGAAGGATATATATTAGGTTTTAAGATTTATGTATATTGTAGGATATTTAGGTCATCACAAATGATTGGGTTAGACCATAAGATAAATAATTATGCATAGTGAAATGGTGAATGTGATCCTTTTAGTAGAAAGAAGGTCTAGAACTGAAGAGTACATCCTTAAAAATTATATTTTAATTATACAAGACTAAGATATTATATAAATCATATTTTAGTATCTACATTTCCCCCCCCCCCCACTTAATCTATTATTGCATAAAGATGAAATTACTATGTTAAAGGAAATAAATGTGTACTTGGGTGTGTATAGCATACCTTTCCTTTACTTGAGCCCACTTTGAGTGTTTTTTGGGTGTATGAAATGTAACCAAGATAATGTTATGGTATAAAATCAATGCATATAATCTAAAATTTGACATAATTGAAATGCTTGAAAATAAAAAGAGTAAGGAGTACACATATGTGTTGATGCAACCCTATTGCCCCTTGGTACTTGAATTGGTAATTATGTTTCCTTATGAATCATTAAAGCTAAAATAGGTTAAAAATTGAACCTTGGAGATTTTAATAGGGAGATTGGAAGGTAATTATGCCCCCAATATGGTGCAAGTGTGAGTTATGACTTGGCCATTGAGATAATTACATCCCAATCACACAATTCAACTAACAGTACAATAAAAACCAAGTTAAGTGGTAGAACCAACTCAACCTATAAAATGGAAGTAGCATTAGGATGTTGAGGGCATTGAATCTAAACCATACTACTAAATTGAGCCAATTGCTACATGTAGAAAAAGATCAAAATGGTGTTTCCTAGTGAAAATGATGCTTATTGGTAAATAAGTTTGAATATGTTTATAATTTTTGGTGAACTTGCATGGCATATGCACCTTTAAAATGTCTTAATCTAAACTATCTATTAAAATTTAACATCTACTCTATAAATATTCATAATATATGTCACAAATATGAGAAACTTTATCCCAAATCTATAAAAATCAATGTAATGTTTAGGAATTTGACCCAAGTGTATATGTGAATCATGTAAATTGTAATACAATTATGGAAATTATTATAATTATATGTGTGAAGGTCATGTCTCTAATACATGCCCCTACTGATATGCCCCCCTTTTAACATGAAGGAAATATAATTTGGTAGTTACCTTAACTCAAAAGGATAAGATAAAGGTATAATTTGTGTATGAATCATGTAGCATATAGGAGTAGAATTTTTAAGTATATATATCAATGAAGCTCATAATATGTGATCATAACAATCCCTAAGATGTATGATATAGATCATGACAACATCTAGAAAGTAAAATACAAGCTCAACAAACAATCAAGAACATGCACAAGAGGGGTCTAAGGAGACTGTAAACAAGGTCATATTGAAATGTCACACACTTGAAGGAATGACATACTCAAATTTCCAAATATAAAGGAACATATAGTGGCATGGTGAACAACAATCCATGAAAATATTCAAATTTTATACAAGCAAGATAATAACAAACAAGAAAAAGACACTCAATGAAGTGACAATGTGAATAAATGAAGTATAAACATCCAGCATAAGCATATTTGTTTAAATTTAAAATCTAGATGTGGGGGAATATAGGGTTAAAGGGGTAGAGATATCCTAGGGCATAAAGATGGTAGATTATCTCTAAACTAGGCCAATTATTTGCTAAACTTGGATAGAACATATACTAAATTTATTATGTTGAGATGAATAAAATATAAAGTATAGTTATAATATATATTATAGTGACATTGAAAACAAGATACTTGGTTATGATTCCAACATAGATTTGGATCTAGAATAGGTATAAAGTGGATTGGATCTAGATTCTTTAATAGTTGTTTAATTCTAGAAATTTTGCCTCTATAGCTATAGACACTTGCATCTACATGGGATGGTTGCGTTGACATTATTATCCAACTTAGATATAGGTGTCTAATATGAAATGTTTATTAAACATTGGATGTGACCACCTGGATGCTTCTAGGTTCTATGTCACCTTCTCTCTAGTGCATTCATATTTGGGTCATGTACTGTCACTCCTTGTCAAATAGCAAAACCTTAGTTATTCATCTTCATATTGGTTATGGGAAAATAGGTTAGAGGGCACATAGTGTCAAGCTACTCTAACTGTTAATAAGTATTTCCTACATATCTAATAATCTAAAGCAAGCCTCAAACATATGTAGTTCTCCCCTATGTGTTGGCTTATGTGTGAATCAGGCAATGAGTGATAAGTGAGTATAATAGCAACCTAGCTTATAACTTGGTAAATATAGCTCTTGGGATGATACTTAAGTACTTCAAACCTATAGATGTGTTATCCCTATGACTAATATGGAAATAGGAGAAAATAGGTAATATTTGCTCACTTGAGTGTTGGATAGAATGTTTTTGGTAAGTTTCCTTATGAGTGGATAAGAATTTTTTAGGTGAGGAATGAATGAGGGTTGATCTTATATTTATACCAATCTCCTTGGATAATATCTCACATTAAATGTTGACCATAGAAATACATTTTATTTACAAATTGGATGACTTTAGGGTATTGGACACTTGAATTAGGGTAGGACACTTGTGTTGATGTAAGTATCTAATTGGGACACAAGTATCCGGATAATTGGAAAATAGGTGTAGGTTTATAACTTGAAAAGATGGAAGGTAAACATGTTTTATAACATTATGGGAAAGATAAAAGGCATGGGTCATTATAATAACATAGGTTGAATTAAGAGATAAGTAATTAGGCACAAAAAGATAGTGCATTCAAGCCTTTTGTAGCGGGAAAGGTCTAGAAGCTGAAGGCACATATATGATATGTATTTTCCAAGTGTACAATACTAAGGTGATATATAATCTAGAAATAGTGTCTAAAATATCATACTAGTCCCTGCATATATGTGTTAGTAAAAATGTCATGTAATATAGCATATCAAGTATACTATTAAAGATGTAAGGATAAGTATATTCATATGTAAGTGTTATTATGTAATCTCAACATGATAATTTATAAATGATAATAAAGTAATGTAACATATGTTAATCATGATCAAAGATTCAGATGCCTCCAACATAGTATATCACATAAGAAGAGGAAAGGTCCAACATTTGTATGTTGAAGTATCATGGGTTTAAGGTATGCATGTATCACACTTAAGTATGTGTGAAGCATATATGTGTATAGAACTATTATGTTATCTACTAACATAAAGTAAATAACATAGATGCCAAGGAGCTAGTAAACATGGGAATGTTAAATATTTCTATATTTTTTATTTTATTTTTAAAAAAAATTATTTTCTTGATTATTTTATTTTTTAATTTTTGTAATATTTAAAAAAGGAAAAAATTATAACCAATGATCCCATTTAAGGGATGCTCACATGTATTTTCAAACTCTGAATATGGTACATAAAACTAGTGATACTACCAAGGAGCATGTATAGGTGTAATAATTACAACTATAGAATTTATGGTGCTCTACATTTGTCTCAAAGGACTTTGTGGTCATGAAGAGGTAATATAAAGAGTAGGAGTTCATGGAATGAACGCATTTACTAATTTATTGTGGTTTATTGGGTGTAATTGTAATTGAATGTGTTTATTTTCTCTTAGCAACTAGGTGGACCGTGTAGGTGTAGATGAGGATTCTTGGTGCAATTATAATTTAATGTGTTTATTTTCTCTTAGCAACTAGGTGGACCATATAGGTATAGATGAGGATTCCATGGAATCCACTATTTATCTCTAATGCAATAGTATCTCAAGTATAGGATGTATAGGAAATGGTATTGCATATTTTTTACCCTTTCATGAATGATAGATCTTATCAAGTTATATAATTAGCTGTCTAAGAATAAAGTGGATGTTCATTTTAAATTTAGGAAATTATTACTACCATGTTGGCATGAATGTATTTAATACAAGGAACTACGAAGGGTACTACACAAAGTTTATATATCCAATTCCACCCTAAAAACATATCAAATACTCTCGTGTATGGTATAACTAAAAATGTAATAACCACATGTGTTGGACAAACTTGTAAAGTTAAATCAATGTAACCAATAATGTGTTGTGATGTCGCATCAAATGCTCTAACAATTTTGGTTGAAGGGTATAAATCACCATGTGTATATCAAAAATGTGTAATTAATTTCATGGTATACGTGTTTGCACTAGCACCATTATCAATCATATCATGGTTGATAATTAAGGTATGCTAAAATTAATAATGAATGAATATCTAAATCATCATCTATAATTTTACTATCATTAAATGAAATAAAGGGTCTCTAAACCATATTAGGTATTATGAATGTATAAGTTTCAATAATCCCATCCAATGGGTGACCATAATCTGATATAAGAGGATGTGCATTACATGCCATTTGCACTTATGGATCTTTATTTTAATGATCTTGTAAAATATTGTTAAATAACTTTTAGTTTTGATGGTCACCATATTTTGAACCTAAATCTTTTGGAGGATCATCAAAGGTAATTCAATGGTTATCAAGAGGATCTTGAATCTTATGTTTCAAGGTATAACATATATTTTTATAATGCCTGTGGAGTTGGTGATAGTCATAATATGCATTAGCATCATATCCTTTTGGTAGAGGTCTACTCATATCAACCTCTATGGGAGGAGGGAGAGATATGAGTAGACACTCTATAAGATTATTAAGTATTAAAGATAGAGACTTAGGTAATCATGTGAATTTTCTCTTAAGTGCATTAGATAAGATGAGTTAATTAGGTTGATTTAACACTACATTAACCATTACATTTGTTTCTTTTTTAGGTTATATAGTGTTTACCTTATATTTTGGATTGATATAAAACTTGGTAGTAAATGTAATAAGTGTGTTTGATACATACTTAAACTTATTCAAGGAAATAACATGATCTTGAATAACGTAATATATATCATCAAAAGATTTAAACTTATTTAAAACAATGGACTTATGTAATGGGGCAAGCAAACTTTTCTTAAATATGTCTTGAAGCTCCTTATCTGCGATTGGATTTGTCATTTTGGACAACATTATTTTATATATAAAAATATATTCATTGATAGGTTCATTGGTTCCTTGTTTAACATTATCAATTTGTACATATGACATATTTTTAGTGATGTTGATGGAGAAGTGTGCTCAAAATTAATCCTCTAGGGGTTTGAATGAGTTCACTGATTGAATTGATAAGTCATAGAACCATCTTAAATCATAGTCCTTTAGGCTCCTTGGAAATAATTTGGTCAGAGTTTATCATTTGAATCATAATCAAGGCATGTTGCTTATAAAGATCATAGTTGTTTTTTAGGATCACCCATGCTATCATAAAATGTGAACTTAGGTGAAATAAAATTGTTTGGCAAATGGTGAAAATATATCCCAAGTACTAGAGGATTATGTAATGCATCTTGTGAATCAATATCATGAGTTTATTTTAAATCTTTTTGTTCAATTTTGGTAACCTTAGCTTTCAAAGTTTTTATAACTTGGAGAAGTGTTTTCAATATAGACCCATTGGGATTTAGATTTGAGATTTGATTAGCCATCAAAGGGGATGAAAACACCACTTGTGTTGTAGGCATTGAAACCAGTAATTCAATTGAAGTATTAATCATTCCCATGGAGGATGTGGCAAGAGTTGTTCCATCTATGGATTCAACATTAGTATATGTGGATGCATGTGCTTTAGCATGGTTATTAATTTATTCTTGGGTAACATGTCAGAATGTATTAGCCAAATCTTTATATGTATTTAGATGATTGATTAAGTCTTCCTTATCTTCCATTTCAGAATGATCTTTCTTAACATTTTCCATAATGCAAATAAATGTGCCAAAAGAAGTTGAAAAGTTCAAATCTACAAATTATTGAAATAAAAAATCATAGAAGACTAAAAACCCTAGAGTAAGCTACAAGTTTCATGAGAAGACATAATGGTCAAGTTCACCAAATGTTTAAACCTCTTTAGATATAAGTGGAGTTAAGGTTTAAGGGGGTAGAATAACATATATACAAGGATGGATAAAACTATTCTAGAGTAATCCAATTAATTGAAAACTCAAATTAATGAATATTCTAAATTAAAATGTTGAGTTGTGATAAATATATAAATTATACTCAAAATAGTAGTTTGATTTCAAAAAATTAAGAAAATATAATATTTAGCTTATCTACAAATGTGTAGGTAGATATGAGAAGTATATAGGTGAAAATAGGCAAAGCCAAGATTAGGATCCAGCTGGCAAATTCTTACAATATTATTTTTAGATGCTTAGACACTCATGTTGGCTTGTGGACACTTGCATTGACATTTTTGTTTTGGTCTCGATGCAACTATCCTATACAAAATATTCATTATATTTTGAATTAACCACCTAAAGCCTTCTAGGTTTAACATTTATGTCTTTTATTCATCTTCACAAGCTATCAATGATTATGTATGGATCAAGCCCTAATTTTTTTATCTTAGGTCTTTGTTCCTTATCAAAAATGGTTAGTGGGCTCACGGTGTTGAGCTAACCTCAAGGACCATTCTATTAATCATCATTACCTACATATCCCATACTCCAAGGAGGGCCTTAGAATTATGTAGTTATCCCCTAGGTATTGTCTTATGTGTGCACAAGGGGCCAATATACTATATGAAAAGGCATGCAATGATCTAGTTTGTAACTTGAAAATACTAATCATGGATTAGTCTTTGAGTACTTAAAATCTATAATATGATTAATCTTATGATTGATTTGAAAATAATTAAGAATAGGGTAGTATAACTTAGTTGTGTAATTAAAATAGTGAGATTAAATAGGTGCTTGATTAGTATTTGTTAGATGAATAATGAGCAAGCTTAGATTTATATTTATACCACACATTTTTAAAATATCTCATGGTAAGGTTTAATAATACAAATGGGTTGACCCATAGGATTCAAAACATTTACAAATTTGATGAATTTTGAGTACTAAACACTTAATAATAATATATACACTTGTGTCGATGCAAGTGTCCCTATGTGGGATGTAAGTGTCTAGCAGGCTAGGAAGCTGCTAAGGATCTAAAATTGATAGTGAAGGATATATATTAGGTTTTAAACTTTATGTATAGTGTAGGAAATCTAGGTCATCAAAAATGATTGGGCCAAATTATAAGATAAATAATTAGGCATAGTGAGATGGTGAATGCGAGCCTTTAAACAACAAAAAAGTCTAGAACTAAAGGGTAAAGCCCTGATAGGTATTTATCAAGTATACAAGACTAAGATGATAGATAAATCAAATTTTAGTATCTACATGGTGTTCCCTCTACCTAGTGGCCAAGTCAATATTAGAGGCATCGTATTTTATTGGTTTCACTATCATAAGTTATATATTTATATGACCTTTTTAACATGTTGAGATACCTATACTACTTACACATGCCTTTCTAGTTACTCATTTCTTGGCATTGATACATGATATGTCATTATACTTTGATGTGACATTGATAAATATAGACTAGTTCATTGTTTTATGTTTCATTGATGGTGTTACTCTTTACACGATAGGATACTTAGTGCTTTACCATTATGTGTGGCCCCTAGGGCCTTGCTTTATGTGACATATTTATGTCCCCTCATGTGTGGCCCTTGTCCTTGCTTTTGAATTCTTTTGTCCCTTGTATGTGGTGCTTATGTGTGATAATAACACTTGTGCTTGTTGAGCTTACTAAAATTGAGTGGTGACATGATCTATAGCATGCACTAGTACTATATAGTATTATTTGATTACACTTATAATGTGAGCTTCATTGATACATCTATCTAGACATGACACTAACATGCCTTGCATTATTATTTTATCAAAACTAGAGATCAAGAAAGTATTAATCTAATTATGAAAAGTTAATGAGTAAACTCAGAATGTATAAGATATGTGTAGATACTAAATTATGGATTTATATGTTAAACTAATCTTATAAACCTGGTAAATATCATACATGGATCTACCTTTCAATTATTGACCTGCCTTGTAGGTGAAAGGCTTTTTTTTCAACTCATTGTGCCTAAATGCTTATCTTATAGTTTGACCCTGATATTCTAGTTACTTGGATCACATGTATCCCATAGTATACCTAAAACCTAATATAAATCCTTTAATGTCAATTAAATAACTTAAACAACTTTATATCTTCCTGGATACTTGTTTTTACACTTGGACACTAGCACTGATGCTAGTGTCCCTACTCTAATGCATATGTTTATACCTTACAAGCACTCAAATTTGAAAATCTTTCTATATGTATAGGTCATCCTATTTATTTCCCTTGACCCTTCCATAATAAACATTTCAAAAGATGTGGTATAAATACAAGTTAAATCCCACTCATTAATCATTTATAAATCACCTCTCAAGCTTATACTACACTACTAAAAATCAATTAAATAACTAAGTTATTCTAACCTATTATTTCTTATTTCTAAATCAATCATAGGAGTAGTTTGTTTAACCCTAAAATGTATCTATGTACTTGGATTTATACCTAATTTATTATTAAAAAGGTGTATATAAATGAATAAGTACAAGGGTGATAATTAGATCTACAATAGGCTAATTAAGTGTTAAACTCAGATATAAACATACACTAAATTTAGTATGCTAAGAATAGGCTAAATATAAAAAATACAATTAATCTATGTATAAAAATGATAAATAAGTAATCTATTTAGTTGGTTCTGATGCTAACATAGTTTTAGATTTAGAATAGGCAAAAAAAAGGCTGGAATATAGTTCTGGAATAATCATCAGATTCTGATTTGGATGCTTCTAGAGCTTTGGACACTAACCTCAACCTGAGATAATTATGTCAACACTATTACCTAAGTTTGATGAAAGTGTCCTATATGGAATACCTACTAGAAAATGATGAAACCACTTAGATGCTTCTAGGTTTGTCTTCACTTTCACTCTAGTGCATTTAGATATGGATCATGGACTATCACTCCTCATGAATTTGTTAAACCCTAGTTCTTCATCTTCATAGTAACCTTGGAGGAAAATGGGTTAGTGTGCACATAGTGTTGATATACCCCAAATACCCTAATATTAGTGTGTAGTACCTATATATTCAAGCTCTAAAGAGGCCCTTAGACTTATGTATTTCTCCCCTATGTGTTGGCTTATGTGTGAATCATGTAATATGTAGAAATCAAGTACAACAATGACCTAGCTTGTCACTTATAAAATTGGGCTCTTGGGATATTCCTTCAGTAATTTAGACCTATAGATGTGTTTTTCCTATGATTAATATGTAAATAGGAGAAAATAGGGAATATTTTCTCAATTAAATATTTGATAGAATGTTTTTGATAAGTTGTCTTGGTATGTGCTAGGTTATACTAGGTGAGTAATGAATGAAGGTTGATCTTGTACTTATATCAATCCTTTTGGAGAATTAACTCACATTAAATCACTTAGTCCAGCCATTAGGGTACATTTCATTTAAAAAATAGATGAATTTAGGGAAATAGACACTTACATCAGGTTAGAACGCTAGTATGGATGTTAGTGCCTGTCTTAGACTTTAGTGTCTAGGGAGTAAGAAAGTAGGTACAAGATCAAAATTTATAGAGATGGAAGATAAGCACCTTTTTAGCATTATGGGAAATATAGAAGGCATGAATTATAAACATAAAATTGGTCAGACAAATAGATAGGCCAAAGGACACAAGATAGAGCAGGTGTGAGACTTATGGAAGCAAGAAAGGTCCAAAACTAAGAGGAATAGACAAGGTCTAAGTTTTCCAAGTATACAAGACTGAGAGCTATATAGTTCATAAATATCATCTACATTTCCCCCCCACCTTAATCTAATAATGAAATTTCTAGTTTAAATAAAAGAAATGTGTACTTGGGTGCGTATAACGTGCCTTGTCTTTGTGTGTGCCCAACTTGAGTGCTTTAATTATGACTGGCCTGCAACCAAGAGCATGTTATAGTATATAATCCATGTATATAATATATAACTAGAATTACTTGAAATTTATTCAAATTGAAAGAATAAGGTTTAGGAGTACGCTTATGTGTCAATGTAATCACCTTGCCTATTGGTAAGTTGATTTGAAAAATATGTATCATTGTAATGATCTAAAATTGAGATTAGGACAAATATAGAAAAATATTGAAAGTGTATATATCCAAGGAGATAGAGAGAAAGAGAAAGGTTGGAAGGCCCATGCCCCCAACCTTGGAGCAAAGATGAGTTACCACATGGTAGATGAGATTAGCTCAACCATGCAACCTAATGATACTTATAACCTAGTAAGGTTCGATGATAAAATCAAGTCTAACCTAAAAACATGGTAAGATTGAGTGATTTAATCACCTCAACCATACCAAAAGTGAACTAGCTACTATAGTAGATTGACTTAATAAAGTCTATAAAAGTTTAACTGGGGTATTAGTACATAAAAGTATATGATGTGGTAACAATCCATAAAAGAGTTTTGGAATCTAAAACTAATTTGGATTTTACAATATTATGTAAAAATTGCATAACATATATACCTTAGATATGTCTCATGCTGAAATTATTTATAACAATGGTATTAATGTATAGAATCATATCATAACTATGAATCTAAATCATATAACTATGTGGTTTGGCCAATTAATAAAACTATGTAAGTATGGAGAACATGATTCCAAAGTATGACCCTACTATATATTGAGAAATCTAAAAATTGATATAAATACAGATGTGAAGAACATGTTTTCAAAACATGCCCCCACTATAATTTGAATATGTTGATTATTAAATAAGTGTGAAGAACATGATTCCAAACCATGCCTCCTGTAGACATCCATTTTGGTATAAGTACACATATTTATATTCTCCTTATATGTATATACCTCTTCACTAAGAATTAGATATCTAGTGATGTGGTCTCTTAGGGACCTCTTCAAGTCCATCTTATTTCACTTGATTTGCCTACCCCTTGGGCCTATATGTTATGTTTGTTTATCTTCACTTAATGCATGCCAGGGATCCCTACCTATTGTTCCTATTTTTTATATGTTTTTAACACCTAGACACTTGTACCTATCTTAGACACAAGCATCAATGTTAGTGTCCAACTAAGACACAACTGCCCAGGCTTATATTTTTATCTTCTTCCATATATTTTGATTTGTGACCATTTCAAAAACCCTATTTACCTATCCTATGGTCATATTTTTAAATGTTACTAGGTTCTAATTCAAAATCAAAAGTTTCATATATATACAAAGGCTATAGTCTAATTAACACACCTAAAATTTTGATTAGGCAATTATCTAATTAAAAAGTGTTGTTTGTTTCAAGATATAAAAATGTACTAAAATACTAAATCAAATATATAAAGCATTCAAAAGGTCAAATATATTATTTCATCACTTGTACCAAGGTTTACTAGGAGAAAGATCATATAATTGCACTGTTACAATTCTACACATGCATATGAAGGAGAACTACATCTGAGTCTAAGGCCCTCTTTAGAGTATTGGCTATATAGGTAATATTTAGAAATAAATGGGTTATTAGGGCTAGCTCAACTCACATTAATAACTCTTTTTCACTAGGTTACAAGAGGTACAATGCAAAGGAACTAGGGTTTTACTTGTTATCTAGATCAAGCACATAAGAAAACACATCTAATGATGTAAAATAGTCACACGAGTCATAACATAGGATTGATACAAATTTGGAACCATTCTTGTACATATCCTTGTTTGGATACCTACATCAAAATTGGACACTATATACACAATATTTTTAACTTTTATCAATTACCGACACTTTGTATCGTATATAAACTTGTCGAGTCTCAATCTCTCTAAGTGCACACCTTAAAGGGTACATAAAGAAAGGGGTGAGCAAACCATTGGTGCTTCATAAGATTATTGTCCCTTTTTCCACTTGTCATCTACAACTTGTCTCCTAAAACTAGTTACCTTTAGCTTACTCTTCTCTATTGTACCCATTCTAAACATTTGTCACATTTTTTTCCTCATTTTTCTTGCCTTGACCCCCTTTCACCGTTGACTATAATAGGTCAACTGGGTTGACCCTATATAGTTTTTAGCCTTTGATTACTATATAGAGTTGATAGGGTTAACCCTGTACTATTTAAGGATATTTTTCACTTGGAGTTTCATTAGCCCTTTGGCTAACTTAGTTTGGGACCTAGTGATTTACCTCATGAAAACATACAGGGTCTACTCGATCGACCTTGTACAGTCGACATATTTGGAAGGATTTAAGGCAAGATCCACCTATATATACAAGTTTATTTCTAACCATTTGAGAATAGAGAAGTGAAGAAGAATAAGTGTGAGTGAACATCTACTTATTAACCATTATACTTGAGGAATAAAGCTTAGGGTTCCATACTTTCTTTGGAGATACAGATATTTTTTTATGGAGAAGTATTTTGGATGCATAGATAGGTTGTGTATCTTAGAGTTACTTTTTCTTTGTTATCTTTACATACCACAATAATCTCTTATGAAGCATCTTGGCCAAGGAATAGATTGAGGCTTGGTGGGTTCATCTTCGAGGTAAGTATTCCTACCTTTATTTATCATTTGTAAGAGTAGATAGATAATATAGTTGTGCTTCTCTCCCATGCATTAGGATTTTTTATATATTGATGTGAGTATATGTCTTATATGCATGTTTAGTTTAGTTTTTTTAATTTCTAACCCTTACTTTATGCCATAAGCTTTGGTGTGCACTTGATTATATTTACGTTATTATTTATTATAATAGAGTGAACATTAAACCTAGGACTCTTTTAGGGTTGTTGCATGATTGTGTTAGATTATAGGCTTTAGAACCCTTCCTAGTATGGTGTATTGTGACAATTTATCCCCTAATTGGGTCTAGTAGATCCCCATATTGGTCATGCTCTCACTTAACAAATGTATTCCCAATCACAAGGATAGTTATTCTCTATATTTTCTAAGTTAGGATTGATTTATAGACATGATGCATTTTTGATTGTATATATTCTAGTAAACCCAATGTGAACTAACCCTTATAAGTTTGTTTACCTTATTTCATTTTTCCATCATTATTTTTATCATATATTTGACATACTGGATCGACTCTATTGACCTATCTCTAATTTTTGTGAACAATATTTTAGGTACAGGCTAATAAATCAACCCCATTGACCTAGTATAGGTTTTCAACTTTTCAAATATCTATCCCAGATGACTAGGTCAACCCAGTCGACATTGTACATTTATAGACACTTAACAATAGGTTCTTGTAAAGCTTGATCAACACAATCGACCCAGTTAGCATATTTTTCAAACATATATCAAAGTTTTTGAATAACAATATTCCTTCTCTAAATCTCTAATCCATCAACGTTCCTTTCTATCTCTTTATTTACAATCTTTCCTTCTATAGTTTTCAATCTCTAAAACTATCCCAACATAGTCAACTAGATCGACCCTATCAACCATGTTTTGTGTTATATGTGTTATTTGGATAACTTGGTCAACTCTGCCAACCCTATTCATATTTAGACTTTGCTTCTATAGTGTAGGTTCACCCTTATCAGCCCTATTATATATTTTTAGTATACATTATTGACTATATCAACATTGTACCTTATTTCAAAGTTAGAATTAACCTTATATGTTAGTAATTAATTCACACTTTCTTTTCTTGTTGCTTACATGCTTAGAATAGATCGCATAGTTTAATTAGGTGATTTTATGATAAATAATTTAGTTTCACTATTTTTTATTTTATACACACAACTAAATCATAAAATCTAAACAAAGATTTTAGCATTTATCTACCCAAGGCCAACCTACTTAGATTTCATCACCAAGGGGGAAGCTGACTTGATGTTTTGGTTAAGTATAAATCATGGTTAATGGTATATTATAAATAAGCATCTAACACCCTTATCATTTTTATGTGTTAAGTGAGGGGGTAGACCCAAATACTAAGCCTATATCATTACCACTATAGATCCCTTTCAGCCCAAACTGCTTGAAACCATCCTTAGATTACCATTCTAATTCCTTGCTTATATCCAACATGTCATCGCATTCAAAATCATATCTTAATAATCTAATAAAAATTCAAGTTAACCAATTAGTTATCTCTTTATTTTATAATTCTTTTGCTTTCTCTTTGCTCAATTGTATTTTGTATTGTAAAAAATTGTATTAGCTAGCATGAGTGCAAGGTTTTGTGTTATGTGCTTCAATTGGATTGGCCAATGTTAATCCAATTGATTGTTTATTTCCCTTCAGTTATTTATTTTCAAATTACTTACAAAAGTTATCTTTTTTTAGTTCACAATCTATTATAGGCTTCTTAATTTTCCCTATCTATTGTACTAGATTGACCCACTTGACCCTATACCTTTTTTTATCCTTTGTTCACTATACTAGATCGACCCAATCGACCCTATACTATTTTTCTCATTTCTTGCTTCCTTAATTTCTCATCTATCTTTATTTCACTTCATCATGGACTTTTTTCTTGATGACAATATTGAGTTTTAGTCAATAGACATGATGAATTATACCAACCCTCATGGGTCTCCCATAGATAGAGTAGGGCTCCTCTCTTGGATGCTAGTAATGTTCATATTTACACTCACACAATGAACTATGGGACCCCTCCTAATACCTCTTCATAATGTAATCCTCTCTTATCATAATAAAACCAACCTAAATTAGAGTATACCCCCAAAATTCTCTTCTTTATCTCTAAATTTCCTCAACATTGAGGAAAATATCCTTCTACTATTTACAATCTTATGATTATTGATCAATCTGAAGAGTCTCATTCACCTACTCCTACATTATCAACTATATTTAGGGGTACCACTTTCTAAAATTCTTAGCCTCTTCCTTTGATTATGACCCCTTCTCATGCGATGACCTCCTCTTCTCTAACTTCTTCCACCTTCATGCCTAGTATATCCACTAACATGGAAGGTTATACATCTATTGGGCCTCTCATAAGATCCACTATCCTTAATCCTTCCACTAGTGTATCATTTTCTACCCAAGGTAATCATGATACTAGTGATTCTTCTTCTCAACCATTCACTAGTCCATCTTTTACTACACAATAAAATTTTGCCACTAGTGCCTCACATTCTCATAGTTCCTCTCAAGCTCTTATCAACACCAATAGTGGTACCCAAGCCACTAATACCACCTCTAATTCTTCTAATAATTCTAATAAAACACATCAACTATATTACAAATACTCAATCAAATGAATACCTTTCAAGCTCATAACACAAATCAAATGATGAGAATACAAAACCACCTTCTCCATCTTTAATTTGATCCTCAACGAATGGCTTTGGGCACACATAACTATAATGTTCCCCTCCTCTTCAATATTCTCAAGGTAATATCATTCCTCAACCTCCTTTGGTTAACAAAACCATTAACAATCTCCAAAATGAACCTCTCACTACTCAAATTTCTAATATTGATATCGGAGGTATCACACATATAATTTATTATAATGAAACAACTGATCCCACCCTTCATCTTAAAACATTTGGAAATATTTATAAGGATTGGGTCAAATTAAACACCTTTGCTACTACAAAAATCTTAGCCAAAACTCTCACAAGTGATGTCTTGGATTGGTATAACCAACTTAAAACTCATTATGTTACTAGTTTGGAGGATTTAGTGAATGCTTTCATTCAAGAATTCGAAACTAGTGATCTTCCTAAAAACACTTTGACCCACTTCATAAATTACAAACAACTTGAAAATTAAACTACTCAAGCCTTTGTTAAAAAATGAAAAACTTTATCAAATAAATGTGAGCATAACATGGTTGATGATAATATTTTTCATCTCTTTACCAATGCCCTTTTTCTTAAACTTCAATATCATGTCTACACTCTCTCTCTCCATGTACATTGGAGGAGGCTATTGACCAAGCTAAATGATAAGATTTCATTATGCATAAATTTGAGCTACCCCTACCTTCTATGGGTCCTCATCTCTTACTTAAAAACAAAAATCATAAAGTTACCAATGATGGTGTTATAGATTTGTATGACACCATTATAATTTTCAAGCTGATATTCCTAGCCCTTCATTGAAATTAGTTCCCCCTTCTCAACAATATACCAATCCTCACTTATCTTCACCAAACAACATTAACATTCATAAACCTCTATCCTTGACTGAATTGTTTAAGCGTCTACCTTTGCCTCTTCCATGAGAACTTGACCCTACCCATCCTATGAAATCCTTGTATGATCCTAACAAGTTTTGTTGGTTTAACACTAGTTGGGGTCATTCTCATGAGACTTATAGACAACTTCATAATTTAGCTATGGAATTTCTTCATGGTCTTAGTTTTGATCATGATTCTATCATTTGAAAGTGTCAAAAATCCTATGAAATTACTTTTAAGGATTATAAAACACATGATAAAACTCAATCCTTAAACCAAGCCAATGCTCATTTGGCTATCTACTAAGAGCATCTTCCTAATCATCAACCTATCCAAAATAATCAAGACAAATCCACTACTTCTACCAATAATATAGAAAGTCTTGTTGAACCCACTTTTGAAGAAAATGTGGTTAACATGATTAATATGCAAAAGGTGGTTGTTTTTATTGATTCCCAACCTATCTACACTCCATGTAGAACATATCATGTTATCTAGGATTCTTCTCCATGTCATTTAAATGAGTTAGGGAAAGATGATCTTATTAATTTTTATGATTCAATTTCTAATTCTCCTTTAGATAACACTTCCTTTTACATTTCTACCACTCTTTTGTCATCTTCTAACACTAATGACAATCAAGATTCTACTAACACTTCTTCTACCAATTCTCAAAATCAACCTGAATCAACTACTTCATCATCGTAACATAATTTGTAACCTTGTTCTACACCTTCTTCTTATCAACATAAATTTCAATGCACTTTGGCTTCTCCTTCAGAGGACCTTCTTAATAATTATGCACCTATATCTAACAACCTTCTTATGGGTTATGATGAGTGGGATCCCATTGTGGAACTCACTAATCTCCCATCCCAATTTATATTCCTTGAGATTATGAGAACTTTTCCACATCATAGAAACTATCTTATTCAACTATTATTTGAAATGAATGTCCCTCATCCTCCCCTAGAAAGATGGGAGGTAAACTTATATGGATCTAAGGATAGTAGATTACAACAATGTGAAGAGATGTCTATCAACATTGATAAAACTATAGAAACTTCTCTTTCCTTAATTTCTTATAGCTTCTATGATTCCTGATGAGATTCTACTTTATGTGAATGATCCTTCCTTATTCATTAGTGTTCAAATAGGTGATATCCAAGTTAAGCATGCATTGATTGATGAGCTCAACTTTATTAAGACCCTTGGATATTCAAAATGTAATCTTAAGTCTACATGAAGTACCTCTCAAGGTTATGATAAAAGTAAAATGCCTCCTCTAAGTTGTGTGTGGCTTCACATTAACATCCCACCTATCACTATCCATGTAAAGGTGATGATATTTAACTTTCCCCTTTCTTATAAAATCTTGCTTGGTAGGCCATGGACTCACCGTATGAGAGCCATTTCTTCTTCCGCCTGCTAATGTGTTAAATTCCCTCATAATTAAGCCATTTATAGGATTCAGGGTGACACTAACCCTTGGAATTTTTAACAATTTGAAGACCGTGGTGTCTTCAAAATTCCCACTCTTGAACCTTTACCTAGTGTTTCATTCTATGAGTCTTAGCATCTTAATTTTCTTATTAATTCAACTTGAGGTTACAGTGGGCATCCTAAACTCATTAGGAAGATTCTTCCTAACCTCTTAAATTTTGATGATGATGAGCTTGATGAGATTAACCTAAAGATTAAAACTTCCAATCTCTCACCTCACGTCATCTCATATATTCCTGCTTCTTTGCAGCCTCATTCTCGTAAGCCTCCTTACATTGATATTCCCATAGTCTTAACCAAGACTCAACATTCTATTCACCACATTTTCTTAGATGACAAGGTCATCCTTACTTGTGTCATTGATATTCACACCTAGATTATGATAATGGTTATTCCCTAGATGATCCATTCTTAGGTGGTCTTGTAAAATCCCATGATGCAGAGATTGTCCATTGTCATTCTTCTTTACTTGAGTTTTTTCATGTATCTTCTTGTCTTCCTTAATTTATAGTTCCTAATTTTATTATTTTTCCTCTTTATCATAAGGAAGAGATGGTGTAAACACCTCTAGTTTTTAAGGATCCCTATAGGACTATGCTTATGGATCATGTAATGATCGAGCCTTCTTAGACCTTCTATAAATCCTGCTCCTCCCTTAGTAGATCCCTTATTAGAGCCCATTCCCACTCCCATGATAGTTAAACCTATTCTTGCTTATATTATATTAGAGCATGTTCTTGCTCCTACTCTTAGTGAGCCTACCCGTACTTCTCATCCCATTGCTCCTTCTATTGAGCCTAGTTATATTCCTCCTCCATCACCACCTTATCTTGGTTATGGTTTGCTTCCCTTGCCTCAAATGGCTCTATTTTCCACCAAATGGGTTGAAGAGTCTTCTTCAGCTTCTTCTACTCTTTTTATACCTCCTTTTATGAGTGTTTCTCCTAAGACCAATCAAACGCATATTTATTGCTTCCATGGCATAGATAATCATTCTTATACCCATTATCATAAGTTGTGATAGTATATTAATACTTTACATCCTTCTTCTCTTTCTTCAAACAAATCCATGCCTCCCCCCAAGGTTCTACATGAATATATACATAAGTATGGTGAGGTGTATTATCTATGGCACCAATGTGGCACCCATCACACTGATTATTGCCACATCCTTCAACAACACCTTAAAGATCACCTTATAGCTATTCTTGGACATTCTTTCATTCCTCCCATAGCTCATCCCCATAGAAGGCTTCTCCTTCTTCCATGGCTCTACCTCTAGTGGTTCCATCCCCTCTTATGGTCCCTTCATCAGCTTCTATGCCTCCACCCATGATTCCTTCACCTACGGACCTTCCCTCACCTATGGATCCTTCTCCACCCACGAGTCCCTCACCTATGGATCCTTCTCCACAGGTGATTCTTTCATCTCCCATAGAGCCCACTCCCATGCATTCTCTCAAGCATCCCTTGCCCAATTTCTCTCCTTAGCATGATCCATCAAGTATTCCTACTTTTTTAGCTGAGGAGATTAGAAGAGAAGTATTTTCCTAGTTTTCATTAAAGTGATGAGACATTATTTGTAGTTTGTATCCAGCTTCATAAAGATTTATCTAATGTTTTGGATAATGTGTGTGGACAAATTTATTAGTATTTATGATCACATGCATGGTACCTTTACATTTACATTTTGATTAGATGTGTGCTCCTATTTTATTTTTACCTGTCTATTATATCATTTGATGTTGTGTCAAATTCATATTTTTCATATATAATGATTTTATCTTTTGTACTATATCTTTATTATATTGTCATTTATATTTGCATATGATTATCTTTCTTTATCATTATCTTCTCTTTATTTCTTGAGTTTTTCTCAAAACCCCCTTCTTGCCTTCATGATTGTTTTCTTTCTTATCTCTATTTTTCATATATAATTATCATTATGACTTGGTTATATAAACCTTATTCCCTTTGGTCCTTGTCTCCCTTTTACCATGTGATCAATTAGCAAACAATGCATCTCATTATATTTTCCTTTTACCAATCCACCTTTGGATATCCTTTTTCCCTTCTTCTTTTTTGATAAACTAAGCATATACATGATTGATACTTGAGATCACATGCTCATTAATTGTTACCTAACTATCCTAGTTAGTCTTTGTCTTTGGTTACTTAGATTCCTTTAGCCTTAGCTTAAAGCTCATTTATGTGTATCACTATATCTCTCATGATTGGTCATTCTAAATATGTATGGAGGAAGAATCTTAAAAATCCATAAAAAGTTAAAATCCAAATCATTTTAGAAAAGGTAATGATATAAAAGGCAAAAATATTCTTAAAAAAGTCAAATCACACTAAAATACATGATTCAAAGCACATCTCCTTCTTCTAGTTGAACCTCAAACTCTATAGTTGGCCTCACAATATAACTGAGGTCCTTTGGGGTGTGGTAGGCCAGTAGATTATAAAAGGAGAATTAAAAAATCTTTTAGTGCTACCTACTTTCTCACACAAGTACCCAATATTCATAGTAGACCGACGGCTCTGTAAGGGGTCCTAAAGAATGAGGAACATGTCATGGGAAGGTAGGTCCATTTTATATTTTCTTGTATCAATCTACCTTCATAAGTTGATGTTAGTAGCATGCTTTTCTTCCTACAAAGTTTTATTTCTATATAAAATAGGTTTCCTTTGTACATTGATGGTCACTAGTCACTTAGTGTCTTCTCATGTCCTTAGTAAGCATGTTTTCTCCTAAGGTCTTCTCATAAGATGCCTAAGTCTTGTTTTTAACACTCCCTTTTTCATTCTTTATGTCCCTCATGTTTCCTCTTGAGAAATACTATTTTGTCTACTAATCGCTCCCAATGGGATTTCATTTGTGAGTTATTTTGTAAGACCACGGATAGGACTTGGCATTCCTCATAAATTAACACCTTTTTCCTTCCTATTACCCACATCCTTTGTTAGCCAATTGTATCTATTTTTCCACCCCAATGGTGTTCTCTTTATGAGTTGCAGTATAAGATCACAGAGAGGACCTAGCCTTCCTCACAAAATTTTCCAATAAACCAAGTCATAATCAAAATTACATGTGTCAAATATAAGATAAGATGTGATTGATTATAAAGTGACACATCATTGGCATGCTTCCTATTTTGATTTGGTGTGTTTTATGCTTACTTGATTTCTCTTTCACTCTTATCTTCTTATTTACTGAGTGCATGTAAGAATTCAACCCTTTCTTGAATTTTTCATACTTCCTAGCTTGAATTAGTGTGATAAATTTAAGACCAATCTTTTGCCAATTTTATTTTTATTTTATACTTCCCAACGTGATTTAGTATAATTGATTAACTTAATTAATTTGTTTTTATACCATTTATGCCCTTTTTCATACCTTCCATTTTATTACATTATTTTCATACTTTCTAACATGATTTAGTATGATTTTACTTATTTTAATTTGGTGAAAAAATATCACTTTGGTTTAAGAATAAATTCCTTTTTACCATATTGTTTGACCATCCCTTAGTTCTTTATACTTAGTCATTTTCTTGTTATTACACATTTCCCAATTGAAATAGTGTGTAGTACATTTTTTTGATTGATTATATTTTACCAAGTCATTTTTTTCTTGTTTTTTTTTACCAATGCATGTGTTCTCTATAATGCTAGAAAATAAACCACATCTTATATATTTCCTATAACATATACAACAAAAGATAAATGCATGCTCTAGAAAGAAATAGATCCAAAGCATCCTCAACCACAACCATAAATACAACAACATACGCAATCAACATCAATATGACAAAATAATCCATCATAAATGTGTGTGTGTGTGTGTGTGTGTGTATGTGTGTGTGTGTGTGTGTGTGTGTGTGTGTGTGTGTGTGTGTGTGTGTGTGTGTGTGTGTGTGTGTGTCATGAGTTTTGATACAACAAGTACAACCATCTATACAATTTTCCAATTCTATGGTTGGGCTCTATCCTATCTATCTCATGGCCTATCCATGTTGCCTATCAAGGCCTCAGTATAACTCCTATAAATAGTATGATATAAGGAGGCCATCTGTGATCTCAATCCATCTACCTATTCCTCTAGATGTGCCACCTATGCCTATATATATGCCAACTAGGCTAAGGTCTCCATGTGTGTTGCTCTCTCCTATTCCCGTAGCTATTTTATATGGTTCAGGGTTGTTGTATGTGCCTATGTCATCTACATCACTATAGTTAGATGTGTAGCTCTCTCCTCTACCAAGGCCTTCCAATCTCATATCTCACCTACACCCATCTCTACTAATGGTTGCATCCTCTCTCTTTGTGCTTGTATCTACCTCGTTGCCTCTCCAGCTAATTTGAAATAGCTCACCTAAGTTAGGGTAGATGGTACACTAGGGTCCTCTAATACAGTAGGGTCATATGGCTATAGAGTCTCATCTAGGATGTTAAGGAGTGTTCCCCTCATAAGGGACCCCCATCTATCCTCCTCATCCTCAACTACACCTATAAAATCATACCCAAATAGATATTAGATTATTGTTATATCTTGTAATATCTATCTATCTCTAGTCTATATTTCAAAATAAAAACTTAAGCAATAATAATTTAATCATATTTATTACCTATCTATGTCTCAGCCACTATGGTATCATCATTTTCATGATCACCTAACACAGTCATCCATCTATGTGGCCTCTCAACACCTCCTCTATAGGTCACTCCCTCAACTTAAATATAGTTTTCATGACTCATGTCCACCTTAGCCTATTTTTGAGTGGGCTCTCTATCATCTATCTCTACTTTGGCTCACCTTTTAGGTCATCAAGGATGGTGATAGTCTCCATTCTCTCCTGCTCCTCCTACCTCTATCATCATCATGTCCTTAGTGGTCATATCTCATCTTGTTATGAAGCTGATGGTGGTATCTCTCGTGCTACTACCTTTGCACCCCTCTCATCCTACTCTACTCCCTATCATGTTTACCTAGTCCATGGTCATTCATAATGTAGTTTGAACATTAACCTCATCACTAGTGGCCCTAGTCCCCTCCTTCCCTATGGTTCTCTCACATGCCAAGCTCACTACTTGGGCATTAATATCAGTGACACTAGATGATGTAAACCCATCTAGCTTGGTACCTATACCACTAGATGTGGCTCTCTCCACTAGTTGTAGTATTTGACCACCTCTATCCTCATTATAGCTAGTGCAACTATGTCCCAACTTGGCCATGTAGTCATTATGTGCCCATATGGCTACCACATTATGTCAATGCATCTCATCGTCTATAGGATTGAGATGTGGGGCATAGCCCATGATACCTAGTCCTCTCTCTATCTCTACACTTGAGGCAACCTATCATCAACCACATGGGGTAAACTAATTGAATGATACATGGGAAACCTCTCATATATCCAAGTCATCATTAATATGTTAAGTCTTATTAACTTTTACCCTTTGACCAGCAGCTCATACATATCATGTATGACCTGGACCTAGATGATAGAATCAAGATCATATAATACTCCCTCCTTTAAGATCATCTTGCTCAAGGCTACCATGAATAGTGGTACCTTACCATCTAACTTGTGATATAGCACTCATTGTGTTAGAAGCATTATCATATCTTTTTGAATATATAAAATATGTGATGCATATACATCAAACATACTAACTCTCCTACCCATTAATATCATCTCTGAGCATGTAAGCCACACAGCTAAGGCTCTCCTCTCTTCCATGTTGTTTGGTATACCTATAGTTATTGATGTTCCTACTACTAATAGCCCTAAAATGGCATGTACATCCTCTAGAGTGATAGCTACCTCTACCATAACCCTATCCACCCCCCATCTGAAGGTGTTAGTTAGTTATTCTTAGCATTCCAAGAACATGACTAATAGATCAGCACTCAGGGGAATCTTGCACATATTAGTTATCCCTCTTAAGCCTACAAATACTATTCTAGATCTATCACTTATCATCAGATGCTTTAATAGATCTGGTAGCCATGATATGTCTACCAATTACTAGAATATAGGTCATCCTTGTAATCAATAAATAACAAAAGATGTATTAATCCTCTATGTCATGTATAATCACAATACATTCTTTTTTCAATTTCAATCAAAAATAAGCATAAAGTGATTTAATTCATTCATTTTTACTTATTTTTATCCTACTTGGTCATTTTTTCCTTACTTGGTCATTTTGAGCCATTCTAGCCTTCTTTCAACCTTTTGCATGTTTTTTTTACCATTCTAGTTCTTTGGTCAAACTCGTTTGACCAAAATTTCCCTATGTTTGACCTATTTTACTTAAAAATATAATTCAACCCTCTTCTTTTCCCCTCCCTAGTACTGTGTTGTCATTTTGGACTTTTTGGATCGGTCAGTTGGGATAATTATACTAGGTTGACAATCTGCAAAACATTTAGGGTCAAAACATACCTACTAGGTCTACAGTGTGGATTTTACTCCTTTTTAGCCTACTAGGTTGACTGTGTCCACCTAGTTGTTTTTTATTGTTGACCCCTTACATTTTCCTCAAAAAGTGTCTTCTAGCAGTTTTCTTCCTAATTCCTTCAAACCCATTTCCCATCTTGGTTTTTTATACCTATAAAATCTAATTTGGATTCATTTTGACATATAAAAATGCTAAAAAATGTTTTTTTCTAAAAATACATTTAATTCACTAAAAATATTCAAAAATTCACTTAAGATTCTTAGTTGCATACACGTAGTGCACCCGTTGCTGCTCCTATAGCTCCCCCTCGTCTAACTTGTCATCTCCTCACCATCCTAGCTCATTTAGTCTCTAGAGCTCTTTTTCTCTCCTTCACACATCAAAATAACTAAATGACTTCTATTTCCCTTATTTAAAAATACTTTTTAAAATTCAAATTCTTCAATTATTTTTAGGTAGATTCCTTATTTTGCTTATATATTTGTTTTTACTCATCCATTTTTTAAACCATAAAATATGTTAGATTAGTGATGGCGTAGAGAATATTTTCCACTAGCATATGCCTATATTCCCAAAAATTCTATTTTTATCTATTTTTCACACTATCTTCTATAGGTTCACCTAATGTTCTTCACATTAGACACCTTCACATCTTTTGCAGTCTACTTATTTATCTACAGCACTAAGGTAAGTAAAGGTATGTGTTTTTCAATTCTGTACTTTCTTTTATCTTATTTGCTACTTACTACACTTTATTTAGCATCAGCATTGTGTGTTATAATGTTTTATTTCCTGAAGCACCATCTCATGTTGTACTTACATGACATGTGATGAGCTTTAAGTGGGGCATATGTATACACATAATATTTTAAAATTTTATTGATTATTGACACTTTGTATCTTGCAATAATCTATCAAGTCTTAATCTCTTTGAGTGTATGCCTTAAGGGGTGCACTGAGAAAGGGGTGGGTAAACCATTGGTGCTTTGTAAGATTGTTGTCCCTTTTTCCACTTGCCATCTACACACTTGTCTCCTAAAACCATTTACCCTAATCTTATTCTTCTCTATTGTACCCATTCCAAACATTTGTCACATCTTTATCCTCATTTTTCTTACCTTGACCCCCTTTCACCAGTTGATTATACTAGGTCAACTAAGTCAACCCTATATAGTTTTCAACCTCTAATTACTATATAGGGTCGACAAGGTTGACCCTATACTATTTAGGGATATTTTTCACTTAGAATTTCATTATCCCTTCAATTGACTTAGCTCAGGTCTTAGTGATTTACCTCCCAAAAACATACTGGGTCGACTGGGTTGACCTTGTACAGCTGACATATTCAAAAGGATTTAGGGAAATATTTGCCTATATATAAAAGTTCATTTCCAACCATTTGAGAATAGAGAAGTGAAGAAGAATAAGTGCGAGCAAACACCTACTTATTGACCATTCTACTTGAGGAATAAATCTTAAGGCTGCATACTTTCTTTGGAGATATGGATCTTATCTTATGGAGAATTATTTTGGATGCATAGATACGTTGTGTAGCCTAGATCTAATTTGTCTTTGTTATCCTTACATACCACAACAATCTCTTGAAAAGCACCTTCACCAAGGGATAGACTGAGGCTCGGTGGGTTCGTCTTCAAGGTAAGTATTCCTAACTTTATTTCTCCTTTGTAAGAGTAGATAGATAATGTAGTTGTACTTCTCTCCCATGCATTAGGATTCCATATACATTGACATGAGTATATGTCTTCTATGCATGTTTAATTTAGTTTATTTTATTTCTAACCCCCACTTTATGTCATAAGATTTGGTGTACACTAGATTATATTTATTTTCTTGTTTATTAGAATAGAGTGAATATTAAACCTAGGACTCTTTTAGGGTTATTGCATGATTGTGTTATATTGTAGGCTTTAAAACCCTTCCTAGCATGGTGTATTATGATAAGTGATACCCTAATTAGGTCTACCAGATCCCCATATTGTTCATCCTCCTATTTAATAAATGTATTCACAATCAGAAGTGTAGGTATGCTCTATCTTCTTCGACCTAGGATTGATTTATAGACATGATGCATTTTTGATTGCATACAAACACTATTGTCGATGCTACTATCCTTGATCAACATATTTATCTGGTAGATAAAAATAGTTAGAATACAAAATGGACAAGGTCAAGATTTTTAGGTCAACCTTGTGACGATCCCTAATCATTTCCATATTAAGAAACAAAATAGTGAACAAGATATGTCTCTTTTATCCCTTAGTTACTTTGTACTCGTATATATTGCACATGTTTAAATGAATTATATTATCGAAGTATTGTATTACATTGCTAAAATTTGAACATTACAATATTCCATTCAAACAACTTTATTACTTATATATTTCTCTTTTGAATCCAAAAAACATAAAATATTTGGTGAACCCATCCTCTATTTATTAAACCAAAACCTTAGTTTACATATTATGGTTTATACCTTACTTAAAAAGTTCATTTTAGATTTCTGTATTTTATTTTTAGATCTAATTCCTTACTTACTTATATGGGCATAGCTTAAGATATCTTAGTTACATATTTGCTTTAGACTTAGAGGTTGTGTGCTTCCCAATTGTCTTTAACATTACAAACCTTGTGGCATCACTATTGGAACACCATGCATGGAAGCCCCATTTTGATCATTACTTTAATCCACCAAATGATCAAGATTTTTCATACAAAGACCTAGAAGAAAACCAAAAATAAGATAAAGTGTCTTTTTCTTACAACTATGATAATGAAAAAATCAATGATATAAATGCAAATATAAATAACCAAGGTAGTGATTATGATCTTTATACTTTTGGGTATGGATGTGATGAAATCCCTCTTGGTTATGATATTGTTCCTATTCCTTTATTTTATGATGATGAAGAGTTATCATATACATAAAATGATAGCATTCATAATGGTGAAAATCAAACTAATGCATGCATATCTTCTTTAGTTACTTCACAAAGTGAGTATGTTTCCTCTCATTATAATAATGCAAATGTTGAAGACAACATGTTCCTCCCCTATCTCTCATGATGAATACATTGATGAAATTAAGTGTGTGCCTTATTTTCCAAGTAATATTAATGTTGAAATTTATTTTCCCTATTTGGATGATCCAATCCAAATTTGTTCTTCCCCTCTAGTCTGTGATGAGAAAAATATATGTCCTATGTCCTCTAAAAAAATGAGAGTGCATATAACCCAATTAAAAATTACTTACAAATAATAAATTGTGTGAGGACACAAATAATCTTCCAATTATATTTCATGTATCATTTACAAATATCAAGTCATGTAATACAAATAGGATCAAAACTAGCATTGCATCTTCTCTTCCTCTTTTAGAAAGTAAAATCGAAAGTGAACATTGCATTCTTCCTCCTCATGATGTTATAAATGAATTAGAAAATGTTTCTTCCCTTCCCTCCTTTGAACTTTCCAATACAAAAGATAAAATTATTATAAGTTAAATTCTTCCCCCACTCCTCTTCAATGTCAAGATATTTTTAACAACACTAGTACCAACCTCCATTAAATCCAACATGAGATAATTAACTCTTTAACCATGGATACCCCTTTACAATAGGAAATAAAAACACGTGATCATTCACCACCTGGTAGTGAAATAGATTCAATTATTCCTACATTTAATGTGCATGGTAATTTATAATCATTCACAAAAACTATAACTTATTTTTATGATATGTTAGCTATCATGACTACCATGGGAGATTTACAACAACAATTCAAAACTCTTAAACTATAAATTTCTTCTCATGAGGCTATTATTGAGGAGAATACATTAACAAAGCAACCTATTATTAAGAGTGTATTTAATCATCCTTATCCTTCACACTTTATTATTCCTAAGTTTTCCTCCTTAAATGGTCATGGGGACCTTTTTATCCATTTGTAACAAAATATGCATTCCTTTGAACATTGGGCCCAAAATGAAAGCTTGATCTTAAAGGCTTTTCATCGTAGCTTAACCCAAGGGGATCTTGATTGGTTTTATATTCTTCCAAATGGTTCCTTATACACTTTTAAAACACTTGAAATATGTGTTTCTATCACATTTTCATCATTATATCTTACCTAAGTTACCACTGTAACATTTGAAAACATTGACACAAATAGAAACTAAATCTATACAAGACTAGATTATTCAATTGAAGGATGATTTATATCCTTTAACTTATATACCTTCAAATTTAGAATTATAATTTATATTTAGTAGAGTTCTTTCTCCAATCACATGAATAACATTGTATAATCCTTTAGCTTCATTTGAGACATTATATTGGAATGTGCATGAATATGCATGCACTCTCTCAAATACTCAAACCAAGTTGCCAATATCCTCACCAAAAATAATGCATAATAAGAGCCATGTATTCAAGATAAATAAAAAAGTCCCAAAAGATCATAAACCAATTAAAACACCTTCTATAGAACCAATAACATATGCAAAGAATAAAATAATAAAGGTGTTGAACAAAGGAAAGGAGCATGATTATAGAGTATCTACCATAGTTAGACCACATACCTCTCCCAAATAGCAACCTCTTCAGTTTGATTGGTACCAAAATAGACCACATGACATATTTTTAAATTTATTGGATAAATGAATGATCACACTCCCTCCTAATTCACATTATCTACCTCACCAATTTGAGAAGAAAAAAGGACAACACTTTTGAAATTATTATGGTATTAATGGAAATTGAGATAATGAGTGTTTTGCTCTTGAGTAAAAGCTTATACAGTTAACCGATCAGGGAATCATTGCATATAAAAAAGACATATTTAGACCTATTCCACATACTTATCCTAGAGGATCATCTAAGAAGGTCAAGCCATCCCATGTTACTCCTTGTGAGGAACACATGGTCCATCGACCTTCACAAAAGATGACCACTGGTAAAAGTCCTCCTAGTTTACTCTCTCCTAGAACTGATCTCTTCCACATTGATCCTACTGAGAAACCATTGGTTGATCAGGTCTTTCATAAAGATACATGGGAAGAAGGTAAATCTACACAGTAAATATGGGTACCTAAACATACACACACACACACACACACACACACACACACACACACACATTAACATGACAATTCTACATATACTTCATAGATAATTACAAAAGCAAAATCAATAGTCTCATTACCACATGATCATTATAATCACACTTTATTATTTCCATCTAAATTTCATTGCATATGGTGATTCCTTTATTTTTAATATAATACAATCATTTCAAAAATAACATATTTCTTACACAATTTACCAAATCTTAACATACACTACAAAAATAAATGCAATTAAAAATTATATAATGAGCAACAAAAACTTAAATAGTACAAACCCATTTGAAACCAAATAAAGCCATGTGATATAGAATTTGATATAATTGTTATAAAAATAAGCACATTAATCATATGTTGGGGGTATATCAAGTATATCCCCAAGTGTGTACTCCTCTTCACTATCAATATCCACAAATCTAGCACCTCTCGATGTAGATGCATTGGGATCCAATTCGGAACCACATGTATGAGATAGTATGCATACTCTCTCCTCAAGAGACCTTAACCACCACACTGTGTCCTTATGCTCCCATCGTAAATTTTCATAAAAATCAATCAGAGTCTGCATAATCTCAGTGGCACTATGTTGTGAGATGTCATGCCTATCCAACTCAGCACATAGTTCCTTACACTCAATGGTTATAGTATGGTATGATGCCACAACTCTCACCATGGGATCAAATAAAGGTTCATGAGCACCTAAAATGTCAATTACCCTTTGAATAAATCCATCTCTAGCTATATCCATTAGCACATTTCATGTGATGGCCTTAATCACTTGATCCACCATCATCACCCACTTTGATTAGCTACAAACATTAGACATTAATACTAGTTAACTATGTCTAAAAAATAAAATAATTTAACTACTATATATAACCACATCAAATGCCAAAATTAAAACTATGGCACTCACATGTGTCCCTAATTTTTTCCTCGTCCACTGGTGTTGGTCCCATAGGATCACCCTTGCCTACCTCCCCACCTATCTCTCCTCTTGTACCCCTTATGTTACAAGAATGGTACTTGTGGGGAAAATAGAATAGGAAATAATAGTGGCTACTAGGATTTGGTCCACCACTACACATATCCATCTACATGTCCCACATCATCTCCTACATCTAGGGGAACCATAGGACATTGCTCATCAGCTAGACATGGGGCTATATCTATAGCCATAGGTGTCAACATATCATGGAGCCTATGTCCATGTTGTGTTGTTTGATGTCATGGATAGGGTGTTAAGGGTAATCCCTATTCTATACTAGACTAATATAAAACTCATTCATAGTAATAAAATATCATAAACATCAATAAATTGATCAACCAACAATATACTGATATAAACCCTCTACAACTCATGTCCATCAGTAGGCCATCCTATAAAAGTCTTGTAAAGATGCCATACAATTTGATATGGAGTCAACCTATCCAAAATAACATAATACTCCATAGTGGTATGAATTCTACCATGTGGAAATACCAATCACTCTACAAACCTATGTGGATGATCCCATCCAGGTAGGGGGCCACCAACTGATTATACCACTATAATGTGCTCATAGGCCCAAACATGTAATAAAGGCATAGCTATAATACCTCTACCATGACTCTCCACTATAAACCTATAAAGATCTATGTATAAGTTGGCAAGTATAGTGTGACCCCAAAAATATCTAGTCATATCAAGCTCAATATGCTAAACTACTTGGTACATCTAATATGAAATACCAATTGTACCACCCTTCATAACCACAAATGATAACAATAAAATGCAAATAAACTTCTACAATCATGGAACATCACCTCTAATAATAATTTCAAAATAAATCATACTACCTATATATACATTGAGATCCCTCTAACTAGTGAAATATACATGGTAATGTTGAAAATAGCTTGGCCTATCATCTCTATCAACCTAAACTTTCTCACATCTAATTTGAAGCCATAAAATCTAATACACATCCTCTAAAGTGATTGTCATCTCACTTGTGGGAATCCAAAAAGTACATGTATCCAAACACCACCTCTTAGGTATAGCTATGAGGAGGTGGATATCATATGGAATCTATACCAAACATGCCATGTGACTCAACCCTAGCTGATCAATAACAACCTAGTCAGTGGCATCTAGACCCAACTCTACTAAGGTAGAATAATGTCGTTCATGCCATGACTCTTGAATATGTATATCCTTCTGTAATCAAGAATACAATAATAAAAACTCATTAACAATTATATTTTAGTGAAAAAATACATAAAATTATAGTTTAAAATGCACAAAACTAACAAGACAGTAGCATTAAATGCTAACATCCACACAGGATAGAAATGTCAGATGTTATCATCCACGTAGAATGGAAACATCAAACTATTACATCCGACCCTAGACACTAGCATCATGTTATATACCAAAGTGTCTAATATGTTGATGCAGGTGTCCATTATCCCATGAAAATTTCCAAAATCACACATAAAATGATTTTTTTTAAAATTTAAAATTACCAGTAAAATCATAATCAAAACCTACTTACCAACTCAGAAAAATCATTATTGGCTAAGGCACTACGGAGCACATCAAATCACATCAGGTGAGAGAGCCTTCCACATGGCATGTTTATTCTCCATTTTAGATCTGAAATTTTACAAAATTTTAAAATGCAAATGGTTTCAAATTTATATTAAAATGCACCTAATATACCACTTCTACACAAAACATCAAATGTGCATATCTTGAGCCATAGTTGTTTGAATTCAAAACTGCAAGTTGCATTAGAATATAGAAAATGAGATCATCTATATTATACTAAATTTGAAAATTTTCAACCTTTTCCAAAAAATGCTAAAAAAATTACTGTACATAAATATTCTACTAGCTTCTAAATACTACCAAAAAAATGTTACAAAATATTATCCATAATACTTTTAGGATAATATTAAGCAAATTATATTGTGCACACTATCAATTTTTATTTTATGAGGAGATGACTAGCAGGCACTATATCACCTCCTCCTAAAAGGGGGCATCTTATTAGGGGCATGTTTATAAACATGTTCTACATAATTGACTATAGTTTGCACATTCTCCAAATTCAATGAGGGCATGCTTTGAAAGCATGATCTCCATAGTTATTCATTATTGAACACCTCTAGATTATATTAAGGGTATGTTTTTGGAAATATGTCTTCCATAGTGGTACTTATTTCAATTTTTAGATTTTACTCCACTTACACAATTTCCAAATTAGCAAAAATACATAGTATATGAGTCAAAATCATAGTTGTGTCAAACATCTATACATTGCTACCATTTATTATACATAATTTTATCATGAGACATATCCAAGGTGCATACACTATGAAATTTATGCTTAATATCACAAAATATAAATTAGTTTTAGATTCCAAAACTCTTTTATTGATTGTTACCACATCATGAATTTTTATGTACCGATACCCCAGTTGAACTTTTACGGACTGTATTGAGCCTTACCCATTTGCATCAATTGGCTCTTCTTTTTGGTGTGATTAGAGGGATTAACTAATATAGTCTCACCAAGTTTGTAGGTGAACTTGATCACATCAATCACCCAATATCAAGCTTTACATATAAATATCTTTTACACTTGATTTGTGTTTGTTAGGAAATGAAACTCTCAATGGTTGAAGCACCACTCTTCTTATTCTAGGTTGGGAGCATGATCACCTCCCAACTCTCTCTACTCTAGGTAGAACACCACCATGGTGAAACTCACTTGACCACTTCTAGGCTAACTCATCTTCCTAGACATAATATGGATGAGGTTATAGCCCCCTATCTACTTCTCTAGTTTTTAGCACTCCAAAACCATTTACCATGCAACACATACACAGATGTATTCTATCCATGCTCTTTATTTATGCTACTTTTTATTAATATTTACACAAAAATTATGTATGTTGATTACTTTGTAGCATAATATTAGTTGTAGGTAATGTTCAAATGAAAGATTCAAGAAAAAAAACTCAGGGAAAGATAAGGTGTGTCGTCCACACCATGATATGCATTTTATTTTTTTTAAAACTAGTAATTCTAATTTTTCATGCATTATTAGATTATAGGGAGGAAAATGTAGACACCCATTTTGGTACAAGTACACATATTTATAGTCTCCTTGTGTGTATATACCTTTTCACTAATAATTAGACATATAGTGGTATGGTCTCTTAGGGACCTCTTTGGTTCTGTCTTATTTGACTTGATTTACCTGCACCTTGGGCCTGTATGTTATGTTTGTTTATCTTCACTTACAACATGCCAGGTATCCCTACCTATTTTTCTTATTTTCTATATGTTTCTATCTGATAGACACTTACATCTATTTTGGACACTAGCATCAACTTTAGTGTCCATCTATGACATAATTGTCCAAGCTTATATTTTTATCTTCTTCCATATATTTCACTTTGTGAACATTTTGTAACCCTATTTTCCTATCCTATGGTCAGATTTTGGTGTTACTAGGTTCTAATTCAAAATCAAAAGGTTCCTATATATACAAAGTCTATAGTATAATTAACACATCAATTTTATTGGGAAATTATCTAATTGAAAATTATTTTTTATTTCAAGATATAAAATTTCACTATAACATTGAATCAAATATCTAAATCTATCAAAGGATCAAACATATTATTACATCACTTCTACCAAGGGTTACTAGGAGAAAGAGCATATAGTCACACTATTACAATTCCACACACATTCATAAGAGGGAGAACTACATGTGAGTCCAAATCCCTCTTTAGATTATTGACTATGTAGGCATTACTTAGCGATAAATGGGGTTGTTAGGGCTAGCTCAACTCATGTTAATAACCCTTTTCACCAAGTTACAAGAGGTACAATGCAAAGGAACTAAGGTTTTTCATATTATCTAGATTAAGCACACAAGAAGACACATCTAATGATGTAAAATAGTCACATAGATCACAATGCAACCTTGATACAAATTTGGAACCATTCCTATACATATCCTTATCTGAACACCTGTATCAAAAGTCGACACTAACATTGACGTTACTATCCTTGATCAATGTAACTATTTGATAGACAAAAATAATTAGAATACAGAGTGAACAAGGTCAAGATTTTTAGGGAAACCTTGTGATGATCCTTGATCATTGCCATATTCTATAATATAACAGAGAACAAGATATGCTCTCTTTTATCCCTTAGTTAATTGGTGCTTATTGTATTTATTACACATGATTAAATGAATTATATTATCAAATTAATGTGTTACATTTCTAAAATATAAACATTACAATATTTCATTCAAACAACTTTATTACTTGCATGTTTCTCTTATGAATCCAAAAATCATAAAATACCCCCACTATATCTGAAAACTGATATAAGTATCAAATATTGAATGTGGAGAGTGTTGTTCTAAAGCATGAACCCACTAAATCTAAAAACTATTAATGTATGGAATCCATGCCTATATGACATGCCCCCACTTAATATAAAAATTAATATAAGTACCATATATTGAATAAGTGTGGAAACATGAATCCAAAACATGCCCTCATTAAATCTGAAAACTATGCCAAATATGAAGAACATGTCTCTATGACACGCCCCCACTAATATTCCCCTCCTTTTAGGTGATATAAAGATAGTAACTAGTAGTTACCACACCTCAAAAGGATAAGACAACTGTATAATATGTGAATGGAACCCTGTAGTGTATAGAAGGAACATGTCTAGATAGATATAACATTAGAGCGCATAGAACCAATGTGATCATATGAAGGCCTAAGATTCATTATAAGGATCATGGAAATGTACATAAAATAATAATACAAGTTTAAAAATCAAATAAGTGCACACACAAGAGTACTCAAAATCAAGTCAAAAGGAAATGGTCCAAGGAGGTCATAAACAAGGGGCATGTTCAAATGCCACATAATCAAAGGGCCAAGACTTAGTCAAATGTCCATAAAGTAGAAAATGACATATTAAAATGCCCATACAATAAATAATTACATATGCAAATGTCAAATAAATCATAAATAGGCATGGGGGTCATAAAAAAAGGGTCATTCAAATTCTCAAACAAGGAATACAATAGCCATGTAAGACACTCAAGGAAGTGCATAAAGGAAAACATAAGCAACTAGCATAAATATATCATAGTAACCCATGGATCAAATGTGTTAAGAAAAAATGTCGAGTGCATACCATATCAAGTACCCTATGTAAGATATAATCGTAGGGAAAGGCATGTGTAAGTACATATGTAAGCTCAAACATGATAATGAAATGTGATCATTGAACCCTATAACTTGTGTGTATCAAGATCAAATAAATGTATTCCCCCAATGTCTGAATGACATTAGTAGAGGGAAGGCCCAACATCCAAAATAGAAAAAGATCATGTATTTGTGTATGTCAATATCACACTGAAGTAGAAGTATGGCATATGTGTGTATTTAGGAGTAATAGGTATATTAAACATCAACATGAAACTTAATATATAGATGTCAAAGATCCAATAGAAGATGTAATTTCCAAAAACATTTTTGAATTTTTTGATTTTTTTTTAATTTTTTTTTTTGTATTTTTAGAATATTTAAAGAGACTACCTTATGATCTCATCCAATGGATGGTCATAAGTATCTCCCTATTTGGTGCTTGAAAACTTTAAGTTAGATTTACATTGTTTACATCATGATTGGATAAATTTAAAAGGTACATAACATGTTCCTACTCATAATTTGAATGTGTAGTATAATAAGCGATGTTATCATTTGGGACATGTATTAATTTTCTTTCATAAATAAAGGAAATCCCTTTATAATGTTGATCAAATTTTGCTTTCATTTGGTATAACCAAAGAGTTCCTAGTGTAAACGCATATGGATATGTGGTATGTATAACCCAAACCCATGTTTGAATTACTTTAGGATAACAAGCAATTGGTATTATTATGTTTCCCAAAGAATCTTCTCAATTGACCTTTTTTACAAGTATTACAGACCAAACCAAGCTATAAAAAATGCTTTATATAACAAGTGGTTTTCATTTTTGTATGATTAATATGGTTATGCAAAAAATAAGCACCACCCATGAACAAGGTGATTGTTAAATCATGTTTGTCTAGATGTTATTAATTTTTTGTGAATTTGATTCCTTTAGAGGATCATCAAGTATAATCATTTCATCATAAATGATATAGTGGATCTTATGTTTCAAGGTAAAACATCTATTTGTAGAATGCCCTAGTCCCAGATGATAATGACAATAAGCATTCACATTATATTCTTTGGGTAGAGGTCTACTCATATCAATCTCTATGGGATGAGGGAGAGATATAAGCATACACTCTATTATCCATGGGAGTAATGAAGCTAAAGACTTGGGTAAACATGAGAACTATCTATTTAGTACTTTAGATAGAATAATCTAGTTAGGTTCTTATACTAGTGTATCAAATTTGGACTCATATTCAGAGGATTACAATTTAGGACTATTTATTTGTTGGACCATTGCATAATGTTTGAAGGTATTAGGATTAATTGAACATGTGTAAATGAATATTTGATGACTAAATTTTAATCATGTGTGCAATTTATATGGAACTGCATACATCTCATGTATCCATGGCCAACCCAAAAGAATGTTATAATTCAAATCATTTGGCATAACTTGGCACAAAGTGGGAAATGTATAAGGACCCATAGTAATATTTAATGTTATTCATCCCAATTTGTGTCATGAAATATTATCAAATACCGTGACGCTCATATTAGATGGTTCCAAGTCTAAATATTCAATGTCAATTAAGGAAAGAAAGTATATGTTACAAATGTGGAGTCTTGAACCATTATCCACAAGAAATTATTTTATCATTTTATTGCAAATACACTCCCAGATATAGAGTGGAAAACAATTGTTTATAATATGTTGAGGTGGTAAGTCCTCCTTTTCAAAGGACATATTATGCTTGGTCCATTTTATAAAATTTAAGATAGAAGCCACATATAGTGGTTCAACATTCCAAGGGAGTAGGGTCATACATAATGCATCCAAAAGGATATCCTTATAATGGGTTGAATGGTGTAGCAAGTCCAAGAGTGAGGTTTTGGTAGTACTATCCTTGGGCTGGGTGGTAACATGACCTAGGGAAGATGACAATTTCATGCACTCTCTTTAGCACTTTGTAGTGACAAGTAAAAGCTAATTATAAACATTAGAACAAGAATATGCAAGAATGCAAGTTTTAAATCCCTTATAGATCATAATGATTTAATCATAAAACTAATGTAGTAAACCGTAAAAAATATAAGGTATTGGACTATGAAATAATTTACAAATAAATCAATGACAAACATGATTATAAAATTATAATAATCAAGGATCAATAATAGAAAAATTAGAACACCCTAATTGAACTAGGGTTTGATGTTCAAAGATTGTGTTCACCAAAATTTTAACCCTTAAATGTATGTAAGTACTTATAGTTAGCTCTAGATTAATATTAAATGGGTATATAGAAATTAATAAGCACAAGGGTGATAATCAGATCTATAGAAGGCCAATTGGGTGTTAAACTCAGATATAAACATAAACTGAATTTATTATGTTGAGAATATGCTAAATATAGAAAGTACAATTAATATATGTATGAAAATGGAAAAAAATAATGTACTTAGTTGGTTCTAATGCTAACATAGTGTTGGATCTAGAATAGGCAAAAAGTAGGCTAGAAGATAGTTTTAGAATAGTCACTAGATTCTGATTTGGATACTTTTGGAGTTCTAGACACTAATGTCAGCTTGGGATGGTTGCATCAACACTACTACCTAGGTTCAATGTTAGTGTCCTATACATAATACCTACTTTAAAAGGATGTAACCCCTTGGATGTTTCTAGGTTTGTCTTCACCTTCACTTTGGTGCATTTAGATCTGGGTCATGGATTGTGACTCCTCATGAATTTATAAAACCCTAGTTCTTCATCTTCATAGTGACCTTGGAGAAAAATGGGTTAGTGGGCACATAATGTCGAGCTACCCCAAAGGCACTATTGTTAGTTGACACTACCTACATAGTCAATACTCTGAAGAGGGTCTCAGACTTAATGTATTTTTCCCCTATGTGTTGGCTTGCATGTGAATCAAATAATATGTGGAAAGTAAGTACAATAGTGACATAGTTTTTAACTTGGAAAATTAGGATCTTGGGCTACTACTTCATACTTCATACTTGTATATGTGTTGTTCCTATGATTGATATGGAAATAGGATAAAATAGGGAAGCTTTACTTAATTAAATGCTTGATATAATGCTTTCGATAAGTTGCCTTGGTATGTGTTATGTTATGTTATGTTATGCAAGGTTATGTTAGGTAAGGAATGAATGAGGGTTGATATTGTATTTATATCAATCCAATTAGATAAGTAACTCAAATTATAACACTTAGGGTGACCATTATGATATATTTCATTTTCAAAATAATGACTTTAAGGTATTGGACATTTGTGTCAAGTCAAGACACTAGCGCCGATGCTAGTGTCTATCCTGGACCTTAATGTCTAGGGAGCAAGAAAGTAGGTACAGGCTCAAATTTTACAAAGATGGAAGACAAATACCTTTTTAACATTATGGGAAAGATATTAGTATTAGGTTATCAACATAAGACTGGTCAGACTAAGAGATAGGCCAAGGGAAATAAGATAGAGTATATGTGAGACTTACAAAACTAGAAAAGGTCCAAAACTAAGAGGAACAACGAAGGTCTGGGTTTGCCAAGTATACAAGACTAAGGTGATATATAGTCCATAAATATCATCTAAATATTCTTATTATATGTCTAAATTATTAAAAGATAAGCCCATGAGTAATATATATCAGGTTACAAGCTAGATCACTACATGTACTCGTATATAGCATATTACATAATGGCTCACACACAAGCCCACATAAGGAGAATAACTACATCAATTTGTGTCCTTTATTCAAATTATATGGTTATGTAGGCAATGTTTACTAATAGATGGGTATTTGAGTCGAGCTTGACTTCACTTAAGCACAATAACCCCCATTTTTCAAGGTATCATGACCTAATTAAAGGATCTAAGGTTTTGATCAAAATATTGATATCAAGAACCTATGTGCATGATCTGAATAGAGAATTTGAAAGGTGATAGTCAACTGTAACATGTTTAAGTGGAAATTTTAGAAAAAAATTAATATTTAGTACAAGTCACTAGTAGTAGAATCAAGACAATAACATCGATATTAGTGTCTATAGGGTGAAGCAAGTGTCTAAGTGAACATAAATCAAATATTTAGAACCTAATGATAGGATCAAGATCTTCAAATAGTCCATTTTTACACATACACTATTTAGATCTACTTGTGCATCATTGTATAAGCTAAGTAAAATTTCTCCTTCGTATTGTTATTAACATAATATTGAATATTGTACTTTTCCATATTTGGCATATGCTTAGCTTTAATAGATCTCATCAGAATATTAGTAGTATCTAAATTTATTTAATTGGCCTACTTTTAAAGTAGCTTACTCCTTAGTTGATTGGGTTACTCTCTTCATTTTAATCCTTATTTCTTTAAAGGGTTTAAAATATATGTAATAAATACATGAATAATTTGAAACTTATTGTTTTTAGAAATGTACTAAAATGGAAAATTACTAAAAACAAATAACTTAGCTAGAATTTAAATTTGATGGACTATAACAAAGATTGAGCAATTAATCATGGGACTGTGTGAGGTCATTGTGAATCAAGAACAAGGTTCCATTTGATTCAATTCATTGTGTGACTTTTTCTTCACTTAAAACCATAGCTCAATGAGAAGGACTAAATGTAGTAAAATGGGGGAAAATAAGTTAGGGGCTAAAGTTGTGCTTAACATCAACATCCCTATGTTGAGTGATGCCTACATACCAATACTTCAAAGAGGGATAAAAATCCATGCATTTATCCTAAGCTACAATGGTGTATGTGAAATACTAGTGTAATATTATATGTTGGTGAAATCATGGTGTAATTATGTGCTTCAAAAATGACTTGTGAACTTCTTGTTGTATTCATACCTAGCTCAGGGCTACTGTTGGGTTGTATGGACTCATAATTGAGAAGAATAGTTATTTTCCTCTCAATGTACAGTTTGAATAATTCTAGAGTTTTTAATATAGAAGCCTCTTGCCATCTAGTGAAAAAATAAATAGAAATATGTTTATATACTGGTATTTTTGAAATTTTTGAAAATGAACTTGAAAAAAATGTGGGATGACTCATTAGATGAATTTGAATTTGTGAAATTGGCCATTATTTGGCAGGAAGATGAAACTGATGACTTCAAACACTATCGACCAACTGGATTGTCCTTAAGGAGAAACCTTGTCTAAAAAGCAAAGATAACTAAACTAAAAGTGTGAATCAATCCAATAGTAATTCTAGGCTGCTTGGAATGAAGAATAGGAATATTCAATATCATATTTTCCTAAGGATAAAGGGTCATCAACATAGAAGTAGAGGAATAATGATTTAGAATCTTGGAATTTGAGCATAAGTTAAATGTGTATAAGTAGTGGTCACAAGTGCATTATTTTAACATTAAATGTTAATTTTAGTGACTATTATTACATATGTTACTTACATGCCTTGATTGACAAATATACTACTATGATGGCATATCATCCATATTACCAAATGATATTACATAATACTATATTTATGCATGATATGATACAGTTAACTCTTATTTTGAGATGAGTGACTTACATAATACATCTCTCATCTGAAAAGGGGGAACTATAATGGGCTTGTCATAGAAACATAAGCCTCCATGACTATAAATTTATATCATAGTATAAATTTTAGAAGTTCATATGGTACAGCTATCAAATGGTTCAAATACATGACAAATATTGGCAAATTAATATAGATTATGGGGGCATTTCCATGTATATGCACTCACTGTATAAACAATTGAACACATATTCATACACACTGGGGTACATATGCACAATATTTTACAAGAATAATATTACAAGTTTTCACATACACATACATTTTGAGATACAAGTTTTTAAATTCAACATATAGATGTATAGCATTCTATATTAGTTGGTATAGATTTAGGAGGTATGATATTGGTTCATGTACATACACAACAACACATTTTATATTTGAACAGAAAATGGTTTTCATTTCACTTCATACTTATCAAATATGTGGTCATGATGGGGATATGGACATTATCCATTCTCTTTCTATCATGCATTTTATTCTACATTGAGCAAAACTACACAATCAAAACCTATGTTCATGACAGGCACACGAACATGTTCATTCTATTTTGATCATGCATTTTAGTTTTACATGGAGTGAACTTGAGAAAAATATTATAATTAAATATATAATCCATATGCAATGTTTGATTTGTTTTATTTGAGTGAACCTAACTTGACGGTTTTCTCACTTACCTATGTAGTTATTTATTTGAGTGAACCTAACCTGATGGTTCTATCTTTTACATGAGAGTTGGGGCATACTTCCTTCCCAACCCAAGAGCCTACATAGTTACACAAATTTGAAGCATAATCATCCCAACTCTCCATGTACTTTAGTAAGGAATCAAAAGTTCTCTAATGCTTCAATAAGCAAGCATAATCTCCAATAAGTTATTAAGACAACATGTTTTTCACCATAATGTAGGTGTACTATAACACTTATTCTTTCAAAATTTCAATTTCAGATTAAAATAGTCAATCTATGGACATTGATTGCACATGATTGTAGGTTTTTTTATTGAGTGACATGCATAATTGGAGCTTCATACCAAATAAAAAGTGTATCGTACACACTTATGTATATTTTATCTTTCTAATCTAGCAATTTCATTATTAGAATAAAAGAGGGACATTTGTATATACTAAAATTTGGTCTTCAGAACTTGAAAATGACAAGATTAACATACATTTACCATGCATAATCTGAGCTCATAAACAAGATCCAAATATACCATTCTCTCACACTTGCATGTTATCTTCCAACCCTTACAATTTGTTGTTACACACCTACATGAATCTAAATGTTTGTTTTAACCCTACTAAATATCCTACATAAACATCTCCATACTCTTAGTCTAGTCCACTTGTAAAAAGATCAACTTGCTAATTTGGTCAGTATCATTAGTCGATACTAACATGATCTAGGTAATACTGACCCACTCCCACTAAGTTTATTTTATAAAATCAAACCCATTCTTAAGTTTAGCCCATTACCATAACATGTCAATGGTGTGAATTTTTTTTCACTTGAATCCATTTATAAAAAAATCAATGTCTCATTCTAAAGGGACTTGGCACTTCATTGTTATACATATATACACTATTTCACATTGAGATTATTTACAAATTACAAACTATCACTAAGAAAATTCATAAGCCAAGTCTAAAACACTATAAATCCATGTCAAATCAAACATCTTCAAGTATCAAAGTTGAGTCATTAGCTACATGCATATAATTAATGAGCACAATTTCATAATCACACTAAGTGGGATAACTACACATGGATTGAATTCCCTTTTTAGAGCATTAGATATGTAGGTAAAGGCCAATCATTAGACATGGGTGATTAGGGTCAAGTTATCCCATTAAACTTTCCTCCTTTGACAAGTTTATAGCACTCACAAAAACACCTAGGTTCTCAAAGCAAAGGATATTAATTTCTAGAGTTGTGAGCATCATCAAGGTTTAGGATCACAAACATAGAGTAAGCAAAAAAAAGTGTAGGTGACTGTACAATCATAGTACCATACTTTCACACAAATTAGTACCAATCAATAGGTCAGTATCAACCAGTGATATTAACCTAATCCTATGGAACTGACCCAACATAAATAGAAAATCAATTCTAGAACTGAATGAACATTAAACTTACTTATCCCTAACCTTCACTTTTATAATATATTCATAGTTAGACGGTTAACCAAAAAAGCTAAGTATCTTGATCTCTTTAGTGATTTATATATTTATCATATACCACTTGTAAAAATTGAAAGAATTAATCTTAGTCTTTTACATTCAGATGTATGCTTGAATGCCATATCTTAATATCTTAATTGCATTTAAAAGTTTTATCTTAATTAGATTAATCTCACCCATTAATGAAATTTAGGGTAAAACACTTACATTTGTGTGTTAAGTTTTGTTTAAACTTAGTGGTGAGTGTTCCCACTAATTTTATGTCACTTTGATGGTTCCTTCATTCTTGTATCTTTGAATCTTATTTTATAATGTGTCACAATGATCTTTGGAATGCCCCATGAATTTATGATAATCATAATATAATTTGCCTTATTGATGTGAGAGACATCCCATGACTTGATGTTTTAGATTAGAGGTAAAAGCAGGTTTTGAAGGGGCCCCGAAACCCTTTTACAGAGATCAAAAAAAAAAAAAAACAACAAAGCCCACAAGCAACGCCTAAAAAACACTATAGAGAAGTAGCAAAAACATGTCTAGAATGGTCCTGAAACCATTAGAGATACATCCGATCAAAACCCAGAAACAGAAGTCTGGAGGTACAACAAACAAAAGCAAACAAAAGAAGAACAAAGATCTGTACCAGTTTCTTTACCACCAAGAAGGACCAAATTATTCATCCAGTTCCAGTATCAAGTTCATGGCTTCTTTTTCTTTCAAAGCAGTTTCCTGGGTGGTAATCTCTAGCAAAGCACCTTTTTGTGTATCTTTCTTTCTGGAACTTTGCCTTGTCCTTTTGCTGTGACCCTCTAGTGCTTTGGTCTCCTCATTGGCTCATTTACCTATATTGATAGCAGCTGCACAAATGTTGGATGTTACTTCCTCCATTTTCTTTCTGTTATCCTTAATTAACTCCCGGAGATTATTTTCGTAAGCTTTGAGCTTCACAGGGATCTCGCTTAACTGATTTTCCATGTTGTTTACTTTGTTCCAAGCAGCTTTCAAAGAATCTTCCAAAGTTTCCACTTTTTTCTTGAGATCAATGATCTCCCTACATAACTAGGAATCTAATTGGGAAGAAGACTCAGCTTTACTGTTAACCCAAGTCATAGGAGTATGTATTTCATCATTCTGATTCTTCCCTCTCCAATCCTCAGACTTTTTATTTGGGCTATTCCTAGCTTCTTCAAAGAAGTCATCTTTGCTCTATTGTTCCCGCTCATTGATTCCATCTTCAATTTCCATCTCCATGTTTTGAATATCTCCCTGGATAGATATTTCCTTTTCTTTCTTAGAAGTTGAGTCCTCACCATGATCTTCCTGGACAGTGTCATCCTCCGCCTCTTTCTGGTTTTCCTCCATCTCTTCTGTTATGGTAATAGAATCCTCCTCAGTATTGACTTTATCCTTTTCAATTTCCTCCGATCCTTCATCATCATTACTAGAGTTGGTATCCCAGCTCTCTGTTCCATCTTCTTCCTCCGATTTTTCCTTCTCGGGTTCCTCAAATCTCTCCCGACCCCTTTCTTCTTCTGCATTCTGTTTATTAGGACTAGGGATCTTAATTTCTCCTCTTCTGCTTACATTTTCATTCTTTTTATTCCCTGGCAACTTATTTTTCCCCTGTTTGGGATACTTAACCAGTGCCCTATTCTTACAATAGCCTTCAATAAGCAGAATTAGGCCTTCGTGAAGAAGAGAGCGCAAATCCTTTTTCCTATGAGCGTAAAGGCTTTGAATCAGGGAGTAGCGAAGATAGAAAGGAAAGGACAAGCTAACCTTATGCCTGAAGTGGTTGAGGAAGACAAAATGGAACTTATGCACTCGTTTGCTTCTTCCATCCAGGATGAAGTACTCCCTTATACAGCTTAGGACGTCCCTCCATATCCCTTTAATCTGGTCCAGCTCATAAAAATCCCCATTTTTGACCAACTTCTGCTCCTCCTCATCCGTTTTGGGGAACTTGCAAAATGCCTCATTCAAAATGTTGGTCTGCTTTGAAAATTTGATCCCTTCCATTGACAACCCTGTAACCTCAGCAAGAAAATCCTCAGTTAAATTTACAGTTATACCATGCAGGGTGACCCTGTCGTCAGACCAATTTTTGAAGAAGGCCGTCGTGATATGCGGTTTAGAACCGTGAAGTCTTTCCATGTAGCTCGTTACATTTCCTTTCTGCAAAATTTTCCAGACTTGATGTTTCTCTTTCCATTCTGCACAGCTCTTGGGCTCCTGTTTACGGGGCTCTCCCTTCCTTTCACGCACCATGCTCATTTTCTTTGAAACCCGATTACTGTGGATGTTACCCTGTATCCTCCTGCTGTCAAGTTGATTGGGACGTCGAATTTGTTTATGGCTTTTCAGGATCCGCTTCTCCCTCTTGAGGGCCTTGCTTTTTGATAATTGGGTTCCTTTCCCCGTGCTGCCACTCCTCCTACTCATTAAGATTTTATTACACTCCAATCCTACCTTCTTTCGCATGTGTGGCATCGAGATGAATGATTGCCCTTAAATCTACATTCTTTACTAAGGTTTCATCCCACCTCGCTTTTTGCCCATGACTTGATGTTTAGTATATGGTAATGTGATGATATTGTGATCAAGTAATATTTGTAATATTGTTCTTGGTTTATTTTGTAGACTTGCACTTGTAATGGTGTTGTAGCTTTGGTATCTGACATCTCATCATTATTTTTTGAAGTGTATTATTACTTCTTTGTCTAAGCCATGTTTGACTTTAGTGTCACTTGTGCTTGATGTGAGATAATATTGTAGTTATTGTTTACATTTTGAATGTACTAATGATTTGTCCTTATTTCCTTTTCTTTTCCCCTAGAAGATTGTTCCTAAATAGGAATTTATGATTTTTCCATTTTCATTGTATATGAATTATCCTAATATTCTCCAACTTAATTAGGTGTGATTAGAGCATGAGATAAATATTCATCTAAATAACTAAAGTTTAGCTTGCATATTTGATCATCTATCATATATACCATGTTGGTATCATCATCACTATCATAAAAATTTGTGACCATGCCATATTTATTTTATGAATTTGCTACTACAATAAGATTGGGGATAAGGTTTACTTACTTTGAATTACAGAGTGGTTCATGTTACATAGTTGATTTATACATTATGATAGGTTCCTTGTCTTTTTTAATACTTGATTCACCCACCTCATATGTATGCATCTAAGCTTATGGAATGGGTTATGATGGAGGAATGATAGAATGATCTTCCAACTATGATTTTGATTGGTTCTCATTAGTTTATTGGGTCATCTTATAATATTTGAAAGGGTCATCATCTAGTAGTTGTGTATAAGAACAAACTTCATGCATGAATTTGATATATCTGTGTAATATTGATGGAACTAATTCTATAGCATGTGTCCAAGGTCACCCCAAAATCAAGTTGTAATGTAACTGATTTGGCATAACATGGAAGGTAGTAGGTACTATCTTAGGACCTAGTGTTACATCCAATGATATGGTCCCAAGTATTTGATGTGGTTTGATGTGGAGTGTTGTCAAATTATTTTATACTTTAATATTATTTTTGAATAGTAGTTAGTTTTATCCCCAATTTTTATAAGAAGGTGGTGTTACAAATATTCAATATAGAATTGTCTTATTATTTTTGGGAAGCTAGGGTCGAGTTCCTAAATAATAAAGAGGTATGGAGTATGGTTAAAATTACATTCAAATGTAGTAAAATACAGGTTTACATCAATTTGATCAAATTAGTTTTCACAAAGGAAAAAGGTACTTATCTAGAAAAATACGATGATTATGATGATTTAGAGTCTAAAAACTTGTACATAGGACTGGGGCACTATCTAGAACCTGGATCTATCTTCAATTCTATGAAAGGATAGGAGTGATAAAAATAGGACACCTTAGTGTCTAGTGTTGTAGTCTTACCCCAATGTTGTTATCTTGAAGATCTATGTTTTTTGGGTTTTGTTTACCAAGTTTATGTGACCCTATCTATGTAATATCGAGGCCTGAAAGTAAGTGGAGCTCACTGTAAGTCCTTTTTAATATTCAAAACCCTATATTCACCTATGCACATACAAAAAATAAATGCATTAAAGGCAAAATGTGAAAAAATTGGGTTAGGGGAAGAATGATCACATGATCTAGAACCCATATTGTTCTGACTGCTACCTACATTAACCCTCAAGCTAGGGTCTCAGATCAAATGTAGTTCTCCCTTAGGGAATGTGCATAATCAACGCACATGATATATGCAAGAATGACTTTTGCCTATGCCCTTCCTTGATCAAGCATGCAAGTCTATGTGTGATGCACAAAAGTTGAGATATAATATTGACTAATTTTTTTATTATATCTAATGTGCCAAAGTAGTAAGTGCTAGATATAAAATGCCTTCTGAAGTCCTTTATATAAGAGACTTTTTATTTTGAATTTGGGAGCTTTATTTACATTTGGCCGACATGGGAAAACTTAAGAATGAATCAAATAAAGGGGGTAGGACCCATCTAGCAGAAGAAACTGACAGTTAAGACTCAAATTGACCTTGGACAAGAGTGTTAGAAATTAGACACCCTAGGTTTCAGCATTGTAGTCCAATCCCAATGCTCCTATCCTATAGGCTAGGGATTAGGGAGGATGGAAAAAGCATAGAAAATATGACCAGGTTGAGGTGGAATGACTGTTTGAAAGGTTTGGGATGACTGGGAATAGGTAAAAAGGTGTTTAGGGCATGTAATAAGATTGAGATGACTAAAATGAAAGACCTAGCTAAATGTGAACAAAGCTCATATTCTCCATTTGAAGTCTCCTTTAAAAGGACTATGAAAAGACAAGATATGTGTGGTTGCTTGACCAATTTAGGGTGTATACATTTGCCCCCTTTTTAATCTAGTGATGTAATGAAATGAAGTACTAGAGTAAAAGAAAGAAAAGAAAAATGTGTACCTGCACTTTCTTGCATGGAGATGAATATGCTAAAAAAGGTTCAACTCACTTCTTGGCCAGGGAAGTGGATAAAGAGCTAGAATAGTTCTTGGAGAAGGAAAGAATTCTTGTAATGGATGCCCCCCTGTACTAAACTTGGAAGTTAAATTTGTATAATATGGAGAAGGATGACAATGTTTGCCCCCTATATTGAATATTTGAACTAGAAATGAGAAATGCTCAGAGGCCCAAAGCCAATGTCTATCCTCTATCCCACATAAACTCATGTAATCTGGAATGTGTGTATAAACTTGTTATGCTGTGAAGAGCAAAATCTATCATGCCCCCACTCTAGATAATCTAAACTAGAACTAAGAAATGCTCAAAGGTCCAAAACCAATATCTACCCTCTATCCCACATAAACTTGTATAATCTAGGTCTGGGTAATGCTATGGACCAACCACTATAGATGGCTATATGGTCCAACCTAGTGATAACCTGGGTACAGCTAGGTGTAATCTAAAATTTTGGTAAATGTGTGAGAAGAGAATGGTATGTCCTGCCATTCAATCTGTATAATCCTAGATGCTAAAGAACATGAGCATATGTGTCATGCCCCAAAATATGGTATTTGAGTGATGCATCTAGATAATTTGGAAATCTTTATAACCACATGTGTCATGATTTATCCTATCATGTCCTATGTGCAAAATTAGAGATCAAAATAATGTGCTCTACACTATGCCTATAATCTACTATTTGGTCTGTAATTGTGTCATGTTCTATGAAGTTGTATCTATGAGATGTGTAGTAATGTACATGCCCCCAAATCTAGTATATGAGTCTGAGTTTGTATCAAAATCACTATGAGTCCATATAATCTAAACCACTGCATCTGAATAGTATATGTATCTATAAATTGAAATTATATCCCTTTGGATGTCTGAGTGATGCTAAGTGACCCACATAAACTGAATCACTATATAATCTTGACCAATCTAAGCTGAGTGATGCTAAGTGACCCATATAGTCTGAACCATTGTATAATCTTGACCATTTTGTATTGGGTAATGTTGATAATCTAGATTATAGAGGTGTAAGAACCAAGGTATATTTACTTATAGGAGTGGATAGGGATACTAGGTAATTTGTAGAGATAGTAGGAATGATGCCCCCTTTTGGGGAGAGGGACGAGATCTGTGATAGAGGAGGTTGAGCTAAAAGTGACAACTAGTGGCGTATGAATAGTAACTAGGTTGGCATTTAGCTAATAGATTGAAAGTCTTTTATTTGATTGGTAAGAGTTAAATTACTAGGGTTGAAATGTGTTCTCGATTGGTGGACCACAGCTTGTGTGTGGGTATAGTAGAGACTAGAAATGTTTATGCCATGGTAAGTAAATGAGGTGGTAGTAGATTGAATGGATTGAAAAGTTGATCGATCTGGCTAGGTTGTTTGAATAAGTTTTTGATTGGTAGGTATTAATTTGTATGTTGGGGTACAAAAGAGGTATAGGGATGTGTATATGCCATAGTAGGTAGATGGCATAGTGAGAGAGCAAGGCATATGTGAAGTTAAAGGTATCATTTTCATGATTTCGTTAAATAAAATGGTTTGTAAAATGGAGCTATGGGGTTTTAGTTATGAGCAAAATGGTGTTTTGATTTTGAATAAAAAAGTTGGTTGATATAAGAATTTTGATTGACTTTGGGTTCATTTGTGCATTGACTAGTTTGAAATATTGGAGCTCTAGAGTGAGAAAATACCTAAGAAATGAGCACCTTCTGTGACTCATTTTGAGTAGTTGGTAACCCCGATTCAGGTCGATGGAGATATTACCCTAGTGAGTAATGAAATTACCTAGTTTTTATCTATTTAATATCTTGTATTTGACATTTTTAGGTTATTTTAAGTAGTCTAGGAAATGTTTGGTTAGTTATAGTGCTCATGTCCTAGAGGTAGCCCTCCTATCCAAGATGTAGTTTTATTGTCCAAGTTTTGGTGATATTATCTAGTGCTAGTGTCCTTTTGTAATATTGTTATCCAAAAGGGATAGCTTTTTCAATATTTGAGATGTTTCATGTTGTTGTGTGGCTTAGCTATTTTTCTTGGCATGATTGACTAATATATATGCTATTTTATAATGTTTTCAAGGGGAGGTGTAGATGAGAGAGTTTCATAGAGGCCAGGTGATGGAGATTTGAGGATGTTTCCCTTGTCGACTGATGAGAGAGCCATGATAGATGGAACAGGATTGGGTCATGTATGTGATGTGGGTAATGTGTAGTGGGATAGGTATTTGATCACCACCTTATGTAAGAGGTGGAATGTAGACACTTATATATTCTAACTTCCTACAGGGGAGATCACTATGACCCTAGAGGATGTATATCAAATTTTGCATTTGTCAAATTAGTGGATGATGGGTGACAGTGCAAGATGATATGGGTGTTGATGTCATTGATCATGCATCATTGTATTTTATTGGTGTACCTTCAAGTGTACATCGAAGAGGTAGTGATAACAATGTATTATTGTTAGGTATTTTGCAGTCAAGTGTTATACACCTATGGAAGTGGTTAGCTATGTTGTTGGCTTCATTTATTACAGTGGATGGTAGTGGAGTTCAAATTGCCTATAAGTTGCATAGGGTGGTTCATAGTGTTGAGATGTATGGTACTATGTTCTCATGGGGTAGGACTATGCTTGCCCATTTATATAGAAATTTATATAGATTTATGTAGGAGACATTCAGTGGTGGTGTGGGTGTGGATACTCTACTACATTATTGGGCTTATGAGTCAATAATAGTTGTACGATTGATTGGATTATCGAGGGAGAGTTGGGTACCTCCACAACCATTTGGCGAGTGGTAGATGAGTGATTTATCTATCCAATCTCCAGGGATAGATCAGTATAGACAAGTTTTGGATAGACTAGAGACCCATGATATCGTATGGAGGCCCTATAGAGGATATCCTAGGTGGGCAAAGGATGGAGTACAATTGAGATATATGAGAGTCAGTTGTTGGATACATGACTGTTGGGTTGGATTTTATAAGCATTTTTAGTATGAGCACGTGACTAGGAAATTTGGAGTTTGGCAAGATGTTCCTCCTACAACATGGGTATGGTTGAGTAGTACATAGGCACCAATGAGAGTAGGAGTGTGTGTGAGACCCATTGAGGCTGAGTTAGCACCATTACCTTTGGATGCACAAGATGCATCTATAGATATTATTGATGTAGATGACATGGGATATACTGAGGCATATACTACATGGTGGGCTAGGTAGTGATGGGTTCTATTTTATCTTGTGGATGGAGTGGGTGTTCCTGCATATGAGGAGCTCGAGCTGATCCAGATGATGGGAGTAATCAATGATTGTATTTGAATTATACCTATGTTTGTGCTTTAGTTTGGATTTGAAAGTATATATCTATGTAGTGTTGTACTTCTTATGTGTGTAGGTGGGGTGAGAGGTGCATAGGATGAGGCATGTATTAGGGTCGGGAGGGGAGATGATGAATTCTTAGAGACCATCATTGAGTCAACACTCTAAGAGCTCATGTGGCATGTTCTTGATGATGTGATAAAGGGATTTATAGAGTGAGTGGTGGTTACAGCTAGAATTTATGATCATTTATTTGATAGGGCTACTATAGCTATAGCTACATATATTAGGGCAATAAGAGAGAGAGATGAGTTGAGAGCTGAGTTAGATAGGCATAGGATGCCTCCACTTGATTATGGCATGGTGAGCACAAAGATTATGGATGATTATATGGATCTTCAACAGTGCTTTGTAGACTTGTGTGAGGAGCATGGTTGGTTGTTGGAGCAAGATAGTCAGTGTAAGAGGCATGCAGTAGGTCAAGGAGGTACGGGGTCATCGAGTTCTAGGTTGGATTATGAGACTAGCACTGGAGGAGAGAGTGAGACTAAGAGTGAGGGCATGACACCCATTCATGAGTGATTACATTTTGATATGATGTACATGTTTTGAAAATTGCATTATATATACACGGATACTAGTTTGATTTTGGGTTTATGTGTATTCATGTTATGGATTTTAGAATATACTGGTATAGTGATTATAAGTGGTTAATTTATAAATAATTGATCTAGTATTGATTTTGAATTTGCATACGCTAGGTAAAATAGTACTTGGGATATGTGGTTTGATTATTTTGATATATTTGGTAAGATAGCATTTAGGATGTGATTTGATTGTTCATGATATGTTTGGATGTGATGTTTGATTTGTAATCATATATAAGTAAAAAAAAATTGGTTTTGTAATTTGTAAAATTGATTTGGTAAAGTGAATTGGTTTGAAATTGGAAAAAGTAGGACATTGGTAATGTCTAGATTTGGATAAGTTGGTTTAGCTAGGGATGGCTATTTGGAATCATGAATGTTAGTTGTTGGTAAGGGGGATGTAAGATAGCACTTTGTGCATATTACATCCCTGAGAGTGGCTCAAGAATATAAAGGTTAGCTAGACCTTTAGCTCCATTATTGCCTACTAAGTGGAGGTATATGTGTATTGTGTCACTATCTGAACCCTAATGGCTAACTAAACAAATGCCCATACTGCTCATGCTATGTAGGAACATATGTTGTATCTGATACTACCTATTGTCTACTAACTATAGCTGAATGTGGAGACTCCCTTACTGGATGTGCAACTAAAACTATGTGTTGTGGAAGAGGCTCATCTATTCAAAATTGTAGTGGATTGCTACATGAAATAACACCCTATGGCCTCTGTTGTGATGCATATGACTGAGCAATAGATTGAGATGGAACTATAACATGTGATGAGGGTTCATCTAATCTTAATTGTAACAGGTTTCTATATGAGATAGGACCCTAAAATCATGGTTATAGTGAATATATCTCTAGAATAGTACTTTGTTGTGGTGCCTGTGACTATGCCAGATATGTATATGGAATTGCACTATATATTCTATAGACTATGATGTTATATGTGGGTTGTTTGCATTATACTGGTTTCCAAACCTTTTGAATAGTTGGAATGGGATATCTCCTATGAGGCTTTGTCCTTGAATATACATTACTCTGATGAAGAGTGACTGATGATTCCTATGAAGGAATGTCATGGGATGACTCAGTTGTAGATAAATGAGGTCTATGGTTCCATGGTGGAGGAGATCTTGGTGCACCCTATGTTAATGTTATGACACCATTATCAACACATATATTAATACAATCTTTGAGTCCATAACAATCATTATCTTTATGTCTATGGATACAATGATAGTTATAAGAGGGTCAATGAGGTTGTTTATGTTGGAGACGTGGATATCATCGATGAGTAGAAGGTAATGTGATTAACCTCCTATCTAAGAGTGTTGATAATATGACAAATGGGTTATCTTGATCTAAATCAAATTATAGTGGTGCCTTGATGTTATTCTCTATAGTGCATATTGTAGGTTGCACTCTAGAGACTGGATCTCTATTTTTAATCGATTACTTTTCCATTTGTGGTCTCCTATCTTGTTTAGGACATGGTAGATGTTGTATGCTATGAGTTGTAAACACTGCTATGAAATCTAGAGTAGTCTGATCAACTAAATCTGCCCCAATCAATCCCAATTTCTTTTCCAAAGCTATAACTATATAGCATAAGTGCCTAAAATAAGGCTTTGTCTGATATATTAGATGCTCGAGGAGAGGTTGATGAATCCCCTTAATAAAGATATGTTGAATCTCTAGATTTGTTGGTTTGTATATCAATCTTAACATGTGATTCTTGAATCAAAAGATATAATCACTAACTAGCTATGAAGTATTATGATGCAAACTTGCAAGTTTTTCATATGTAACATGAGGGCCCATATTTGTTATGTAATGTTTAAGAAATGCCTCCTCTAAGTCATCATATGTGTGCAAGGAGCCAATGGGGAGTATATGAAAGAACCAATTATGTGCTTCCCCCACTAGTGTTTGTTGGAATAACTTGAGTAGAATCAAAAGACTCACATGAGATGGAAAATCCTTTTGAAAGGCTTGAAGGTGTATGAATGGATCTCCAGTTCCATCAAAGTGAGGCAATGTTGGTATCTGAAAATGCTTAGGCAATGAAGCATTTATGAATGTCTTTGGAAGTGGGTTACCATGTAGATCATTGGCATCCATCTAAGACTTATAAGCTTTGTTTTCCAAGTTAAGGAGATGTACTTGGTGTTTTAATTCACCCACTACATGCATCAATGAAATAATCTCCTGGGAAGGGATATTAGTATTTTGAAGTGGTTCATTTAATCTTTAAATTTGATCATTTATTTTAGCCATGGGATGCTATATATAGCAATTGGATCATAAAGAGGGGGTGTGCTCACTAGAGCCTTTGGAGGAATGGTAACTTGGACCTTACTAGAGGGATGTGAGCTACTATTCTCTTTAGGTGAAGAGTGGGAATTGGGTTCTACTGTAGTAGGGGGTGGCTTGGGAGATTCATTGGTATATTTGTGTTTTAGTGAATCGCATGTTAATTTAGTAGAGGATGTGATATTATTATCCTGTGTATTATTTGAAATATAATTATGAATACAAGTAGGAGCAACATTTTGACATGCATTAGATTTGAGAGAATGAGTGAGAGAAGAGGTAGAAACATGAGATGCATTTTCTTCTTCACTATATGCATAATAGTCATCATTATTCCATGCATTTATCACAATCTAAATTTTATTCATTTGAAATAATAGAATTTAAAGTATCATTTTTATATTCACTTTCATTCTCATAATCATTTATATGTGCACTATCATACTCATTATCAATTCCATCATTGTTAGGGAGATGTGTAAGAGAAGAATTTAATTCCTTTCTAATATGTAATAAGTTATCATTGGAATTTAGAATATCATGTGTATCTATACTATCCATGGATGGAGTGTATGCATTTTCTTAATTTGAAGTATGAGAAGTAAGAGTAAGAGAGTTATCATTTGAATAGTCTTTGGATAAAGTAGAGTTGAGAGCATGCGATGCATCATTTGAACTATGCTTTGGTAATTTGATTCTATTGCATTTATATTGTTGTATTTTGCATAGAAGTAGAGAGAGAGAGAGAGAGAGAGAGAGAGAGAGAGAGAGAGAGAGAGAGAGAGAGAGAGAGAGAGAGAGAGAGAGAGAGAGAGAGAGAGAATGTTCACATGGAAGCAAATTATCACCTATTAGAGGTTCACTTAGAAGTGCATGATTAATTTGTTCATTTTGTGAATTGTACATCAGAGAATGAGGTGAGAAGTATTTTTCCCATTTATCAAAAGTATTTTCTTTAAAAGAAGGGATGAAAGAGATAGGTTTGAGAGGAGAAGATGCATCTACTTTTTCTTCACTATCACTTTCATATGCATGATAATATTCCTCATTGCAAAAATTGTAATTATCTTCATTGTAAATAAAATCAGTTTCTACATTTTTAGCTAATTTATAATTTTGCAAAATTTTCCACTCATTATCATAATCATGCAAAAAATTAAGAAATTTATCTATGGGATGAGAGGGAAGAAGTGCCTTAGTGGCCATTTTATTTATTTCACCACAAAGAATATGAAGAAGTACTATTAAGCAAATAAATGCAATAATAACTACTAACATGGAAAATTTGAAAATACTTGTGCCTATCTAAATAATTTGCAAAAGTTTTGAAATTAATTTCTAATATTTGCAAGGATGAATGGTTTGAAGTAGGAGGACCTAGTTTAGGAATCTAGAGTTTTGGGCTATAATTTTAGAATTTTTGAAATTAAGGCTATAATTTAAATTCTAAAGTTAATTTGAATAAGATAATTGCACAAAAATTGATACAAAAATCAAAAATTTGAAATTGAATTTTTGCACAAAATAACTACTAATTTAGAAATTTTTAAAATAGTTTGGTCACACTAAACAATTTTCAAAAATTTTGAAATTAATTTCTAAAATTTGTAAGGGAGGGAAATCTCATGTTCACCAAAATGTTTTATTATTTTTGGGAAGCTAGGGTCTAGTTCTTAAACAATAAAGAGGTTTGGAGTATGGGAAAAATTACAATCAATTGGAGTAAAATACAAGTTTACATCAATTTGATCAAATTAGTTTACACAAAGGAGAAAAGTACTTATATAGAAAAATATGATGATTCAGAATCTGAAAACTTGTACACGAGACTAGGGCACTGTTTGGAACCTGGATCTATCTTTCATTACGTGAAAGGAAAAGATCACTAGAAATAGGATACCTTAGTGTCCAATGTTGTAGTCATACCCCAACATTGTTGTCTTGAAGATCTTTGCTTTTTAGGTTTTGTTCACCAAGTCTATGTGACACTGTCTGTGAAATATCGAGGCATGAAAGTGTGCAGAGGTCAATGTAGGTCCTTTTTAATATTCAAAACCATGTATTCACCTATGCACATATAAACAATAAATCCATTAAAGGCAAAAGGGGAAAAAACTGGGTTAGGGGAAGAATGATTACACGATCTAGAACCCCTATTATTCTGATCACTACCTACATTAGCCCTCAAGCTAGGGTCTCAGATTAAATGTAGTTATCCCTTAGGGAATGTACATAATCAATGTGTATGATAGATGAAATAATGAATTTCACCTAGGCCCTTCCTTGATCAAGCATGCAAGTCTATGTGTGATACAAAAAAGCTGAGCTATATTGACTGATTTTTTTATTATATCTAATGTGTCAAAGTAGTAAGTGTTGGATATAAAATGCCTTGTGAAGTCTTTTATATAGGAGAATATTTATTTCAAATTTAGGAAATTTATTTGCATTTGGTCGACATGGGAAAAATTAAGAATGAAACAAAGAAAAGGGCTAGGACCCATCTAGTAGAAGAAACTAAATGTTAAGACTCAAATTAACCTTGGACAAGAGCACTAGAAACTGGACACCCTAGGTTTTAGCATTCTAGTTCAATCCTAACATTCCTGTCTTATAAGCTAGGGATCAAGGGGATGGAAAAAGCATAGAAAATATGACTGGGCTAAGGTGAAATGATCATTTGAAAATTTTAGTATGACTAGGAATAGGTAAAAAGGTATTTAAGGCATGTAATAAGACTGAGATGACTAAAACAAAAGACCTGGATAAATGTGAACAAAGCTCATATTCTCTAGTCAGAGTCTCCTATGAAAAAACTATGAAAAGACAAGACATGTATGGTTGCTTGACCAATTTAGGGTGTATACAAGAACCATTATCTACCAACACACATTTAACCATGCTACTTTACACTTGAAGTTAAGTCAATAATGGTAGATTTTGCTATATTATGTGTTATGTAGGTAAGTCTTATTTTTCAAAGGTGATGGTGTTTTTAATGTCCTTGAGTGTTTTAATGATATAGGAAAATGATGCAGGTTGTGTATCAATAGGGAAAGTTGTATATCATAATGCATATAAGATGTCTTTGTAGGTCATTGATCTCTTGAGTAACTCTAATATTAAAGTTTTAGCATGGGTGTTATTTAGTTGGTATACAATTGCATAACCTTTAGATTGATTGGTTTGCTTTGTGTGAGGAGGAGGGGATTGAGCAGGAACATGTTGACTACCTTAGTTTTTTAGGGTATGATGAGAAACCCTACCTCATCTAGTGTTGATAGCATGGACTACAAAATATAAAATAAGTTGTGGGTGAATAATGGGAATGGGATGGTAGCTAGTAAAGTGTTGAGGTCTAGGGGGAGGAGGAACAAAAGGAGTTATGCATACCCTTTGATGTCTAGTGGCAACAAAAGGAAACTTGGATTGGATGTTGCAATAATATGATTTGAGGAAGGCTTCACCAATATGTTTTAACCTAATTTGGTTTCAAAAACTCTAATAGGATAAAAACTAATAGAACAATGATTAATTCATATTTATAAAATATGTGCTAATATTCATGAAACTTATTGAAACTATTACAAAGTACAAAATATAAATATAAAATAAATGTGTGACAATAGGCAAAAATACTTTTAGCATGTTTGTCATGATGTTTTGAGTTTTGAATGTTGTGTTTTTGCATTGTGTATGGCTTGTTCCAACTTGTTGTCCCTAAGTCTTCCATTAGGTTAGGTTAGTATGAATGGTTGATATTAACCTATAGTAGTCATTACTAATGTTTTCTTTTGGGATGATTCACTTGTGTTTGTAATGCAATTTTCTTCTTTTAATTATCTTTCAATTCATGCGTATGCACCTGTATGATCAAAACCTTGATTTTACATAAGTAATTCGATAACAAATGGGGATGTTACGTGAAAGGGTTGAGTTGGAATTACCTTGGTCAATCTATGTCGACTGACCAAGCACTGCACTACATATGTAATACTCTGAAGAGGGTTCATATTTACTCAATGTGTAGTATTGTATAGATGTGTACTGAATAAGTGGCATGTCCCTTATCAAGTGAGGCCTTTATTTGTATATATATGAGTCTAATTGTATAATTTAACATGCCACCAACACGCTAGGTATATGGGATACCACTAAGGAAATATTTAATTTTAAAAAGTAGCCATTGATAGGAGAGGGTTCGTAACATCAAACATAGGTTAGTATCGACTAGCGATACTGACCTAGTCTGACGTTACTGACCCATGCATAGGAAGATTGAGATGAAGGTTTAAGTATGTGCATGCATAATAATATGCATATTTGAAACAAATAATGAGGTTCCTATAGGTGTGTAACAACAAAATGAAATGATCAAATTCATAATGTAGCATGTAGGTGTGAGAATGGTAGGTTAGAATCATATTGTGCACATGAGTCATGTGTGGTAAATATATGTTAAGTTGTCATTGTCAAGTAATTAATACTAGATTTTAGTATCTACATGTAATGGTTCTATAAGAGCACAATAACATTGAAATATTGCACTAACAGTTCTAGGGAGAAGTATATGTTCACTTTCATTTTTGGGTTTTGTTGTTCGCCTAGTTATCTAAACTTGCTCTACACTATATGTCTCTGATGTTTATCTCTAGAATTAAAAAAATCAGAGATTCCTCTAAAATCCCCACTTATAATTTATTCCTACATAATATTATTTGTGAAATTAAGCCTGGTTTTATTGTTTTATAGATGATTAAAATTCTTTACCATATTGTATGGGTAAATATGTTGCATGTTGATATAAAACTTATTTTCTGCAAAACAACAATATCAAATTTGAATAATAGTTTTAATCTATTAATCATATATAATAATAATATATTATTATTAAAAATTAAAATATCAACATATATTAGTAGAAATATTATTATTTGTGTAATTATTATTACAAAATTCTTTAAAATGAAAATAAAAAACTAACTATTAATTGTTAAATATATAATTATATATAATAAAGATCTAAAGCTTTTATTCTATATCATTAGAAAAAAATTGAATTAAAAAATATTTAGACAATTTAAAAAAAAAACCATTTTCTAATTATACAATAAATTTGACATAATATTTTATTAATATTTTTAAATTATTGATATTATATTATTAAAAAAAATTAATAAATAATATATTATTAAAAATATTATCAGTTTGATGATGATGATTATTTGTAATATGTTTTAAATCAAATTAATAGAAAAGTACAATTTTATGTTATTTATTAATATTCATTTTAATAATATTTAATTTGTAAAAAATTAATTATCAATTTATTAAAAAAATGTAATTTTTTTTAATCGATAAAAAAAGTTTAGAGGTTCCTCACCTCAAAAAGAAGGTAAAATTACAAAGATAAAAACTGTAGATCAGAGCATCCACGACACTAAGTATATATCCAAAAATGGAAAATACACTTAAACAATGTAGAAGAACCCAAGGTTGGAAAAATCTCAAGCAAATAAAAGAAACTAACATTCACAACATAATTTGTGGCCAAATCAACATATTCCTATGGCCTTGATGAATCTTCTACAAATATTTTAGAACCCTCACCACTTAGGGTACAAAAGACAAAACTCCTAATGGAAAGCACCCAAAAGAATGAAGCATACACATTTTGTGTCATACACAAACTCTTATCCCAAACCCTTACAAACATTCCAAAGTTTTCATATAATAAGGATGGATCCAAAAAGGAGATATATGACCTGATAACATCCATCAAATCCAAAAAAAGAGAAGTTTTGCTATTGAAGGTTAAGAAGTTCTACATAGTAATTAAAATAATTTGCGAAAAAAAGGGGAAAAGATTACTACATACAAGGGCCTTAACAATTATCAGATGTCAAAATGAGTGAAAGGCCTTGCAAATCATCACAAGTGCTGTTAAAAGCCAAAGAAAGGGGAGTTTGATCAACTCTGAAATTGGCTAAAAAGTCTGTTGCATTTAAATATTATTAAAAATCTAAAAAATCTAAAAAATCATTATATTTTATAGTGATTATTAAAATAATTAGTACACACATACTAAATATGTTTATTTACAAAAATGATAGATATTAATTTAGAGGTTTTAATGATAAATTATGTCACATATTACATTGATTAATGACTATTTCTTTCTTTACTAATTTCTTGTTAATTTTGAAATAAATGACTCCAATTAGGTTGCACCATTACATGACACTTTAAATAAATAAATCTAAACTCCACCCCATACTAAAATATTATGATTTTTTGATTGAAAAATGCACTTTTATTAATGAAAAATATAATACACCACTGATTGTATAAAAATGATGGGTGGAAGATGTCACACCCTAGAATGCAAAATCAGAATGAGGCAAAGAAAAACAAGCCTTGAGAGAGAAATTACAACACAACATCAAAAGTAAAGCTATACAATAAGTGTGGTTCAACAAAACAGTGATAAAAACCAAAACTAGAAAACATAAAGACTGAGGCCATTAGGCAACAACAAAAAACATGGCAATTGAAGGAGGCAAAAGATGGGGACTATCTAGCTTGTCCCCCCAATGATTGGTGTCCAAAGGATCTATTTTGTCAGGTATGGGTTCTCACTCATTTGTTTTCTACTTTTCTTTAAAATCATCCATCGATCGAGAGGGGGAAATGGAAAGAGTCAAGCAAGGAAACATGTCTTAGGGAAGATCCCCCTAATTATTGCCACCACTATGTCCAAGCTGATTAAAAATGCCACCACCATGAGGAGGTGAAGGCCACTGGGATCAATGAGATGAGCTCTACCTACTCTTAGATCGATCCTATTGAAATCCTTGGCTAAATGCCAAGAGGGAGACTGATGGCATAGAGGATCCATAGGCACATCACTAACTGAATGGTCCAAGAGGGTCTGGAGGTGCTCGACTTCTAGGTGGATTATTTCTGCCTAGACTTGAATCTGAAGCAAAACATTGAAGATGACAATAACTTTGTTAATCATCAAAATATCCATTTCCATAACTTTATTATTAAAAAAATATTAGTTCCTAACTTTACATATATGAAAAATAATATCAACACAAAAAATTTGGCAAAAAATGTTGTATCTTGCAGATAACATGGTCAAGTGCTCAAGAAGATTCATTTTCTAGGTAAGGAATTCTAGAAGAAAGGATTGAAAAAGGGTATGGATCCATTTCTAGGCTAACTGAGCATGGGGGGAAAATGAAAATAAGTGTTATAAGGTCTCTACTTGATGACAATAAGGGAAAATGGGATTTGAGACTCATATGTGTTTGAACCAGTCTCGAATTGACAATGCTTGGTAAATAATGCACAAGAGAAAATGAGCTTTTTTGGGCTCAATGTGGGCTTTCCAAAGATTGGCAAACCTTCTAGCCTAGATGACATCTAGAGACCTTAAATTTCATTGGTGGTTGAGGGTTTCAATTTGTATAAGTTGGGGGAAAAGAAGATGATACCCAATCTGGGGTTTGTATTGATAAAAAGGAGTAGTTGTAGGCCAATGCCAATCTTTCCACCATGGGACTCTAGATGTGACACTAATTTTATGGAGACAATCATCAAGTATGGAATTCTATTTTTTTTGAATTGACTCTACATCCTTAGGTTTGAGTTGGTACTTAATTCTCAATATATCTCATGAGAGCCACCTGTGAGAAGCCTTGCCAAAAATATCCTTGATGGTCTTGATACTCTTTTTAAGCAGTCTAAGACTCTTAATCTAGGGAAACATAGTGAAAGGGACATTATAAAAATTGAGGACGTGAGACCACTAGAGGGAATGAGAGTCAATAAGAAAGACCAATTTTGAAGTCATCCCAAACCCATATGAGGTTAGGTTTCATAAGTTACCAAGCTTTCCATATGCTTTTAACCACAAAAGTGCCACCAATATTAACTAGCACCAAGAAAGAAGAAGATTCTACAAATCAAAACCCTTTCATGGCTTTAAACCAAGAGGAGTTCTTTGGGTAATGCAATGCTTCAACATAACCTTCCAAGCTTCTGATGATCCATTTCACACTTAGAGTATAGCCTTGAAGTCTAATATCAATGAGCCCAAGGCCTTTAGCTTCTTTAGGCCTACAATAGATATCCCTAGAAATCCTGTGGAAACCCCTTTGGCCTTATAAATCAGCCCATAGGAAATCCCTCAACAACTTCTATGGCTTAGCATAGGTAGCTTTAGAAGGATCCCAACAAGAAGAGTAGTAAACATGTGTAACAAGGAACACTTTGGGGCAAACTTGGAACTTCCGTGCTAGAGAAAGAGGTTTGGTGATCTAGTAGGCAATATTTTGTTCAACTCTCTAAACAACATATGACCAAAGCTTGAAGTGGGGGGGGGTGATCTCTAAGGGCAAAGGGAATGCCCATAAACTTAAATTTCACACCTAACATGATCTATTACTATTGACATCCTTCTAGCTAAGGAGGTTTGGGGGAAAGGGATTGCATGTAGCATTGGGTCTTTATCCACTAGATAGAGGAGCATATCAAGGTACTCCATAACATTCTGAATAGAAGCTTCTTCCTCCAAAAGGGTAAGAAAAGAATCATTTGCAAAATGTACATTAATGACTTGTGGATCACAGTGGGGGGAGAGATGCCTTTCACTAATCCTCTTGACGAGTAGTTAGACAAAAGGTAGTTGAAACCCTTTACAACCGACACATATAGTGAGGGAGCCAAGGGGCAAACTTGCTTTATAGACATGAAAATCCCAAACTTGTGAGATTGCACTCCGTTAATGGCAATGCAAGCTCTGATGTCCTGAAACAACATGTTAACAATAGAGACAAAATGAAGGTCAAAACTGAGAGCTTGAAGCATATGCAATGATACATGGCCACTCAATCCTATTGTAAGCTTTCTCAAAGTCAATTTTCACAAACATAGATTTTTTACCAGAGACACTAGCCCATTCCATACATTACCATATTGAAACAACATTATCTAGAATGTACCTATGTTAAATGAACGTGTTTGCTCATTTCTAACAATGAGGGGAAGAAGATGCCTCAACTTGAGGACAAGGGATTTAACAATGATTTTATAGGAGACATTTAGAAGGGTAATCAGTCTCTAATTCATAATAAGCTCAAGATCTCTAGCATTCAAGATGAATTTGATGTTACCCTAATCAAAGAGGGTTCCTAGGGAATTGGAGAAAACAACTTTAGAATAAACTTTGTGGAGATTGGGACCAACAATGTCCCATAAGACCTAATGAAACTCACAAGGGAAATCATCAATATCAGAGGCTCTGTCAGAAGCCATCTACATGGCTGCTTCCTTGAGATCATTCAAAGAAAGAGGCTTATCACAAACAACTCTATGTGGTTCAGATAGCTTGCATGGGACAACTTGAAGACATTGCAAGAGTGTTGCTTTATGGGTTGGGGAAGAAGGTTGAGCAAAAAAATACCCCTTGATAGTGATGCACAAAAGCTTGTAGGATGTTTGGGAGTTTGGTAAGCTTGGTATTAACATCTTGAATGGTTTTAATTTTGTTTGTATCTTGTTTGGAGCGGAGAAGAGCAAAAAATTATTTGGTAACTCTATCCCCCACTCTCAACCAACACATTTTGGCTATGAGTTTTACTTCCTAGGCCTTGTGAGCTTCCTTGATTTGACATTGTGCCTCTATTGAGTAGCTCAAGCTTGTAAGTGGACATTGAGTGGTGAATTATCGAGTTCATGTGAAATCTTATGGAATTCATGGTATGATGCTTCGTGAGCACGTTGTCTAAAGATAATTGTTTGCTTACCATGTAGGTGTAGAAAGGTGGTAGTCCGTGTAATGGCATCAACCCACTAGTTAGTCCAACCCATGGCCCTCAAGGGTCTGGGAACTAGGTTCCAAATCTGCTTGATATGGCCTAGAGTTCTCTCATGCTTAAGATGAGCAATATTGAGGTAAAATTGAGACTTAGGTGTTATGGTTTGAGGGGAGCTCCATTTGATGCAAAAGTGAATAGGTTGGCGATCTGAAAGAGTGGCATCATCAATAATAAAAATTGGGCGAGCGTTGGAGCTGGAGAAGGAGAACAAATCTTGCTCCATGAGTAAAGCCCAATCTAATGTTTTAACCAGTATGTCATGGCCTTGTCTGAGGTTGCGTTAAGTGAACAAAGAAGAAGTTAAATCTCTTCTCTTATGGAGATTGGGATCGAAGAGAAAAAGCTTATTCCACATGTAAAACCATGCTTCTCGCTCCCCTACACGACAATGCATAGGGAGATGACCTTCCAATGATCTTCCTTGTCTTAGTTGGATTCCACCATGTTGAAATCCCCATAGAGCACCTAGTGAGCATCAAGGAGTGAGTATGTCAACCACCTCCAAAGCAAGGCTCTTTTGACGACATCATTGGAAGCATACAAGTTGGCCAACCCAAGAAGGCGACTGTCAAAATAAAAAAAGAGTCCACATCACCTGATAGGTGGGGTCAAATCCCCAAGAAACAATATTTTGTGAAAGCTTTGGTGTGAATAGCATGACAACTCTTCCATGGCTAAGCTCATGATTAGACACCTGGCAGAGAGCACCTGGGCAAATTGTGTGAGAAAATCAAAAATTTTAACTTCTTGCAAACACAACACTTTCATATTATGAAAGTTTTGACAGTTGTCCTTGACCATGTATCTACAAGTTGGTTCAATAAGACCGTAAGCATTGCAAGAATAACTTATCATGGAGTAACATCAAGGTGTATGCCATTTCCTTCTTTAAGGTCCTAGAGGGCTACAAACTTGTTAGTGAAGGCAAACTTTGTTCGGTTATCATGCATAAAATCATTATTTTGGAAAGGCCAACACTTTTCTTGAACATATTCTCCATCTTCTAAAGGAGAGGGACTGCAGGACCCTCTAAGAACAATTTTGCAATCAAAGGACACCACATCATCCTTAATGTCCATAAGAGTTGCCCTCGAGTGGAGTTGTGATGACTTGACATAAAAAGCCACCGGTTGTGAAGAAAAAATAGTGGTCACTTCTTGTGGCATGCAAGAGAGCAAAAGTGGCACGTTAGTGGTGCTCGACATGGCTTGAGTGTCCTTTGGGGTAGAGGATCTAGCTCTTGGACCACCTATGAGTCGATGCACAATAGTTTGTAGGTTAGAGGCACCACGAGATGTCGAAACACTCTTCCTATTAGTCACATGGTTCATTCGTCCCCAGTGGAGCTAGTCGGTTTGTTCTATGGGACATTTTTCTCTTATAGAGCTTGTTGAGAATCAACCTTTAAAGGGCATTCTCAAACCATATGGTTTGAGGATTGACATTAGAATTAAGTATTTGGGACGTAATGTAAAACACATTGTGAAAACTAGGTTTCACCAATCTGTATGTCAATGGTTTCTTTCAAATCCTTGGTTAGTTCAATTTGAACATATACTCGCTTTTGTGAATGGGCCATGTAGAACTTGGATTTTTTGTGATAAATTGATCCGGACGACACTTCAAGTAATGATTCGGGCAACACTTCAGGGGATAATTTGGGCGATGGTCCTACCCCATTTGGTGGTAAAACTTTCAGGGGCCATAACTTTTGCACCATAGCTCCGTTTGACTCCCCGTTTGAACCGTTGGAAAGCTAAGAATGAGGGGAACACCGTGAGATGGCACTAGCTTTGCTAGATGGGTTTTGACCCCCAAAAACCAAATGGAAGTGCCCTGAATTTCAATTTTAGTAATGCAGTCTAAAAATAATAATGTCTCAAATTTTGTGTTGTTGTAATTCGTGGAAGTCGAACCATTTCATCTCCCTCGAGATTGGTGACCTTCCACATCCTCCTCCTGCCTTAAAAAATAGGTATAAATAGATATGTAGCTTGAAAAGGAAAATAGACATCTCTTCCCAGAGATAGGCATATGTTGTATCTGCAATTTTGAGCAACAAAACATCTCTTTTTCAGAGATAGATTATTATTTGTGTGTTCTTGAAATATTCTTCAACCAAGACTTCCGAGTTTTGGATCACAAATGAAACACCCAAGGGTTTGATGAGATGGTCAACAAAGCCCCAAAGAGGCATAGGGAGACCTGGGAACTCAACCCAGGCCGGGATTTTGAGCTTGTCTTGCTTGGGGACTTGGAATTCCCTAGTCCAATGGGAAAAGACTACAAGGGTATTACAAATAAACTGGGGCCCATGGTTGGCAATAACCTTGTAGTGGTCAGTGTTAACAAAGCGAAATACGAAAAACCCTTTAGGCATGTTATGTACCCCCTCAAGCTTGACGCCGTCAGGGTGCCAATGGTTGTGAACACATTGCTTGAGCAAACTCTCAAGTGGGTGGATTCAAACCAGTTGTAAGCTTTGTCGAATTTAGGAAAATCAAGCACAACATTAGATAAAAGGGTTTTTGGGTTAGAAACAATACCTTGTGGAAGACCTTTGAGACAAACTTCCTTGCCCTCTTTAGCGCTATGATCATTCAGAGTTCCCCTAATTAAATCTACATCAAACAATGCAAGTGCAGAAGCGATGATCATTAATATAAGGGGTTGTTACAAGAGCCGCCCAATGGATGGAATGACAATCCGACTAAGCACAATAAATACACAATAAAACTGCAAAAAACTTATCTAGATCTATGGACGATTGACAATGTGACATAAATAATTCAAAGGTACATAAAAGAACCCTAAAACCAGCACTCATTCATCCTTTTCTTTGAATGCAAATTTAAATGTTGGTCGTAACACTCAAAATTACAATGTTTTTTTTAAAAATCTATCGTTGCTCTTATTTGGCTATGAACTAGTAGCAATTCCCAAGTCAGAGATGCTCTTTGGACGACAATGACAATGATTTGATAGAGTAAGTGGCTTAAAATAAAGTGCAAAGTCCAAGGTCCACGGTCCACAGTCCACAGTCCACAGTCCATTAAGAAGACGCCACCGGTTTGTGACCCGCTGCCTATTTCAATCCACCCGCTCCCCATTCATCACAATCCCAACACGCCTTCTCTGGATGATTTCTGGTCATACGAAGAGAAGAGGAGGTAAATCCATATTTAGTTTTTTTCATTATTTATTTTTATGCACTGAATCTAAGGAGAATTTCATCAGTGTCATCCTGGAGGCATATGAAATTTTGATTTAGGACTAGATTTTGTTATGTATGCAGTGCAGATTTATTGCGTTGTCAATGGAGGCGTGGATCAGCTCTGTGAGTTGCGCAGTCCCACAAAATGATTTGTCTTTTTTAGAGGTGTTGAGGTGGACGATTCTTGCTCCATGTCCTCAACGAGCACTTTTCGCCATTATCAATATTGGTTTCATGATACTATTTCTAGCATTCTCTCTTCATAAACTTCTCTCAACGCGAAATTTGCTTCTCCCCCAAAATACTTGGACTCTCAAAACTGGCCTCAGATTCAAAGCGACTTTGGCAGTCACGGGAATTGAAAGTTTATTGCATATTGGTCTATGCATTTGGAGATTTAGAATAGGCCTTCAAACAAAATGGGCTACTTACGAGGCAATCTATACAGTATTACAAACACTTTCATGGATTGTATTTGCAGCAATAATTGGCCATGAAAAGAAATTCACGGCTACAGTCCATCCCAAGTCTCTCCGTCTGTGGTGGCTCATCGACTTCATTCTGAATGTGATATTCTTAATTTCTGCAATCATCAGATTCGTGTCTGGAATCTCCGGTGCAGATATCAGTGTCGGCGTGGATGACCTTTTAACATTGATAGCGTTCCCTGGCAATGGATTTCTTCTGTTACTAGCCATTACAGGGGCTACGGGCATTACTATTGTTGAAGACAAATTACAGCAACCACTTCTTGTTGAAGAAAAATTACACGATGACCGTGTTACTTCTAATTTTCGCGATGAAAATGACTGTGTAACGGCTTATGCTAGAGCAGGAATTTTATCACGAGCAACATGGGCATGGCTGAATCCAGTATTAAACAAAGGATACAAAAATGCTTTAAAATTAACAGATGTTCCGGCAGTAGCACCCTCCGACAGTGCAGAAAAAATGCATGACCTTTTTAGATCAAACTGGCCAAACGACAAAGTCAATCACCCTGTTCGCTGGACATTGCTTCGTTGTTTTTGGCCAAACCTTGCGCTGACTGCATCCCTGAGCATTGCAAAGCTCTGTGTAATGTATATAGGGCCTGTTTTAATACAGAAATTTGTTGATTTTACTTCTGGAAATCAGAGTTTTCCTTATGAGGGCTATTTGCTTGTATTAGTCCTACTATTGGCAAAATCGCTAGAGGTTCTATGTTCACATCAATATAACTTTCAGTGCCAGAAACTAGGAATGCTTATAAGGTCTACTCTAATTACAACTCTATATAGAAAGGGATTGAGATTGTCAAGTTCTGCTAGGCAAGCTCATGGTGTAGGACAGATTGTGAATTACATGGCTGTAGATGCTCAACAGCTTTCAGATATGATGTTGCAACTTCATTACATTTGGATGATGCCTCTCCAGGTAGGTGTTGCTTTATCATTACTGTTTGGGATTTTGGGCATTTCTATGTTGTCTGGCTTTGTCTGTATGGCTGTCATAATGGGCATTGTAGCGTGGTCATCCAAAAGGAACAGAAGATTTCAGTTCCAATTGATGAAAATGCGTGACCTCCGAATGAAGGCAACCAATGAAATGCTAAATTATATGAGGGTAATTAAGCTTCAGGCTTGGGAAGAACATTTTCGAAAGTCTGTAGAGTCTCTTAGGGATTCTGAGTACAAATGGCTCTCCAAGTTTATGTATTCTGTTACTGCGAACATAATTATTCTTTGGAGCACACCTTCCATTATATCAGCAGTTACCTTTGCTGCATGTGTTCTCGTAGGAGTGGATCTTACACCAGGATCAGTGTTTACAGCAACATCCATTTTCAAAATTCTGCAGGAACCAATTAGAAATTTCCCTCAAGCTCTGATCTCTCTCTCACAAGCCATGGTATCGTTGGAAAGGCTAGATAGATACATGACCAGCAAAGAGCTTGATCCTGAGGCCGTTGAAAAACTACCACCTGGTCAAAAGCTTGCCATTGTCGTTGAAAATGGTACTTTTTGTTGGGATGAAGAGGAATCTAAGCCCACTCTCCACAATATCAATATGAAGGTTGAGTGTGGATCTCTGGTGGCTATTGTTGGCACTGTTGGATGTGGGAAATCCTCTTTATTGTCATCTGTTCTTGGGGAGATGCCAAAACTCTCTGGCAAGGTATAATAGTCATTTTAATTTTTAATTGTGTTTCCTTGTTCCTCTTCAGTAGGTATGATAATTATTTTCGCCTTTAATTGTATCTCCTTATCTTCTTGTTCCTCTTTGGTGCATTGAAGCTTCAACTATAATAAGCACAAACAGAGGTGAAACAAACATTATAAATTAGAAAGTGTAGCTGATTATGATGTCTCATATACCTAGATGGCATCAAGTTGTTGTTAATGATGTCTCGCATACCCATCGGTGCTGAAAATAGGCTGAAAATAATCTTATCATCGTTTGTTGTCCGTTGGGACTAAATGAATCTTCTGAATAGCTTTCCCGTGAAACTTCCTTCAATTTAGTATTTTCTGTTATTTACTTTCCTACTTCGTGATTTTGTCTGCTCCAAGTAACTGTTGAGGCTTGGTAGTATCCTTTAGCTTGTACTTATCCATGATTCACGTCACTAGTTTTTACTTATTCTTGCAAGGCGACTTTGACCTTGCTTTGTTCAGAGTCTTCACTAATATATCTTTCGAGCAATTGAATTATACATTTTCACTCTGTAGTTTATTTTCTCTGCTTGCTTGCAATTACAGGTTAAGGTGAGTGGTAGCACAGGGTATGTGTCACAAACATCATGGATACAAAACGGGACAATAGAAGCCAATGTTCTGTTTGGATCGCCCATGGAATTTTCCAAGTACCAGCATGTCATCCAGGTGTGCGCATTAGAAAAGGATTTAGAAATGATGGAGTTTGGAGACCAGACTGAAATTGGGGAGCGAGGGATTAACCTTAGTGGTGGGCAGAAACAACGAATTCAGCTGGCAAGAGCTGTCTATCAGGACACAGACATTTATCTTCTGGATGACATTTTCAGTGCTGTGGATGCTCATACTGGTTCTGAAATTTACAAGGTACGAAAATTATGTTTTCACTGATTTATGTCTATTAACATTGCAGATTGATTTGCTATTGCAAATATTCATCAGGAGAGAAACCTTGCTTTTAGCATCTCTATTATTTCAGGTTTCCAATTTGACAATGCTAATATTTTAAATTGAAGCTATGGTTTTTCTAATTATTCATCTTGCAGGAATGTGTAAGGGGTGCTCTGGATCAAAAGACAATATTACTAGTTACTCACCAAGTAGACTTCTTGCGTGGAGCAGACCTTATTTTGGTAAATATGGCCAATATATTGTGACTTATTCAAGCATAAAATATTTAAGTATTCCTCTGATTTTCCAATGACATTATAATAATAGTTTGATATGCAGATGCAAATTAGAACTAACAAAAATTCTTTCCTTCTCAAATTTTACCACGAAATTATATTAAAGTTTTCCCAAAAGAAATAGCTCTAAATATCATATTAGAATGATTGGCAGTCTGATACGAGTGGAACATAAAATTAAAATCAATAAACATGATGATATAATGAGTCCTTTAGCATAAAGTAATGTTCAACATTGGATTCAAACAGGTTATGCGGGATGGCATGATAGTGCAATCAGGAAAATATGACGAGCTTCTGGGGCTAGGGACTGATTTTGAAGCACTAGTAGCAGCCCATGCGGATGCTATGGGATTAGTTGAAACTAGCAATGCATTTAATGTTCAAACTAATGAAGAAGAGTCAGAAATGATCCCAGAAGCACAAGTGGATCAGGACAAAAATAAACCTCATACTTCTGCCCAAAAACTGCCTTATGAATTGCGTGCATCTACACCGAAGGGTAATAAAGGAACAGCAAAGCTTGTAGAAGAAGAACAAAGAGAAACAGGGCATGTGAGTTGGAAAGTTTATTGGTTGTACGTAACCAAAGCATATGGTTGGCCCATTCTTTTAATGCTGTTTGCAGTCCAAGTAGTATGGCAAACTGTTCAAGTAGGAAGCGACTATTGGCTAGCATTTGAAACATCAGATGCAAATAGGAAATCTTATAGTCCAAAAATCTTCATAGAAGTCTTTGTCATACTTTCAGCAGGAACATGGATTTGTATATTTTTGCGCTCCATGTTGGTTACAACATTTGGACTCAAAACCTCACAGATATTTTATCGACAAATGCTTCACAGCATCTTCCTGGCTCCTATGTCATTTTTTGATACAACCCCATCAGGCAGAATTCTCAGCAGGGTAAGCTTTTATCATTCCTTGATGTTCTGACTGCATAAATACAATTAAGCAATTAAAATCTGAAAGAAGATTTATCTTTGGTTTTGTGGTTGCAGTCATCTACAGATCAAACATCACTTGATATTTTCCTTCCATTCTTTATTGGAGGATGTGTTGCAACATATTTTACAGGCATCACTATCATCGGTGTTACATGTCAAGTTGCCTGGCCAACTATTTTCGTGATAGGGCCGCTAGCTTGGGTGAATGTTTGGTACCAGGTAAGAATTATGTTTGCAATTCGAATTTTTCTCTCCATTAACAGCTTCTTTTACTTCGTAACTAGATTATACTTTACAGTTGTATTATATGCTGGCTGTATAACATCCCGGTAATGGCCCTAAACCAAGTATAGCACGGTAGAGTGAAAACAGCAAGACACCAACACACTTGGATTTTGTTTCTTGAAAATAATTGTCAATTGAAAATAAAGGTTTAGGTCAATCTTCTCTACTATACAAGAGTATCCAATAAAACTTGTCAAAAATTTCTACATGACGTTCCAAAAAGCAAAAGCTCTTGATAACATTTCTTCAAATGACCCAAAATGATTCTTTTAAGAATAAGAGATACAGGCCAAGATTTGCGCACTTAAAAGGCAAGAATACAAGTTTCTTATCGTTTTTCTAAAGATGCACACAGAAGAATATAAAATCAGACTGAAGCATTTATAATGGTTGCTTGATTCTAGAGACACCTGCAAAAATTTCTTTGGTCTGGCTCTTTGGATGCTATGAGCACTATGTGTACTCTCTGAGATGCTAGCATCTTGGTCATTCTGGGATGCTTCTGTTAATCCCCATTGAGATGTGAAACAATACCGTTCTTTCTAATATTTCAGGGACCTTCCCACATTCCCTGGTTGTTCACCATTTCTTTTAAAAAAGGTTTGTGGTGACTGTAAAGGCTGCTAAATTGAACCCATGGGAAATTTGATTTAGAATATATATACGATGAATATAGAGCAGATAATTCCGAGATAGGCACAGTATAAATTTTCAAGAAGATAGAGTATCATCCTCATTTCTCATACTCACCTTGTTACATTGACAAACATTTTCTATACAGAATCCTAATTTAGTGTGATTGTATTCTGATCATTACCTAAAGTGGTGAATACTTTGTACCGTTAGAATAATAGCTTACTAGCTCATATTCTAGGAAGCTGTACATACAACCCAATATTAAATAACTAGTGCATTAGTATATAAGGGTATTTGTAGGTGGTTGTAGACATTTAATAATTTCCTCCACCACGATGGCTTAGGTGCGATGGACTATGGCTCATGAAGCCTATGTATGTAACCTTTATGTTTGATCAATGTTAATGAGCATATTGCATCTTATATTGTGGTTCAGAGCAGTCAATTGACGACGTATACCATTTGCTTTGAGATATGCTGAGAACTTTGTACTGGTGTATCCCCCCCATGATTTGAGCAGAGGGCCTTAACTTTTCGACCAGTTTCATTTTCCACATTGGCCTTGAATTCTTTGAAGACTTGGAAGGCTTGATTTTTAGTCTTCAAAAGGCACACCCATCTTTCATTATTAGTCATCAACAAAGAGCTGAAAATAGTTGTATCCTTTATGGCTGGGAGTCATGTGTCCGCACAGATTGGTGTGCACTAAATCCAATGGATCAGTAGATCGATATTCACTTTTGCCAAATGGAGCTCTTTGTTGTTTTCCAACGAGGCAACTGGAACAAATATTAGAAGATTGCTTGAGAAAGGGAAGGCCTCTGCCCATGTTGTGTTTGCTCTATGTGAGTAGATATCCATAACTCAAGTGTCCATATCTTTTGTGCCATAGATTTGATGTGTTTGTGTCATTTACTAAAAGTCCCTGATGGTCGTTGTTAACATCATCAAGCTGAATAATTTTGCCAATATTCGAAGCTCTCACAACTACTATGGAGCTTTGAGACTTGTTTTTGATTAGGCAAAACTTTTTACCACCTTCGTGATCAAACTCAACCTTGAGGTTGTGATCTACTAGTTGGTTGACAGACAACAAGGTTTTAGTGAGTCCTGGGGCAGAGAAGATGTCTTGGATTGTGCACTTTTTATTTCCAAGCTGTAAATAAATATCACCATAACCTTGAACAGTGTAGGATGTATCATCCCTAAGAGAGACATTGCCTCGTGATGCTATTTGGTTCAATGTGGAGAACTATTCCTTCCTACTGATCATGTGCCTTGTAGCACTGGAATCCACATATTAGACTGAACTTAGAGAAGTGTTCTCCTCATGTCTGAGTGGCAAATACATGATCCTCATCTTAAGAATCATTTTCTACCATGCATCTTAAAGCTCCAGTATTGCCCCACTCAAGGTCAGTGTGCAGGTGTTTTCACAAAGTCACTTGTACTTGACAATTTTGAGGCATCAAAAAATTCTTTATTGTACCTTTAAGACTATGATCCATTAAGGGGGGAATTGTCAGAATAATAGCTTACTAGCTCATAGTCTAGGAAGTTTTACATGCACCCAACATTAAATAATTGGCGCATTAGTAAATAAGGGTAGTTGTAGGTTGTTGTAGACATTTAATAATTTCATCCACAATCTATTAGATGTGACGGACTATAGCTCATGAGGCCTATGTATGTAACCTTCATGTTTGATCAATTTTAATGAGCAGATTGCATCTTTCATGTACTACTTGGATTTCTTTTCTGAAATAAGTGTACTCCTCTTTAGCCAAAGTTTATGAGAATATTTGTAGTTTTCTGACTTGTTCTACAAAGTACCATTCAACACTAGACCCAATTTTTTCTATCATTAGATGAAGATGAAAATTGACTATTTCTGTTGAAGAATAAAATACAGTATTCTTACCAATCTCCCTACAACTTTATTAGTGACAAAATACTTTAACTTTGACCTCAAACACCAATTTATCTCTCGGATGAAGATGACCAACAACGTGTTTTGGTCCAGCATGACATGTAGGGTTCCTTGAAAGGGCCACAGCTTTGATTGTTCGCAAAAATTATTCTTAAAATTTCTTGTATAAAGCCTATATATCTCTTAATTTATTTTGTTGCTTGAATAATTGCCATGTACTAGAATATATCCTTTTCCATTGCAACTAATCACTCCTCCAAAATAAAAAATTATATAGCCAAAAGTTGTTTTCCTATCACTACTTCCATTGCATAATCTATCCCTATCCCAAACATGACACACTTTATTCTTCCAATAGAATTTTAATACGTCTTAGCTTTCTTTGTTTTAGGTGCCATCTATGTAGACAGTTTGTAGTGACTGTAATGATCTAGTCATTAGCACTATTAAGTCAGAAGTAAGACCTTCGCTTGACATATTATTTTTTAAATCTTATAGATAAAAAAAGGTGAAGAGAAAAAGGGGTCAAATCAAATGGATTGAAAAAGATTAAAAAAAAACATGAATTAGAAAAACTAGATAATAGGAGATTACTAAAACAAGTCACAAAAGAGGAGACATTTCATTTTGAGTGGTCAAAATACATGAGAAAGTTAGCGATTCATCGCCTTCTTAAACCCAAAGGTTATGGGGTTTGAAGAGTCATTTGGGAGTCCTACAAGAATCCATATCTGGCAATTTTGAAGTGCAAGGTATGCAAGTATGTCTTTTGTGGTGAAAGAGACTCTAGTAGAGATGTTAGCAGAAGAATTCCAAAAGTTACCTAAACAATTCCAAGATTCATGAGGATTTCAAATATCGATCCTTTGCTTTATAATGGAATTGAAACAGACTTGGTCCTTTGCTGGTATGCATTAGAGATGTTAGCAGAAGAATTCCAAAAGTTACCTAAACAATTCCAAGATTCATGAGGATTTCAAATATCGATCCTTTGCTTTATAATGGAATTGAAACAGACTTGATCCTTTGCTGGTATGCATCAAGGATCATCCTACGTATAGAGAAAATTTGAAAGCAATGTTTTTCCAAAAGCTAGCTGGTGAGCATCCTCGTCATTGGAAATCTTGGCAATTTTGTTCCTGTCTCTATATTTGTTGTTCTCTGCTGCAATAAGCTTATTCTTAAAGCCTGCAGTTTGTAAACATTCACATGGTACCTTTCTCCTCACTTTTTCAACTACATATTCGAAAATGAATGAAGTGTCATATTTTAGTACTCGCTTGCTCATCAAAATTGATAGAATGTGAAAAGTTTTGGGTATATTTCTATGTGTTTTTTTTGGCTAAGGGTTAAAAAAATTATTAACAAAAAAGGGGAACAGGTCCCACGCTTACTTCAAGAGACATGCAACAAATACCAATGCATGAACGGCAAAAAAAAACAAAAAAAAAACTAAAAGCATGCTTACAAAAGCTTTTACTTTTTAGTCCTACCAAAGCATCCTTTCCAAAAAGAAAAAGATTTTTGCACAATCAACATGCATGTTTTTCTGCCCATTTTATTTACACTCCATAAGTCAAGCTTTTCTTTAAAAAAAAAGCCTTTCTAAATGTTAAACTATACAAATCCTACAAAAGCCTATATTCAAAAAGGACGTGCATGCTTTTTGCATGATCTTTCTTTCGCCAAGCATGTTTATTTGCTAACAAGTGTGCATGCATAAAAAGATGTGTGCATGACTTTCACATGAATTGCACCATAGCCTACATTCTGAAAAGAACATGCATGCTTTTTTGGCATGATCTTGCTTTCTCCATGCATGTTTAGCAACTAACAAGTGTGCATGCATAAAAAAGAAAAATGAATGATTCTTTTCTAATTCCCACCATAGCCTATAATCTAAGAAGAACATGTGTGCTTTTTTGGCCTAATCTTGCTTTCTCCTTCAGTGATAATCATATTTTTGTTACTAAACAAAATTCTAGATTTAGACATTAACAGATGTAGCAACATGATCCTTGTGGTTTTTTCTGTCTGTTTTTTCCATCAGGACAATCTGATTCAGGTTGTCATACTGACTGTTGTTGTCTAGCAATCTTGCCATTTTTTAGCACAGTGTTGAAGTTTTCCAACCAGTCTGCCACCAGCTTCCAATGCTTTGTCATATCTTTGTCAAGCTTTGATTCCCTTCTTGGCGCTCACCAAGATGCCAACCAGTTGAGACTGGTTTCCTGCTAACACTTCCTCATGTTTCTTTTTGTAATCTATCTGCCATTCTCAGTCTTCCTCTCTTGCTATTTCTAATGACGATTTTCTTCCTTTTGTTTTTTTCTGGTCAAGGATGAAGCTTGGTGTCTCAGGTGTCCCTGTGATCTCATCTTCCTTTCCTTTGCTGTTGGTATCATCTTCCTTTGACTTTTTTTTCCCTTCTTCATGCATGTTCTCCTCAATTTGCATGTCCCTCTCTTCCCCTTTGAAGATGTTCTTGCTGGGTTCTGGATCCACAATGAGCTTTTCCGAATCTTGTTTGAATCCATACTTTGCCATTAGAATCTATCTTCATCATGCATGCTTCTTTCTTTTCATGGGTTTCTAGAACGCTTTCTTCCTGTGTTTCTTTGGTGGTTTCTCTTTTTATACCCACTCTTTTATCATTTTTCTTCATTTCTTTAGTTTTTTTCCCTTTATTTTTAATCACGTGCTTTCTTTTGGGTTTTATGAACCCATCAGCAGCCTTTGTGGCTTCTTTCTACAAGTTTGGTGCTCAATACACTTTTCTACATTGAGGGATTTTCTCTCACCAAGTGACCGTATTTATGGCATCCTCTACATCAGAACAAAGTGCTTTTTTAAGCTAGAGGTTGGATCTAGTTGATCTATGTTGATTTCAAGGTGACATTTTTCGGGAGTTGTTTGGAGAGATCCAACTCTACACAAATTCTGGCATAATTAGTTAATCCTTTTCCATGAAAGGGTTTATTAGTTTCCATTGCTTTTCCCATCATGTTAGCAATCATCTCAAACACATATTTTGACTGAAATTCTTGGGGGAGTGCATATAGTTGGATCCAAACAGGAGCCATGGATGGTGGTTTTTTTGTGGGTTTGAACCCTATGTGTCAGTACTTCATGAACAAGCCTGCATTTATAAAGAAATATGGACCTCCCCCAAAAACTTTGCCCCGATCTAGGTCATTGGAAAAAATGGCTATGAATTAACCTTTTGCGCATATTCTGATCTCCACTTTCCCATGAGTGTTCTAGTTTTTGGCTGCCTAGGCTTGGATCTCCTCTCTAAATAATTGAGCTCCCAGAAAATTGCAGATCAGGGCTTTTCCTAACAAGCTGGAAATGTTCCTTTTGATCTCATTAGCATCCAATTGAATGATTGGATCCTTCTCCATAGCTTGAATGCATGTAGTTTTGGTGGCAGTTTGAGGTCCTTTGTGTTTTTTTCAGATGCCACCATTGCTGCTTCAGTGAAATATCCCAAAACAGGATAAAATGCTAAAATTTGGAATTTTTGCCAAACCCTAGCCAAAATAAAAAAAGGTTTGATTTTTTAGTGCAAACCCTAGTTAGTCAAAACCCTCACAAAATTGGAATAAATATTACCAAACTCTAGCAACAATTTAGCAAATATTCCACTGAATTTAGGGCATTAAATCATTCAACCAATTTAGCCATATTGGCGCCACATGCAGGGAAATTACAGTGAATTAAATACTGATTTTTTAATGCTTTTCTCCAATCTGAAAATGCTGGAAAATATCCTTCAAAATAGGGATAAATACAAAACTAATTATAAAAAAATTCAGAATTTTATTTAGATTTGAAATAGCCTAACAAACTCTCAATTGGGCCTCCCAATCAAGTCACCCAACTGCAATTAAATAATTAATTGCTCATGTCAACACACCAAACCCTAGAAGAGGGTTTTCAAGTTTTCAAATGTAGCACAACCCTAGTGAAAGGGGTCTTCAACACACAAACTTGTTCGTTGCCCTAGAAATGGCCTCAAACCCTTGCCAAATGACCTCAAACCAAGTCGCACTCCTTGACCTAGTCGCCACACTTTGCAAGCAAATCGCCACCCCTTAGGAAGCGTCCAAACTGTAAATTTTGCCTTTGATGATCAATTACAACACTTGAACTAGTGCTGCCTTAGATGAGGAATAGGGGTTTTCATCTCTAAACCTTCCTTGGCCTTGAAGGGTTTCGTCTTCAAGTCCTTGGTCAAGCGTTTTTGTACTTAGACTTAAAAATTCAATATCATAATATGCGTGCCTTCCAAATGATCCTTCACTCTCTTTTATATCAATTCCCCCAAGTGGTGTGTTCCATTTTGGAGGGAAGATCTTTTTTTAAATATTAAAAGAACACTCCTTATAATCCATTTAAGTGGCTTGGGTGCCCATGACCCTTAAAAGACCACAACTTAAGTGAATTTTATAATAATAAAGTACTATTACAAATGCTTTTAAGAAACTCAAAGTGTTCCCCTTCATTCTTTTTCCTTTAGCCCTTGGGAAACAAATCACGGTTAAGGGTCTTCAATGACTCCATGATCAATAGGGGGACATGGCAATCCTCATTGCCCAAAATTGTGTGTCCTCAAACAATAACAATATCCAGGGAGCTACCCCAACTATTGGCTTCACATCAATCATGTCCCTTGCCTCCTTACATGGAAGGAAGGCCTCATATTGAAGCCTTTTTCTGCTGTACCTAAAGAAATTTGGCTGCCCATCCAAGATGGAAATGGTACAACAACAACACATTCCTTCTTTCCCTTCCCATTGAGGCCTTGTACCCTAGGCATTCTGAAAAGATGATGAGGAAAGAAGAATCCTCTGAATTGGCAGCATTATAAAGGCTGAAAAAGTCTGCTCCAGCAAGATAGTTCCTGTCATTTTGGGCCTTGGTTGCCCACATATCAACATCTGCACAAGACATAAACACGTTAATCAAATCAGGAGTTCTCCACTTCCCTTTCTTGTTTGCATCCTTAACAATGTTCTCCATATGTGGAGTGGCTGGAAACATGTACGTGGATGCCTTGGAGGGCATAGGAGGGCTGTTCACACACTCCAAATCTGCCTTTAGACTCAGAATTTTACCATCTAGAAGAGCTGGAAACTCCTTTATATTGTTTGAATCCCTCACCTTGCCTTTAGACAATAAACAAGCGCTCACATATGCAAAAGGGATGGTGAAATCAGTCACTTCCCTTGTGATTGATTGGCTGTGTACATAAATCAGACTTCTTGTGACTCCTCAAGAGGAACTCGATCAACCAAAACTCATCTCTTTGGGGTGTCACCTTGCAATTAGTCTTCCCCATGGGGGCTCTCAAGCTCACAACAATTGAGCTGGAACTGACATGGACAGCATGGTAGAAGAGAGTACCATGGCTGTCCCTCATGCCCCTTCTCCTCCACATGTGCACCTTAGAAAGGGTATTCCTTTGTAGGGTCTGTACATACCCTTCATGACCTTCAATGAACTCTAAAATCCCCTCCATGACCCAAAGATATGGTTTACCATCCTCTATGCAACAATCAATTTTAAATAACTTGAAAACCATACCTTCCTAATAGAGTGACCAGCCTTGCCATGATTCCACCACACGTGTCTTGCCTTCTTTTGTTTCCATTCCCTTGAGAGGGGAAGTTGTTGTGGTTTCCAAACCATTCCTCCATTCTGAAATTTGAATACTCTTCTTCCTATCATGCTTCTTCAAACTGGTTTGCATATCCAAGCTTTGAATACTCTCCTTCTTAGCATCCTTCTTCAAACTGATGTGCATATCCATAGTCACAAGGTTCGGCCGGATCTTGGCCAAATCCGGAACGATCCGCATTTTTGTGGTCATCCGGATTAATGCGTCAGGTTCGGCGAACCCTAAAATGTTAAAAAATGAAAAAAAACGTTAAAAATGACCTGAAAACAAACCCTATCGGCGAACGCAAACCCTAAAGTGTAAAACACGAATCTGCAGAGGTTAACGGACAGCAGGTCAATGATGGCGGATTGCAGGGCAGGAATGACGGAAGAAACGTGGACACCAGTAGTAGAACGCAGACCAAGAGCAGAAGATCGCAAACCCTAGGAGTAGTAGAACGCAGACCAAGAGCAGAAGATCGCAAACCCTAGGAGTAGTAGAACGCAGACCAGCGGAGTGAAGAGCGCAGCTGGGCGATGGGAGAAGGTGACCTGCAAGGCACGTGAGGTAAGTGCTCTTTGGTTTTCATTTTAAAATTTAGGTTTAAGTTTATGAAATCAAAATATGATTTCGTATTTCTTTTATTTATTTAATTTTATGTACACTACATAAAATATAAGTAATCATCTTAAAACAATTTAAAAAAAACACTTTTTTTAATAAAATTATATTATAATTTAAATATGTATTTTATATTAATAATTTTGTTAAATAAAATTAAAATAATTTTTATTATTTTCATTTTATTTAATAAAATAATATTAATATATATTTAAATTATTATATATATATATATATATATATAATATTTTATAATATAAATAAAATTAAACTTAAGATAATAAAATTTAAATTTTAAAAAAATATATAAATAATTAAAAGAAATATTATAAATTATAATTTAAATATATAGTTTACATTATAAATTGTAATTATTTTATTAAATAAAATTTATTAATAATTTAAATTTTTTATTTATATTTTATAATATAAATAAAATTAAACTTATTAATAAATTTATATTTTATAATAAATTTAAATTTATTTGTTTATAATAAATTTAAACTTTATTATATAAATTTATAAAGTTTTTGTTTATCATAAATTTAAATTTTATTATATAAAGTTTTAGTTTATCATAAAGAAACAAATATAAATTTAAATTAATAATAAATATAAATATATTATATTTATTTCACAAATAAATAAATATAAATTTAAATTTATCATTAATATAAATAAATAAAAATATATTTTATATTTTTATGATAAAATTTAAGTTTATCGTAAATAAATATAAATTTAAACTTATTATAAAATTTTAACTTGTAAGTTGTAATATTAAGTTTAAATTTATTTATATTATAAAGTATAAATAGAAAAAATTGAAATTATTAATAGATTTTATTTTATTTTATTTTAATGAAATTTATTTATCTTATGCATTTCTCAATTTTGAATTAATGTTCATTCTTTAATAGATTGAAATATATATATATATATATATATATATACACCGGATTTTTCCGGATTTTTTTCCAAACCTTTTCGAGAATTTCGGATTCTGCATTTTTTTGCCCTCCCAAACCTTTTCGGATTTCCAAACCTTATAACTATGTGCATATCCAAGCTTAACCCTTGCTGTCCTAAAACATAATTTACACAATGTAGAGCACTCACCACATTTGCAAAGAGCCAAAGTTCCTTGCCTTGGAAGGGCTGATCCCGAGTTCCCAATCTCGACATTATTTTGTATGCAAAGGGCCCATCTTCCTCCTCATTCACCGAATTTGCTAGGGGTTGAAGTGAACCAACCTTTCTAGAATTCTTTGACAATGAAATATTCTGGTTTTGTATTGAAAACTCAGAATTTTTTGAGTAAAATCTAGGCCTATTTCTTATGGAAATTTCAGCCCTTTTTTTTCCATCCACAAGCTGAAAATCAACCCTTTCATGAACTTGTCTTGAACCTTTATTTTCAAAATTTGCAAAGTTCATAAAACTTGAAATCAAATGGTATTTCACCCACTTTAGTGGCTGCCCATACTCAGTTTTGACCACTTTATTGATCCCTTTTGAAGAACAACACCTTCCAACATTTGAGCCCCTTACCGAACCAAGTGTGTGATGAAGTTCTACAAGTAGAGGTGGCTGTCCCAACTCAGAAAATGCAGCCTTCCTTGCTTTCCTTGTTGCCTCTACCAATGGTCTCTCATGGAAGGTCCCTTCCATCACCCTTGAGGTCACCTCCGGGGGTGCCGTATCACTTAAGCCATGCAAAATTATCTCTTTCCCATCTTTTCCCACAAGATGGAGAGGATTTGTGACCTCTTCATCATCTCCCATCTCCAAATTCAAATTTTTCTTCCTCAAAGCATACCTCTTCAAACTTGGATGAACATAACTTTCCACGTACTGCTGCCTCAACCCAAAATTTGCAAGATTTAGGGCATTTACCATGCTTAGAGTGGGCCGAGTTTTCACCTTTGTGAGCTGGTCGTTATTGATCATATTGCAAGCTATTCCTTTCACGAAAGGACACCAATCAATTTGTATGCAAGCTGAAAACATATTATGACAGTCATGAATATTCTGATTTTCCACCCACAACTGAATTAGTTTGGCTGAAGTATTCTTTGCCTTCAGTTGGAACCATTCTCCCGCCTTCCCCAATGATGTAATGGCTTTAAAATTATCATACTTGCATTTAACCAAGGCTGGACATGACAATTCAAAATCTGATTTTTCCAATGTTGGTAACCTTATTGCAAGCTATTCCTTTCACGAAAGGACACCAATCAGTTTGTATGCAAGCTGGAAACATATTACGACAACCATGAATATTCTGATTTTCCACCCAAATCTGAATTAGTTTGGCTGAAGTATTTATTTCCCTCGGCTGGAACCATTCTCCTGCTTTCCCCAATGATGTAATGGCTTTAAAACAATCAAACTTGTAGTTATCCAAGGCTGGACATGACAATTCAAAATCGATTTTGCCAATATTGGTATCTGGAAACGGAACAACAGCTACAAAAATGAAATCTTCGTGCAAAAATATGAAGTTGGAGTATTTTAGGAAATGAAAATACTACAAGGAAGTTGAGAAACCCTTCCCAATTGTTACCCATTGGGAATTGCTCCTTCCCATGATCAAAAGGCCTTGTCAACCCATTTGTATGGGTGCCAAAAAACTCAGAATTTTTATGACAACAACATTGAGTTTGCAAGTCTCACCGGGATCCCACATCCATATCAGGAATTTGCATTTCTCAATCCTTAAATTTCCTTGGGGAAATTCCATTCTCCATTTAGTGCCCTTCATCTTATCTTCATTGTTAGCATGATCCTCCTGTTGATCAAAATATGGTAAGGACATAGCATAGCGGTGATACAAAATTCTTTGTTATGAAGATAATTAAATAGCCTATCTTTAGATGCTGGTCTGAAAATTCCAGCAAGTTGAAAATGAACAATAGTACCTGAAAATTTGACTTTGACCATCAAATGCTCTCCATCATCATGCCAAATGGACTCTTCTTAATTTTATGACAACAACAATGAGTTTGCAAGTCTCATCTGGATCCCACATCCATATTATGAATTTACATTTCTCAATCCTTAAATTTCGTTGGGGAAATTCTGTCCTCCATTTAGTGCCCTTCATCTTATCTTCATTGTTAGCATGATCCTCATGTTGATCAAAATATGGTAAGGACATAGCATGGCGGTGATACAACAATTCTTTGTTATGAAGATAATTAAATAGCTTACCTTTAGACGCTGGTCTTAAAATTCTAGCAAGTTGAAAATGAACAATAGTATTTGGAAATTTGACTTTGACCATCAAATGCTCTCCTTTATCATGCCAAATGGATTCTTCTTCTTTCTTTAGCTCATGCTCCAAGATTTCCCCTTCTTCCTTTACCACTAAGGGAGAACTCATAACACTACTTTCAACATGTGATGGCTCAAACTTTGCAAAGTTTGTATGAGGGTTCATTAATTATAGGGCTGGAACAACTTCATCTTTGGATGTTTGACATCCCTCATGTAAAGCTTGTTCTTTCTTTTCCTTGGAGAGTTCTAATTTTTCTGATTCTCCTCCATTCTTGTCTTCCCCTTTTTGCTCTTTTTGTTGTTCACGAACTTGTTGGACAATTTCTTCTTGCTGCCCCAAAAGTTTTGAATTTGGTAACTCAGAATTTTCAACACTTGGCTGCCCCAAAGTACTTGATTTTTCCTCATTGATGTCTCCTATTTGCATCTCCCTTCGCTGCAAGTGTGCCAACTCCCCGAAGTAAAGCTCCAGATCAACCCCATCAAACTTCCTAATAAGCCTCCTACTGAATTCCTCATAGTTGTCTACGAGGTGATGCCTTTGGGTTATTAACCCATGGTGCCACCAATTATGGGCAGCCCCTTCTAAATGTGTCGTGATAAATCTTAGGGCCTTCTCTACCTCCATGAGACGAAGTGTAAGGTATGTACCTAACTTATCAATCCATGCCCTAGCTGAAATATTTGTAGAACCATCAAATGTGGGAAGAGCAATCTTTCCCAAGGCATTTTGTAACTCTTGTTCAACTCGAGAACTGCCCCTACCTCTTTTTCATGACACAAAATCATCAAGATTCATCTCTTTCCTGAAAGGGGGTGGGCAAGTCATATACTCATAAATTTTCATCAAATCAGTTTGAATGGAACGCTGCCCCTTCCTTTCATGAGCTTGAGAGAATTTCTCAAACCTTGTACTGTTCATATCTCCCATGTCATTGTTTGACATGAAACCCTTAAAACTCCATAACTGGCCAAAATATTGGCTTTGATACCACTAAAATATTCCAAAATAGGATAAAATATTGAAATCTGAAATTTTTGCTAAACCCTAGCCAAAACAAATATTTTTCTGATTTTTTAATGCAAACCCTAGTTATTCAAAACCCTCATATAATTGGAATAAATATTACCAAACCCTAGCAACAATTTAGCAAATATTCCATTGAATTTAGGGCATTAAATCATTCAACCAATTCAACCCTATTGGCACCACATACATGAAAATTACAATGAATTTTTAGGCTTTTCTCCAATCTAAAAATGTTGAAAAATATCCTTAAAAATAGAGATAAATATAGATTTAATTATAAGAAAATTCAAAATATTATTTAGGCTTGAAATAGCCTAACAAACCCTTAATTGGGCCCCCAATCAAGTCGCCCAACTGCAATTAAATAATTAATTACTCATGTCAACACATCAAACCCTAGAAAAGGGTTTTCAAGCTTTCAAATGTAGTGCAACCCTAGTGAAAGGGGTCTTCAACACACAAACCTGTTCGCTGCACTGGAAATGGCCTCAAACCCTTGCTAAATGACCTCAAACCAAGTCACCACACTCATTGACCTAGTTGCCACACTTTGCAAACAAATCGCCACACCCTAAGAAGGGTCCAAACTGTAAATTCTGCCTTTGATGATCAATTATAGAACTTGAACTAGTGCTGCCCTAGATGAGGAATAGGGGTTTTCCTTTCTAAACCTTCCTTGGTCTTGAAGGGTTTTGTCTTCAAGTCCTTGGTCAAGCATTTTCGTGTTTAGACTCAAAATTTCAAATATCATAATATGCATGCCCTCCAAATGATCCTCTACTCTCTTTTATATCAATTCCCCCAAGGGGTGCATTCCATTTTGGAGGGAAGATTTTTTTTTAATATCAAAAGAACACTTCTTATAATCCACTTAAGTGGCTTGGGTGCCCATGACCCTTAAAAGAACACAACTTAAGTGAATTTTATAATAATAAAGTACTTTTACAAATGTTCTTAAGCAATCCAAAGTGTTTCCCTTCTTTATTTTTCCTTTAGCCCTTGGGAAACAAGTCAAGGCTAGGGGTTTTCAATGGTTGCACGATCAAAAGGGGGACATGACATTCCACTTCTTTGGCCGTCGTCGTGGATGAACTTCCTATCATTTTTTGTTTGTATGCGAATCTTGGAGGGCAATCAGATCTGCCCTCCTTCCCAAAACCCAGTGGCCCAAACCTCAACTAAAGCTCCAAAAAACAAGCAGCATGTACATTGGATTTTGCACTGGAGCTTTAGGCACATTGTTCATACACTGGTCACACCCACACCTTTGTTGGGTTTTCTATGTTTCTTTTGACTTTGTAAGGAATTTAGTTATATTTGTTTTGAGAGAATTTAATGAAGTGGATAGCTTAAATATTCTCATGTGATAACAAAAGGTTCTCAATAGGTAGGAAGACTCTAAAATAGCCAATTCTAGTAGAGATCAACAAAATTTTCTGCACTGTCCTTAAAGAGAATGGAAAATGATTTGCCAAACAACTTGGAAATAAAATGCTGAAATGTAAACTATGGGGGCATCTACACACCCAACTTACTTTTACACTTTTAAATTCATCTAAAAACACATATGATGTCACAAATGATGGCTCTTTGTATTATATTGAAAACAAATGGCAAACATATGCATTTCTTAGAGTTTTCCCTCTGTTTATACTCAAGTGGGAAGAAAACCATAATTACATTCACATAATCTTTCACTATTCTAAACCTACATAATAGTCCTCACTAAACCAATACATAGACCATGGGGTAGGGAAAAAATAGCCAATAACACCCTCCTATTTCTATGTTGTGCACAACACTTTCAAACCAAATAAAGAGGAGGAACCACAAGTAGTTTAAGTTGGGTTCCATGACATGGTCACCAAAGGAGTGCCAAAAAGTTTTCTACATGCTTTTGCAATTAAAGCTCCATTGACAATCAAAATTTTGATTAGTAGCTATTAAACAATTTGGGTTATAAAGGAATTATCATTCTAGCATTCATTTTTAACCCGAAAAATACCTTAGAGAGGAAGTGAATCAAACTATTTGGTAGAAATATTGTTGGTGGCTACGACTTGAGAATCCTCTAAATGAACTAGTAATAACTTTCAAAATGAAATAGTATTTATTGTTTTGGTTAATTGTTGATAATTCACAACAGGTTTGAGAGCCATTAAATCCACATTCGCATCTAGTGAACTGGACAATGTTGATGTATTATTTACCATTTCCTACTGCTATGTATGCATCTTATACAACTCAATTAAAAAACTGTACCATTGGGGTTAAACGTGGATGCCCATTCTCTTTGAATCCCTTTGGACTCTACCGTTTCTATGGAGTCTTTATTTTCATTTTATTATTTTCTAGTGAGTTAGTTTTATTGTCTTCCTTCACAATTAGTTGCAACAATAGTTGGATTCAACAACACATTTATATAATAATAAAGGTTTGGAGGTTAACCTTAACAAAATTAAGGTTATGATTTTTAACGTCGTTAGGGCTGCAATTTATAAGTATTGCTTTATCTTCAAAGAATAAGTTGAATATATTGCATGTTATACATATTTGGGAGTCTAGTTCACACATTCTTCCATTAGTGTGCATCTAACATCCAAAACCAAACTCTTGAAGAGATATTCTTCTCTTCTTTGAGCACGTGGCCCCCTTCCAAAACCTTTCTCTGTAAGATGTATTTTTTCTCGAGTTCTAATTATTCTCCCTTTTGATCTCTCCATGTAGAAGACAACTTACAAAATTAAACTCTAGATCACCCACCCTCATTCTTTTAAGAATTTAAGATTATCATAGTTTGCCTCTATCTTGCAAAATAGCACGATGCAGGGGCATTCAAAGTGTACTGACAATCTTGCATCAATTAAAAAATAAATAGGGGTATGTTCTTGTAGACTAGTGAGTGCGTTTATAGTTTAGATGCGGTAGAAGCTAATCTGTATGGATCCATGGGAAACATGTACTTCAAGACTTATAGGACATCAAGAACTCCATTGGACTCCAAGGGAAAGTCGCGAGCAATGAGACAATGAAACTTGATGAGTGACAACGTCGTGCATCGCTAGTTCTGAGAAAGGTACTGTCTACTTCATCAAGGTGAAACAAGTAGCATACTTCTTCAAAAGTTAAATGTCACTGCATATCTAGATTCCTCTCAAAAATTTATGCACTTTCAAAAAAAAGACAACTGATTTTGAATTTGTACGCAAACATTATGGCCTATGGAAGTTAGAAGACTTTTTGCAGTGACGAAACTACTAGTCTACATCAAGGGGATTTTGCCATCTTAAATGATGATTTTGTACCCGCTAGGGTTACAAACTTTACTGGAAGTTTCATAACCATTGGGGCGGTTTCCCAACCATCATTCTACATTAAGCGGTGGTTTCACCCACGTAAGTTGCAAAAGTAAAGTAATGGCCCAAAATGATTGAGTTCCTCATCTTGAGTGTTTTCAAGAGCATTGTGTCTTTGAAGAGACACTCCAGGATGCAGTGAAGATGCAAAAGAGATTTGAATCAGTTACAGTTATAGTTGAGAAGAGTTAGAGTAGCTTCAATGAGGGAGTGTGGGTGTGACTGTAGGAGAGCAGGGAGTAGAAACGATTGCTCAAGTCCATTGAGGGACTGTGGTTGTAATGGCTTCATCTTCAAGTAAGTAATTCAAAAAATAAGCAATTATGGTGTTTGTGTAGTTCTCTATGATTTGCTCATATGTATTCCATAAAGTTGTGGTATTTTTTCTCTAGCCTTGTGTACATGGGGTGTGTGTGTCCGTTGTTTGAGTGAATGAGTCTAGGCTGCGGGAACAAGGCTATCCTTCATTGGAATCCGTAACCTTTTCTGCTTCATTTTTTTTTGGAGGAGTATCTTGCAAGTGTGTTGGGAAAATGTGAAGACATCTTCCAACAAAGAGTCTTGGGTAGAAGTTGTTGCAGTTGAATGTCCTCCACTATGAGAAAAGTGGGTAGAAGGAAAGAGAGTTGTGAGGAGAGTACAAAATGACACATAGAAAAGTATCTCTTGGAAGAGGAGGAAGAGTATCAAGAGTTGAAGTCTTGGCAGGGATGTTGAGAGGAATCCAAGCTAGATTGAATGCTATGGAAACTACTCAACATAGAGTTGTTGTAGATATGAGTGAAGGTGAAGGAGAAACCTCAAAAATTCAGCTTGAAGAGTTGGATGAAAAATCAACGGATAAATTCTTGAAGGCCATTTCTAAGATGGGAGGTAAGTCAAAGTTGGACACCCCTAGCTACTCAGGAAATTTGTGATTTGAAGTTTTAATTGATTGGAGTACAGAGCTGGAAAAATACTTTGATCATAAGCAAATGGAGGATCCCAAAAGAGTGAACTTTCCATCACAAAGTTGAAGGGACATGCATCCTTATGGTAGGATCATGTGCAGCTAGAAAGGGTTAGAAGAGACAAAAAAAAACAAAAAAAAAAAAACATCAAGACTTGGGATAAGATGGTTGTGTTGTCAATCAGAGTCGCACCCTTGTGAAGGTAGTTTCATGCCTTCACAGTCTCCTAAAACAATGGAAACAATTCTAGGTGTGGGTGACCTTTTTAGTGGATTGAATCTCTAGGTTGTAAGGGCTAGCTCCCTTTGATGTATCAATGAGGATCTCTACTTTTACACTACAAATTGCTTGGGGAAAAGGGAGAAAGAAACTTGAAAGGAAATCTTAGCTAAAATGGTGATACCCCTGATTTGCTTGATCCACTCAAATTGAGCTTCTAAGGGCACTGATTCAGAAAAAGAAGAGGCAGAACTTCAACTCCAATTGATCAATACACAGTATTTCACGAAAAGGTTTAATCTAATGATCTAAGTTTGAGGGAAATAGAAAAATAGGCCTGATAAAAGGCACTAAACAACCACTAATATCCACTATAAACTCAGCAAAAGACGTTTTTAACACAGAACATGGCTTGCATATGTGACCAGCTAGTAACTATTGTCAACCTGGAGCTGCGCCCTGAATCGAAGACATGCATGAAATGGCCAGTCCTCTATCCGATTGAAACAATGGGATCTTCTCACGAGGGTGGATGTCTCAATGGTGAGAAGAACCTCTAGAGAAGGCTGGTCCCTGTAAGATGTATCAATGAGGATCTCTACTCTATGCTGTGGACTACCATGGAGAAGGGAGAAGGAAACTTTAAGAGGAAATCCTACCTAATAAAGGTGATACACCAAAAGATTGATCCACTCAACTTGGAACCTAGAACACTGAACAAACAAGGGAAAAGGAAGACCTTAGATTTCAATTGACCACTATGCATAAGTATTTCGTGAGAAGGTTTGATCCAATAACCAAAACATGAGGGAAAAACGATGGAGAGAGGTCTCATACAAGACACTTTGCAGCGATCTAACATCCACTTACAACTTTAGCAAAAGACATAAATAACACTTAACATGCCTTGCATAATACAGTAAGTTAGCAACTAGGTACGAATCAGAATTTGGGAAGGGAGAGAAATCTACCACTTATGCAAATTGCTGAATGAATGTACACTATGCCAGCACTTAAAATCTGAAAGTACAGTCCTTCTATTGATTGAAGAGGTTACACAACTCACCAATGGCAGAGTCTGGTCTAGCCAAAAGAGGGATGATTTTAATCAAGGCTGAAAGCTTATTTATAGAGAATTACAAAAGCCAAAGATTGGCGTTGAAAAATTGAAGAGAAAGATTAACTTAGATTAACTCAAGGCTGACTTGTCCTTTCAATAAAATATGTTTTCTTTTTGTTTTTGCATGAAGCTTCTTGCGCTTGAGGAAGTGAACTTGTCTTTGTTCTGAACCGCCCACCTCTCTTTGCATGGAGATCCACACCAATGTCATTTTTAGAACTCTACGTGAGTTGCTTGATGCCGAGTTGGAACGTTTGAAAAGCTGAGTTAGCCATTTGATAAGCTGAGTTGGATGAAGAGATCATTCTCCTTTGCATGGGAAACTCCTGGTAGATGTGGCGCTTAACAATTAGTCAACTCTAAATCTAGAACAGTCAACTCGACGTTCGAATTTGGAACTCCGGTTGAAGTTGAGTTGGCTCTTCGGATGCATGAGCTGATCCGGAGATGAGCAGGACTTCGACAACCAGTCAACTGAAGCTTCGACCGGTCGATCGAAAATAGCCCCTGCTTGCAAATATTTTATCCTATTCTGGTCTGCCTGTTCATGTCTCTTTCTGGCGGGATTCTATATTTGGATGTATTAGTCTATATTTCCTCCGTTTGGCCTTTTTTCAACTTCCCGTCACTTAATCTGAGGTCAACTTCTTGTGGTTTAATTCTTTCGGAATTCTGGCTTTACCTTTGTTTCAACGATTACTTCCCGTGGTCAAAATTTGACGTATTGCGGGACGTCACCCTTAGTCTTCTTATTTCCTTCAGAATTCTTGTTGACTTTACCTTTGATTTCCTTCGGCTTTATGCTTGCCAATTTTGCCGAATCTTCGGAATTTTCTGTTTGCAACTTTTCCGAAGGAATCTGATGGCTTCATATTTCCTCAGCTTTATCCTTCGAAGTATTCCTTCAGACTTTTTTCCGAAGGATATCTTCCTTTGTCATTTCCTTTAGCTCGGGCTTTTATTCCACGGGTCTTTCTCTTTTGGCGACTTCTCTCTGAATTTCTTCGGACTTTTTGTTCGAAGATAGTCCATCTTTTGCGTTTGCTCTTTGTTGATTTTGGACTTTGCTGTCTGTTTTTTTGTACAGGCCTCTCTGAATTTCTTCGGACTTTTTGTCCGAAGGAGTTCCTTCGGACAAAAAGTCCGAAAGAATTAATCCTTGTCTCTTTTGAACTCTGCTGAGAATGCCCTTCGGAAAAATTGCCATGGTCTAGTCGCCGAAAAAGTGCCCTCCGCGAAGGATTCTTTCCTTCGTCTGTGCCTTTTTCAAAAAAATTGTAGGGCACCCGAGTTTTTTTGCAGAGGTCCTGAATTTGACGTGTACCTTCCCGAAGGGTAGGTGCCCTTGGAGATTGTTGAAAATGACCCTTTCGAAGGGTATCTTGTTTTGCCCTCTTCTGCCTTCCAAAGACCCCCCTTTGCTGAGAATGCCCTTCGGATTTCTTTGGACTTTTGTTCGAAGGAATTCCTTAGGACAAAAAGTCCGAAGAAATTTTTCCTTGGGCTTTTTTGCTTTTGGGCGGACTTTTGTTTGGCTGCGGGTGTTCCCTTTTGTAAATTCTCCGAAGTATTCCTTCAGACAAATAGTACGAAGGAATTACTTTGTTGTAAGCTTTGCAAATTCCCCGAAGGAATTTAAACTTGTAACTTCCTACAGACTTATGTCCTTAGCACTTCTTCGAAGCTATGTGACATTCTACCTTAGCAGAAGCCTTCTTTGATGAACCATTCCTTCGGACAAAAGTCCGAAGGAATTCCCGTTGTAGCAAAGGCCCTTACCAAAGAAAAAACAATGTATTCTTTCTCAATGTATTCTTTCTTTCCTTGGACGGAGATGTGAATTTTCCGAATGGCAAGAGACAATCTGTCCTGTGGAAGAATTGTCAATAGTAACTAGGTACGAATCTAGACTCGACAAGGAAGAAAATTCTATCACTTAGACAAATCAAAGACAAAAGTACACTATACCAGCTGCTGAAAATTGAAAAACATAGTCCTCTTATTAATTCTGAAAAAATGTTACAGCACAATCTTTGGCAGAAGTTTTTTTGCCAAAAGATAAGATAAAAATCAATTGCTGAAAAGCCAACTTATATAGAAAATTACAACAGTCAAGAGTTGGCATTGGAAAAATAGGAGAGAGGCTAAAGCCATCCAACTCAGCCTTTACGAAAAGTCTATTTGTCTTGCATGAAGCTCCTTGGCGTTAGAGGAAATGGACGGTGATCCCAAGCTTGGCTTATTCCGCTCCTTGCATGAGAGCTGTGCCAATCTTCAGAAATATACTTCTCTTTAGCTGCTTGGATTGAAGAAACCATCTTTTGCATGAAAGGGACGCACAAATGGATTTAAGCAGTTTGTTGGAACGTTTGACAGACACGACTTGCATGAGGGGCGTTGATCTTCGACAAACAGTCAGTTGAGCTTCGACGGCTGAAAATAACCTTTACAAAAGTCTATTTTTCTCTGTTTTTTATGCGCTTTTAAAACTGGAACTGCAGCTGTGCATGTTTTGTCGATCCGTTTGTTTCATTTATTCTGGCACTCTCTTTGCATGTTTTTGTCTTTGCTTGCGTCTATTCCTGGACCATCCTACATGTTTTTGTCTTTTCTGTCTTTATTTCTATTTACCGGTTTATCATTCTTGGGCTTATTTCTATGGATTTTCTGTCTCTGTCTGTCTATTTCCCGCGGCTCTCTGTCTGTCTATTTCCCGCGGCCTTTTTTTTTCTTTTTTCTCCTTTCAAATTTATTGTCTTCGTCTTCTTGTTCTTTACACTATTTTGCGGGTTTCTTCTCCTTATGTGATTTAATCGGGATTTTGTTCCCTTCGGGTTTCGGGTTTTTGTTTCGAACTTTCCCATGGACAATTTGTCCGCGGGAATTATCTCCCTTTCCGCTTCTTTTCTCCTTTGGACTTTACTTATTTTCGAGCTTTTTTTTTTCCGGGCTTTATTTATTGCGGGGGTTGTTCCTTTTTAATTTTCCCGCGGTCAATTTGTTCATGGGAATTTTGTCCCTTCTTTTCCTTTGGGCAATTTGCCCGAAGGAATTATCCCATCGCCTTATGTCTTCTCAGACAAATCTTTCGAAAGAATTCTTTCAGACTTGTCTTTTCCGCGGGTTTTTTCTTTTTGAATTTTCCTGCGAACAAAAGTCCGTGGGAATTATCCTTCCTTCCTTCGTCTCTTCGACTGTATCTTCTTTTGCATAAATTCGTATTTTGAGCCTTCCCGAAGGGTACCTACCCTTTGGGATCTTTGTTTTGGTCCTTTTCGAAGGGTACTTACCCTTCGAGGTTGTTCTTTGTGTTCGGAACCTTTTGAAAGTCCCTTCTTTGCTTGGAATGATCTTTGCAAACGAACCTTCCCGAAGGGTACCTACCCTTCGGGATTCTCTTAGTGCACCTTCTCGAAGGGCAAGTGCCCTTCAAGACTTTGTTTTGATCCTTCCCCGAAGGGCAACTACCCTTCGGGGTTTATGTAATGTACCTTCTCGAAGGGCAAGTGCTCTTCGGGATTCCTGTTGGTCTTTTTCTTTGGCCCTTTTGTCAAGTGAATTCCCCGCGGACAAAAAGTCCGTAGGAATTGTTTCCTTCCATTTTCCCGGACTTCTTGCCTACGACTTCAGAATTTTGACCACTTGCGACTTCCAAAAGAGAGAACTCGTGCACCCTCAAAAACCCGATTTGAACTACCATGAGTAAGTCGGGTTTGAAAAATCGACTTACTTCTACTTGTAAATCCTTGAGAAATAAAGCACCTTTGAAAAACCGTTTTGCACTGTAAAGAGTAATTTGGGTTTTTGAACCCGAATTACTTCATCAACTTAAACTTCACAAGTAAAGTAACTTGAAAAACTCAATTTACATTAAAATAGTAAAGCACCTCTCAAATCCCGACTTACACCAAGTATCTCAAGCACTTCCAATGTTTAGCTTCTTTTGCCCTGCAATTGTTCCGAACACCTTGAAAACCTGTTTGGATCCTTCCACTACAATGACATAAAAAGCCTCGAATGATAGGGGTGACAATTTGACTTGTAGGGTCAAAATTGTCAACATTTTGGCGATTTCTGTTGGGATGCATCCCTGCTATGTGTGAGGACTCGGACCACAACATGATATTGAACCCATAGAGCAATGTTAAACCTGGCGCCTAACTGCAAATCTCTTTTGACCATAGCTGCAATAACCTTTCCTTCAAAATAAGAAGGGAAACACACGAAAACAGGAAAACTAACTAAACAAAGCTAATGTGCAAACAAACACTTATTGGAACATAACTGAACAAAACTAATGTGCTGGAACAATACTTGGAGGAAAACAAACTAACAAAGAACCTAACTAACCATGACAAAGCACGATCCACCTGGATCAAAAGGGAAATTCTTAAACTCAGTCACTCCAAGAGATGGTAGTAGTTGCAAGGCAGGATGTTTATCAATCATAACCTTTGATAAGGCATTTTTATTGTCCATCAACTGGATTAGCATCTTCTCAAATGAGTCATCAACAACAAACCAGTCACCAACAAAGACAAACTCATCAAGTACTTCCTATTTTTCGCACTGCTTGTCATCTACCACCTTGTCAAGTGATATCTCATCTATGCATTGTTCTTGAGTGGCCACACCCTTTTTATCGACTGCTGCAAGTTCATCTAGCGCTTCAAGGAGCTTTGAATAGGCAACTCAATCTGTATTATGATCTTGAATAGGTGATTCTTGATCAGAGTTCTCATAAACATGCTCTTCAATAGCAAACATATCCATACAAAGTTCTTCAATTTTTTGTAGAGATTCAAGGTACAGCTGCCAATCATCTTTTTGTTCCTCATTTTGATCTATTTGAACTGAATCAGCTTGAAAGCTATTTGGATCCTTCTCAATAGGAGATACCTGTAACTCATTTCTGACTTCAATCTGCACCAATTCCTCTGGGAGTTCCTCTACATCAAGATCAACGTTCTCATTCTTAAATATAATTGGATTCTCAGCAACAAACTTAAGTGAAGTATCAATGTGAAACTCTTCCTCAAACATACCTGAAGCATCCTCTTCACACTGCAAGGACTTGACCTGTAGTTGAAACCTCTTTTTCAATCTTCTAGAGAATAGGCTCCCCCTGAAGAAGGGAGATGGTGGGAGGTTGATAAAATTTGTTTGTTTGAGAGGGAGAATGAAGCATGGGAGGTTGATCATGATCAGATTTTGGGATTTGGAGAGCAATGGAATAATTTAGGGAGTTTTGGAGAGGAGGGAAAGAGAAACTCTTAAAGACCTCTGTATTTTGTTCCTTCCACTTGGCCATCATCTCTTCAAAGTCTGCAATCTCCTTATCCTCATGGACAATTTGTGCTTGAGAGATGAGTGGTGAAAAAATGGGACTATAAGAAGGCTTAGTCTCATGAATAATCACTTGAATAGGCTCTTGAATAGGCTCTTGACTCCAACTAGGAAGCTCCCTTGGCACACACTGGGCATGGTTAAGAACCTCATGAAAATAAGGAGTACAAGAACCCTTTGTAGACAAGTGACTCAACTTGATTTTCTGCCTATCCCAAGCCTCCATCTTCTCTAATACAAAAATACACAACACATTTATCTCTTCTGGATCATTGGATACATTTTGGAATAGACCATTCACTTCTTCATACTGAGAGTTTGAACAAACTTTCCTCGCATATGCTAGTATTTTGAGCTCTATCTCATCCATTCTTTCTTGGAGCCAAGGCTGCTCATATGACTGATATGGCTCAACATAGCTTTGATAACACTCCTGATAAGGTTGATTAGGCTCATAAAAAGGCTCATGGGCATCATGATAAGGCTGGTATGATCCATCATTGGGTTGATAAGGAAACATAGCATAGGAATTCTCTTCATATACAGCGATCAAAACTCATTCATGATAATGCAATACTTACATGGAAACTATGACTGGATTATTAGAAGCAACCACCTGAGTTTGGAATTGCCAAACACTTCTTGAAGAACGTTGCTGCAACTGCAATTTTATTAAGACCAGCTCCAAACAGGTCCCACTGGAGGTGCCAAAAACTGTTGTCAATTAGACTCGCACCCTTGTGAAGGTAGTTCAATGCCTTCACAGTCTGTTGAACAATGGAAACAATCCTAGGTGTGGGTGACCTTTTTAGTGGATTGAATCTCTAGGTTGTAAGGGCTAGCTCCCTTTGTGTATCAATGAGGATCTCTACTTTTACGCTACAAACTGCCTGGGGAAAAGGGAGAAAGAAACTTGAAAGGAAATCTTAGCTAAAATAGTGATACACTTGATTTGCTTGATCCACTCAAATTGAGCTTTTAAGGACACTGATTTAGACAAAGAAGAGGCAGAACTTCAACTCCAATCGATCAATACACATTAGCATTTCACGAAAAGGTTTAATCTAATGATCTAAGTTTGAGGGAAATGAAAAAATAGACCTGATAAAAGACACTAAACAGCTACAAATATCCACTATAAACTCAACAAAAGACGTTTTTAACACAAAATGTGACCTGCATATGTGACCAGCTAGTAACTAGGTACGAATCTAGACTTGACAAAGAAGAAAATTCTATCACTTAGACAAATCAAAGACAAAAGTACACTATACCAGCAGATGAAAATTGAAAAACACAGCCCTCTTCTTATTAATTCTGAAAAAGGTTACAGCGCAATCTTTGGCAGAAGTTTTCTTGCCAAAAGAGAGGATAAAAATCAAACGCTAAAAAGCCAACTTATATAGAAAATTACAATAGCCAAGAGTTGGCATTGGAAAAATAGGGGAGAGGCTAAATCCGTCCAACTCAGCTTTTATGAAAAGTCTATTTGTCTTGCATGAAGCTCCTTGGCGTTAGAGGAAATGGATGGTGAGTCCAAGCTTGGCTTGTTCCGCGCCTTGCATGAGCGTTGCGTTGATCTTCAGAAATAGACTTCTCTTTAGTTGCTTGGATTGAAGAAACTGTCTTTTGCATGAAAGGGACACACAAATTGATTTAAGTAGTCTGTTGGAATGTTTGACAGAGACGACTTGCATGAGGATTGTCGATCTTTGACGAACAGTCAACTGAGCTTCAACGACTGAAAATAGCCTTTACAAAAGTCTATTTTTCTATCTTTTATGCGCTCTTTTATTCTGGAACTGCAGTTGTGCATGTTTTGTCGATCTGTTTGTTTCGTTTATTCTGGCACTCTCTTTGCACGTTTTTGTCTTTGCTTGTGTCTATTCCTGGACCATCCTGCATGTTTGTCTTTTTTGTCATTATTTCTATTTACTGGTTTATCGTTTATGGGCTTATTTCCACGGATTTTCTTTGTCTTTGTCTGTCTATTTCCCACGGCCTTTTTGTTTTCTCTTTTTTCCTTTCGGGTTTATTGTCTTCGTCTTCTTGTTCTTTACACTATTCCACAGGCTTCTCCTCATGCGATTTAATCAGGCTTTTGTTCCCTTCGGGCTTCAGGTTTTTGTTCTGAACTTTCCTGCGGACAATTTGTCTGTGGGAATTATCTCCCTTTCCACTTCTTTTCTCCTTTGGACTTTACTTATTTTTGAGTTTTTTTTTTCCGGGCTTTATTTATTGCGGGGGTTGTTCCTTTTTAAGTTTCCCACGGACACCTGCCCTTCGGATTTTTGCAAACAAACCTTCCCAAAGGGTACCTACCATACCCTTCGGGATTCTCTTAGTGCACCTTCTCGAAGGGCAAGTGCTCTTCAGGGCTTTGTTTTGATCCTTCCCTGAAGGGCAACTACCCTCCGGGGTTTATGTAATGTACCTTCTTGAAGGGCAAGTGCCCTTAGGGATTCCTGTTGGTCTTTTGCTTCAGTGCTTTTGTCAAGTGAATTCCCCACGGACAAAAAGTCTGCGGGAATTGTTTCCTTCCATTTTCTCAGACTTCTTGCCTGCGACTTCAGAATTTTGACCGCTTGTGACTTCCAAAAGAGAGAAGTCGTGCACCCTCAGAAACCCGATTTGAACTGCCATGAGTAAGTCGGGTTTGGAAAACCGACTTACTTCTACTTGTAAAACTGTTGACCATTTTGGCCCTGTAGGGCAAAATCGGTCTCCTTCCCCTGCTGTTTTGAGCCAGTTCAATTTCTGGTTTGCACAAGTCTTTCAGCAAAAGGAGGAACCGGTTCAATCGGGTGGTTCAATTGTTTGGTTCAATCGGAAGGTTCAGAGGGGGTCTTGCAAAGCCCAAAGGACAAGTGCCCTTGCGGAGGGCAGTCAGGCACAAACTGGACTTTTCAAGCAGGCTGTGGAGGGTAGTTTCGGACCCAAAAGTCCTTGCGGAGGGCAGGGAACCCTTGCGGAGGAATCAAAAGGGTGAGTTTTCCTTCGGAAATGCTAAGGCAAAAGATAGGACAAAGTTGAATTTCTTCGGGCAAAATGTCCGAAGAAATTCACAAGGCAAAGACTGTCTTTCGGAAGGAGAATTCCGCGGAAGAATTCACAAGGCAAATCTTTCAGACAAAAAGTCCGAAAGAATTCCTTCGGACTTTTTGTTCGAAGGAATTTGCTCGAAGAAAAGAGCCGACCGAAAGAAACAAGCAAGGAAACAAACAAGGAGTTCTTTCGGTAGAAAATCCTGTGACAAAATGAACTAGGCAAATTCTTTCGGACAAAAAGTCCGAAGGAATTCCTTCGGACTTTTTGTCCGAAAGAAGTTCGCCCGAAAGAAAAGGCCAAGCATTAAAGGAAAGATTTCCTTCGGACATTTTGTCCGAAGGATTTCAAGTCCAAGGCAGCCCGAAGGAGCCCGAAAGGCAGGTGCCCTTGCGGGGGACTCTCGACTGTCGAAAGGAGGACCTTCCCCAAGCCCCAAAGGGACACTTTCCCTTCGGGAGGTTAAAAGACAAAGGATCGGACGAAGGAAAAAGGGCTGAAGGAAAGAAAGTCAAAGAAATTGCCAAAGGGGATGACGGGCCCACATATGTCAAATTGGGCATCATGAACTAACCGTTGGAATCCGGATGTCAGATGACGTCCCCGAAGACGTCAAATTCGGGACAAGGGAATAGCCATTGATTTTTGAAAAGCTTAAGGACAGGCCGCAAGTGAACTCAGTGACCCGCCGAGAAGTTAGCCCCGAGTGCTCACAAGGCCAGGAAAAGACAAGGCCAAGAAAAGACAAGGCCAAGAAAAAACAAAGCTAGGAAGGGACAAAAAATAGCAAGGAAAGACGGAACAAAGCAGAGAATCCAGAACATGGCCATGCACACATACGACAACATTTGGAATGTTCCAAAAGACGCACCCAGCTAAGCACAGATATGGACGAAACAATCCAAGTGGCAAGAGAAGGTGTCGGCACAAGGAGTTATTTCAGCAGTTGATACAGTCTCTACCAAGTGGTCATCAAGGAGCGCGAATAGTGAAGACGCGACCTGTTTTTCCACACTTTGCATTGATGAGCAGACAAACCACGTGAATATCTTGAAGGAGCGGGGTCTTGTTTGCAGAAAAAGAGGCGCGACTCATGCTTTCACATTAATGTTTGAATGCCAGAGTCAAAACTGACAGCCGACACAGCATCCTTTTTGAGCGGCTTCCTCTTCCCAATGCTCTCAATGCACATGGGCCAACTTGTAAAAAGGTGCCAAAGTCTTTTCCAAAGGGGCGCCTTTACTTCCTCTATATATATATTGTAACTTCTCATTTGAGAAAATGAGATCTCTCAGCTTGTAAGGCGGAGCCCTGCCGAAATTTACCTTGAATCAAAAAGAAGCATTTTTGCCTCCATTTGAGCTTGCACTTTTGCATATGTCTATGGCTTTGTCCTGTGTTAAGTCATTTTCCCTTATGCTTTCACAGAATGATTCCAACATGTCTAGTGTATTGTGAGTTCTTCTTTTGCAGGTTAACCAGAAGTGTCTACAACAGAGTATAGGCGCATGTGAACAAGCTGCCATAGTGTGTCTTAGAACATCTCTAGTAGTTCTTCCTCCCTGTATCTCTAGAGGACCCCTAGCTCACTGATGCAGGAGAATTTCTCATATAAAATGAAGTGTACATCAGCGTGTTCTTGGTGGAAAGTGTATGCTCAAGCTAAGTAGATCGAACTTTTTTGGTGCATCACCAGCTTAGGTTAGGTTCTGTTTTCCAGTAATCCTTCTCTCTTTTCAACCCCCTCCATTATATATATATATGTTAGCAAATGTACTGGAATAAATCAGAGATGCATCAAAGGGAGCTAGCCCTTATCTAGAGACTCTCCCCTCAGTTTTGCCAGACCCATAGGCAAGAGAGGAGTTTCCATTGTGCCGCGTGGAAGACAAAATTTCAGCCTTCTATCAAGGGTGCAATCCACAACGTCAACAAAAACCTTGAGAAGTAAAGCACCTTTGAAAATCCGTTTTGCACTATATAGAGTAATTCGGGTTTTTGAACCCGAATTACTTCTACTGCTTAAACTTCACTAGTAAAGTAACTTGAAAAACCCGTTTTACATTAAAACAGTAAAGCACCTCTCAAAACCCGACTTACACCAAATACCTCAAGCACTTCCAATGTTTAGCTTCTTCCGCCGTGCAATTGTTCCGAACACCCTAAAAACCTGTTTGGATCCTTCCACTACAATGACATAAAAAGCCTCGAATGATAGGGGTGACAATTTGACCTGTAGGGTCAAAATTGTCAACAGGTTGAAAAGCTGAAAGGTAAGTTTAAACCTTTTGATTATCAGCTGAGTTTGTTCAAGAAGTTGTAGAATTTGAGGCAAAAAGACACGACTGGAAAAGACTACACTGAAGAGTTTTACACGTTGACAATCTGAGTAGGGCATGTAGAAGATGATTTAGAAAAGATACCTAGGTATATAAATGGCTTGAGGTTGAGCATACGAGATGAGTTAAGCATGGTGAGATTGCATGTCGTTGAGGAGGCATACCAATTTTCCTTGAAGGCTGAAGCAAAGCTAAATGAAAGGAAACTAAAAACAACAAAGGTTAGGAGCAATGCGATCGAGCATAGAAACATGCAAGGAGAGGGCAGCTCTTCTCCATATGGAACAAATAAAGAGGAAGATGAGGAGTTGAGTACCTCATGGAAGCATGAATATGTTGAAGCTCAAGGAGATATTTGGACATTACGTGGATATTTCTTTGAATGTGGAGTGTATTGTCATAGGGTTTTCAACTATCCTCAAAGAAGGGCTGGAAAAAGTCCTAAGAATGAAAGCCCAGGGCCTGCAAGTCTATCATGTTATCGATCAGCAATGAACGAGTGAGAAAAAAGTGATCAAGTGACTTCCGAAGGTTTAGTTACAACCAAGAAGCCAAGAGTTAATATGTTGTTGAAAAGGAGCTTGAATACATCGATGACACAAGAGGAAACATGGAAAAGAAGGCATATTTTCAGAACCAAGTGCAAAAAAGAGGTAAGTGTTATAATATTATAGTTGATAGTGGAAATACCGATAACCTAGTGTCCATGGAAGTCATAGATACACTGATTTGAAGTGTACACCACACCTCGAGCCATGTAGGGTGTCTTGGTTGGTGGAAGGACATGAAATTGCAGTATGGGTCAACTTACAGTATGGGAACAATGTATAGTATTGCCTATAGATGCATGCCATATTGTGTTGGGAAGACCAAAGCAGTTTGAAAATAAGGCTAGGTGTGATGGAAGGGACAATGTGGTTTCAATTGAGAAAAATGGAAAGAGGTGGAGACTAATTTCATTAAATGAAGAGAGTAGAGTCGTTTTTTCTAAATACAAAAAATGAAGCTCTATGAAAAGAAGTAAGGAATAGGTATTTGCAAGTCATGATGCAGCTAAACTTGTGGAGAAAGAGGCATTAAATGAAGAGAGTAGAGTCGTTTTTTCTAAATACAAAAAATGAAGCTCTATGAAAAGAAGTAAAGGAATAGGTATTTGCAAGTCATGATGCAGCTAAGCTTGTGGAGAAAGAGGCAAAGGGGATAGATTTATTTTCTAGCATCATTAGGGTCACATGATGAGAAATCTAGGGGACTAGATGAGATGAAACAAGTATAGGAAGGCCAAATGTGGGATTGTGGGAATGAGAATAAGAATTGTTCCTCTCTTGAGGAAGAAACCAAATTGGTGAAAGTGGAAGGGAAACTTTGAAATTCAGCCCAAAAGAGTCATTTGTTTGAGCAACCAACATCATAGGAAATTTAGAGTTATGTGGATGAGTTGTTTGAAGAGACAAAGAAGATTAAAGTGGAGCAAGAGGATGCTATTACAGCAGAGATGGAGAAATTGTTCAAAATGGCCATGAGATCATCCAATGAGAAAGAGGTAGAGGTTCTTTTAGCAGTAGCAATGAAGGATGAGGATAATCAACACAACCCATTTGCAATTCAAATAAAGAATGAAGTCTTGGTGAATTGAGAATTGAAAGGGAATGTAGATGATAAGGGGAAGAATGAGTTTGGAGGAGGTGGATGGTTATAGGTGGGCAGAAACCCACAAGAGGATGGAAAAGGAGAAGGAAAATCAAAGCTACGCAGAGGATGGTCTATGGTCCAGTAGGTGGCTAGAAAAGGAGGAATAAACAAATTGAGAAACTTCATAAATACCTAACAAGGTGGAAGGGGGCACCATGCCCGTGGAAATTGACCAAAAGAATGGTTCTATTGCTCACCCTACCTTTGTGAACAAGAGTGCACAATTTTTTCTACCTCAGGTGTTTGATGCAGGAGCATCCAAGGGGTATTGACAATCTTGCATCAATAAAAAAAGATAGGGGTAATGTTCTTGTAGACTAGTTAGTGTGTTTGCAGTTTTGGTGTGGTAGAAGCTGATCTTTGGGGACCCATTGGAAAAATTAGTGCTTGAACATTTCCCGGACATCAAAAACTCCATTGGACTCCAAGGTTAAGTTGGGATCAATGAAACAGATGAAAGTTGATGAGTGGAAAGATTGTACATCACTAGTCGTGAGAAGGACACTATCTACTTCATTGAGGTGAAACAAATTGCATACTTCCTCAAAAATCACATATGATTGCAAATATGGATTCCTCTTGAAAAGTAATGCACTTTTTAAAAAAATGGCATGTGATTTTGAGTTTGTATGCAAAAGTTATGGCCTATAAAAGTTAGAGGACTTTTTTTAGTGTCAAATTTGTCGATTTGCATTAAGGGGCGGTTTTGCCACCTTAAGCAGAGGTTTCATAACAATTGGGATGTGTTGAAAGATTTAAGGACAATTTCGTAATGGCCAAGGCAGTTTTGCAAGCTTTAGGGACGGTTTTGCAATTGTTGTTTTGCATTAAGCGGAAATTTTACTTGCATAAGTTGCAGAAGTTAAGTAACGGCCTGGAACTATTGAGTTCCTCATCTTGAGTATTTCCAAGAGTGTTTTGTCTTTGAAGAAGCACTCCAAGTTATAGTGAAGAGGCAAAAGAGATTCAAATTAGTTAGAGTTGGAGTTGGGAAAAGTTGGAGTAGCTTTAGCAAGGGAGCGTGGGTGTGACTGTAAGATAGCAGGGAGTAGCAACAAATGCTTTAGTCCATTCAAGGGCTGTGGTTTTAATGTCTTCATCTTCATGTTATTAGTTCAAGAAATAAGAAAGTGTGGTGTGTGTGTAGTTCTCTATAATTCAATTATATGAATTCAAAAAAGTTGTGATCTTTGATCTCTAGCCCTAAGTAAAGGGGTGTGTGCGTCCATTGTTTAAGTGAGTGGATCCATGCTGTAGGGACAAATTTGTCCATCATTGGACCCCCTAAACCCTAACAATGGGGCACTTTCACACCCAAAATATGGATTGCACCCACATTTTTTTGAAAATAAGTATGGAGGAAATTCTTCTTTAAAAGAGGTGATAAACACAATGTTATATTGATATGAAAATTGATTGAATTACAAAGAGGGATAAAGCTTTATTTATAACAAGCTAAATATCTTCTCACATAAACTACTTACATTACTAAATTGACTAGATACAATGACTCTACTAGAAGCTTTTCAAGCAAGTTTCTTTTCATTATTACTTACCTACCTAACACAACTAACTAGTTTAGATATCTTTAATACATGCATATGAAAAACATAGAGAGATATCAATCTTGAGTAGCCTATCATGGATTTATCACACACCACATTAATTAATGATTTGATTACCTTATTTGTAAATTCCTTGTTGGACTGGTGATAGATGGCCTCAATCTAGGCATGCCATTGTGTTGGGCTCAAAAATGTTTTTTTGAAAAAACCAAACGGGCTCCAAATTCCACTATAAGCCCAAGATATCATGATTTTTCGGTCAACTTCTTCAAGCAAGAAGAAAAAACTTCCATATGATAGTCAAATGGATGTCAAATTTAAGGTTATAACTTTCCAATAATGCTCAAATGGATGTCAAATTTAAGATCGACAATTAATTGTTAACATCTCACAGACATTACAATCCACCATCACCCCATTTGCCATTGTAGAATGTCTATTGGCGTATTTGATTAACATTATGTGACCAAATATGAACTTTACAACAAAATAAGTCATTAACATCACATAATAAAATAAGTTTTATTTACCCCTTGAGAAGCTTTGTCCTTAAAGTTTAAGGACTAAATTGAAGACGAATTTACCAATGGATAAACCAAACCTAACAAATTCTTCTGTTAAGATGTTGAAAAACTTTAATATATATCCATGGCCTTACTATAATATCTTCAAAACAAAAAATGCAATCTTCAATATCTTGGTTGTCCGACCTTTGATTTGAGTGATCTGTTTTTTTGAAGTTGAGTATTTTTTCAAGTAGATTTCAAATTTGCAATTTATTTCTGAAAATTCTGCGGTAAAACATTCAGAAACTACCCGTGTCACAGTCCTGTTTTTTTTCAATTCCTTCCTTTCCAGCCATATACTTCATACAGTTGTTGAAATGGAGGTTTGGATAACTCAAAATACTCCTAACCATTTCCATCCCTATCTTCCTCCTTTCTTTAGTCCATGATTCTTTCCAATACAAACATATCTTATTGCAAAACCTTCTTAAAACAAAGTACACAAAATTTCCTACCAGATTTGGAATGCAAACAAGGGTTTTCATCTCAACCTCAACAATACATTGATTTTTTCCTACCACTTATTGCATATATATATATATATATGGGTTTTACCCTATCCATATCTTGAAAGAATTTAAGGATTTTTGGCCCAACTATTTAGAATATATCACCTACCTTGCACTTTGACACAACCAAATCTTCTTTATATTTGAAATCAAATGGCACAGGATTTCCTCTTGCATCGATTTGTTTACTGGTGTGCACGGTCCTTCCCTTGGTACTTCTTCCCTTGACAAAATATCTTCTCTCCTCTATTGCATGTAGAACTTCATCCCATTTAACAATTTGGTACCTCTTCTTCATCAGGATATTCATCCCAAGCCACCGAGGTTGATTCCTCTTTTTCAAATTAGTGGGGAAGAGGCTCCTCTTTATTTACCATCAATGTTTTTCTCAAACTCTGCATCAAATTTGCCTTTAGGTTTGCAAGGGCTTCTTGTACCTCCTTCCTAGTCACATATTGTAGTTGGATCTTTTGTCTCCTTGGAAACCAAACTTTCTATGATACCACCTGTAGCATACCTACAATCCTAGAAAACACAACTACACAAGATAATATCAATGGGGACACCTGCACACCCAAATTACACAAAAGATAATATCAATAGGAAGACCTGCACACTCAAAATGCGGATTGCACCTGCAAATCCTGAAAATAATGGAGAAAATAGTTCTCTAAATGTTGCCACAAAATACAAATTATATTCATATGAAAAATAAGATTCAGTGACAAAGAGAGCTGTAATAAAACATAAATTTTATTGATATGAAAAATAGGGTTGAATTACAAACATGGATAAACCCTTATTAATAAAAGGTAAGTTTCGTCTCACAAAAACTACTTCATTACTAAATTGACTAGATACAATGAATCTACTAGAAGCTTCTCAAATAAGGTCGCTTTCTATTACTAACTACCTACCTAACACAAGTACTTAAACTAGTACAAATATCTTAAATACATCTATTTGAAATACACCAAGAGATATAATCTCAAGGTTCTCTTTTTTTCACATACCACATTGATTAATAATTCCATTACCTTCTCAACCAATTTTCTAGTGACAAATGGCATCAATCTAGCTACATCACTATGTTAAGCTCTAAATTTGTTTTCCGGAGAAAGGAAAAAGGGGCTCCAAACTCTACCGTACGGCAAATATGTTATGAATTTTTGATCGACTTCTCCAAGATAAAAAAAAAACTTCTAAATGTCGGTCAAATGAACGTCACATTTAAAACCGAACATAATTGTTAACAACTCATTATATTACACTCCACCTTGTTGGCATTGTCAAACACCTATTAGTATAATTATATTAAATACTAGTACAAATATCTTAAATACGTATATCTAGAATATGCTAAGAGATATCAATCTCAAGGTTCTTATCTTGGATTTTTCACATACCACTTTGATTAATAATTCCATTACCTTCTCCGTCAATTTTCCACTGAGTAGTGATAAATGACACCAATATAGCTACGCCATTGTGTTGAGCTCAAAAATATCTTTCTAGAAAAAAAAACACGTTTCAAACTCCATCGTATGGCTAAGATATTGTGATTTTTCCATTGACTTCTCCAAGTAAAAAGAAAAAACTTTAAATTGAGTCAAATGGACATCAAATTTAAGGTTGAAATTCCCCTGTGACGGTGAAATGGACATCAAATTTATGGTTGAACATAATTATGATTATCATCTATTCACATATTAACATTATGTGACCAAATATAAGCTTTGTAACTAAATATGTCATTAACATTTCATTAAAAACATGGGGACGTTAACTTAGTCTGCAGACAAACTATAAGATTTACACAACATGAACAAACAGATCTATTAGAAGCCTTGCAAAACTAGGAATTCCAAGAGTTAAAATTTTCCAAACTCCTTGTAAAGGCCTTCGAAATTAATCCTTAAGTGGATTTTGTTAATTTTTCTTTGCATTTTGGAATAACTATATTTATTGGTGAGTAAGGGCTAGGATTGAAATCTTTTCCAGTTTGTTAGCTAGTCTTCTTTTTAAACAAGGATGCCTATTTTGCAGAGATTCTATATTGCCTCCTCCCGAGAGCTGACCCGACTTGATCAAATCACTAAAGCACCAGTTATTCACCACTTCTCAGAGTCCATTGCAGGATTTGTTACGATTCGATGTTTTAAGAAGGAGCCAATCTTTTCACAAGTGAATATTGATCGTGTAAACTCTAACATACGAATGGATTTTCACAACAATGCATCCAATGAATGGCTTGGATATCGCTTGGAGATGATTGGAACCACTGTTCTGTGTGCATCTGCCTTGCTTCTGGTTTGTCTACCAAGTAATATCATCAAACCAGGTATTACAAAATCATTTTGGTGATATTTTCCTATTTCCCACAACAAACCTGGGCTCATTCTGATTTTAAAAGCAACCAAATTTAATTTTGTTCGAGGACCTTGTTATTTGCATAGAAACTATCCTGCGTATATTGGCAAATCTATTTGGGTTGCTTCCTTTGAACTAATAATTTGAAAACTACTTTATCATCCCCTATTGGAGACTGAAATTAAGTATCAAATTCAAGTTCCTAACTTATTAGTTTTCAAACTAATAAGCTGCACCAAGGATTTGCATCTCTAACATTACGTTTCATTACCCAACTGTGAATATAATTTCAGTGGCAATGATTGTGTTAATTTGTGAAAATGCAGAACTTGTGGGATTATCTTTGTCGTATGGCCTGTCTCTCAATTCAATGCTATTTTGGTCAGTCTGGCTTTCTTGTCTAGTGGAAAATAAGATGGTTTCTGTTGAAAGAATTAGACAATTTACAACCATTCCATCTGAAGCAGCATGGATAGTTCCAGAGAGGGCACCTCCTCCTAACTGGCCCCATGAAGGGAATGTTGAGTTGAGTGAGTTGCAGGTATGCTGTAGAAGATATAATATTCCATAATCCATTCTCTTTTAACTTGAGCAAGACACATTACATTTAAACTCAAAAGAAGAGAATAACATAAGTGGAAAAAGAACATGGATGTACAGAAAGCAGTCAAATAATTGTATGAAAAAGTCTAATATCTTTCTGTTATGATAGGTTCGTTATCGTCCAAATACTCCCCTAATTCTGAAAGGCATCAGTCTGAAAATCAGAGGAGGAGAAAAGATTGGTGTTGTAGGACGAACTGGAAGTGGGAAATCGACCCTCATTCAAGCTATGTTTCGGCTTGTTGAACCTGCTGGAGGAAAAATAATTGTTGATCAAATAGACATAACTGAGTTAGGACTTCATGATGTGCGATCTCGATTTGGAATCATACCACAAGAGCCTGTTCTTTTTGAGGGTACTGTTAGAAGCAACATTGACCCACTTGGACAATACTCCGATGATCAGATCTGGAAGGTAATGCTATTCATACCTTGATCCTTATTTTCTTGTTTATCCTCTTGAAACAACAGCGTACTAGGTACCTTCTCACAGTTAAAAGTATTATGCATATTTGGCAGCAAATAACAGTCCACAAATTTCTGTATCATAACTCTTTACCATAGTTTGTTATTTTTGTTATTCTTCTCTTTCTTTGTTTATATGATATATTAACATGGAGTCAATCTAATTCGGGTAGTTCCAAGTCAATTGCACAAACACATTCCTGCATAGGTTTTAATTATGGCGGAGTAGCTACTCTTCCATTTTGCTTTCAACTATGGTCTAGATTCTAATTTTCAATTCATAGAGCCGCTTGATTGTGTATTATCATAAACTGGTTGATGACAAGGTGGTATATTTGGTGCTTAAAGAGCCTTGAAAGATGCCAGCTTACAGATGTTGTTGCCGCCAAAAATGGGAAGCTTGACTCCTTGGGTATGTTGCAACTGAAATTAAGGAATAAGCAAGCTAAATACTACAAATATTAACTGTATCCTAGCTTCTGGATGTGATTTTATGTGATTTTTAGGGCTAATACTGTGGGCATTTCTTGAAGTGGTTGACAATGGAGACAATTGGAGTGTGGGGCAAAGGCAGCTTCTTTGTCTAGGAAGAGTTATGTTGAAACACAGCCGAATCCTATTTCTAGATGAAGCAACCGCATCAGTGGATGCACAAACGGATGCTGTGATCCAGAAGATCATACGCGAAGACTTCTCTTCTTGTACCATAATCAGCATTGCCCATAGAATACCTACAGTCATGGACTGTGACAAAGTTTTGGTTGTCGATGCAGGTAAGACATCAACACTAAATTCCACGCACTTCTAGTTCAAGGTTTTTCTTTTTCTGCTGTGTAATTGACCATGCAATGCACTGAAACAGGAATTGCTAAGGAGTTTGACAAGCCATCCAAGCTGCTGCAACGGACATCCTTATTTGGAGCATTAGTCCAGGAGTATGCTACTCGTTCATACAATGTGTGAATCTGAGAAAATCAAGTATTACTCATGCTGGTTTTGTTCCATGAAGAAGAAAATGACATTGTTGTATGTTAGAATTTCATATCAGCTCACTGCTTGATTCATGCTCTGCAGTTCCTCCTTTTAGGACCCAGTATATGGATACAACCCTGTTCAATGCACTTTATTTCTTTTAGGGACTAACCTTATTGGAAAGGATGACAACCGTTACATTTTAGTCTATGTGATTGTCGTATTAATTGCTAGTACCATTTATCTGCCATAGAATCAGCTCCTGCCAGAAAAAAAATTTCAGTTGTAGACTTAACGGTATGTTGTAGCTAAGGAGACAAAAAAAATAAAACCCCCCCCCCCAAAAAAAAAGAAAAAGAAAAGACGTTGTATATTTAACAATATGTTATAGGTAAGAGTAAAAAAGAAGGGAGATTGTCTTGTTGCTGAATTGACGGATGAGAAACTTAGGTGCTTCAAACATAATTTAGCATTGTAAGCCAAACTCATTGCCCTCCCATCAACCGAGAGCAGCGGAGTGAAATCCGACCGTTGCTGTTATGGATATTTTGTACGGGTTTCTTTTTCTTTTTCATTTTTCAATTACCAAAAAAAATTTAAAAAGTAGATTTGCCAACCATTATATTTTTGAAGAATTATTTGTCTAAATTTTCTTATAAAATGTATATAAAGTAGTTAGATTTTTTACAATATATATTTATTACTCTTAAATTTTATAATTTTTTTCAAGATTCTCTTACAACAGGATTTTTTTTTTTTTTTCTAAATTGAAATTATTCGTCTATTATTTGATACTTGTAAAAAAAATTACTTAGAGTTTTCCATGTGAGTTGGGCTTTGAAAATAATTTGAAATTTTGAATTACATTATTTTTTATTAGAAACATGCATTATATTTCTATAGATTAAAAACATATTACACTCTCAATTAAAAAAAGGGGTGGTGTGAAACTATATCCCAAGAAAAAAACACAACTATCAAAATGGGACTAACCCAAGGGAAAAATAGAGTTATGACCTTGGGCCCACAACATTAGTGGCACAAAGTTACATAAAACTGACATCGCCAAAAACCCATAAATAAAATGAGCCAAGATATTAAGCAATTGGTGCAATCAGCGTTGCAAAAAGAGGAGGTAGTGGCAAACTATCTAGCTTATCTCCCCAATCGCCTCCATGAGAGTACAAATCATTGGGTATGGATCCCTAGTGATCTTGTTAACAAGATATAATATGGCATTTTTCATTGCCCATTCTAACTAGAAGGCCCACAACCAACTTATGAAGGTCACTCTCCATGGTCCATTGACGGTGAGAATTGGTTGTAGGGAGGGAGAGGCAGGGTGGAAAATGCAGGGTGACTTTGCACCTGGGAATGACCCCTACCTCTATCCCTCCTCTCTTGATCCCTTCCGAGAGGGTCTTGGTGAGGGGAATATGGAGGCACCCTACTAACAGTACAAAGGGCATTGCCCTAGTGGCCAATGAGAATGTAGAGGTGATCCACCTCCAATACCACTTTATTTTCATGTTATAGATCTATAATATGCCAAATTTGCTTGAATCTTGTAGGGAGCATAGCAAAATTTCCAAAAATAAGCATGTACCAAGAAAAGGGCTTTGGTTTAAAGGGATGAAAAATGAGTGAATTCACCTCCATGCTTTCTAGGCTCTAATGTAAAATAAAAAAAATGTGTTTAAGAGACTCAATGTGTCTACATGCAGGGCATTCAGGAGATGGCATTTCCATATGAACCACTAAGTTATCCATTGGAAGACCTTGGTAGAGAATGTACCCTGCAAAAAGGGCCTTTTTGGGCTCTATAACCACAAACTAGATACTTTATAATCTTTTGCTCTAGAGAAAATCAAAATTATTAAGATTCCACCATTTGTTGAATATTTCTCAGGGCACAATATTGGGAGTTAGCCATTGATAACCAAGCCATGGTTTATAGCAAAGCCAACAAGTGGACGCTCTAGTTCCAATCTTTCTACCATTTGGCAGAGCCTCTAATTTTTATTTTGTGCAAGACATAGTGTAACACAACTATCTGAATCTTAGGAATGGATTCAAAATCTTGGTTATTGAGTTTGAATTTAGTCTATAAAACTTGCCAACTGGCCCAAGATCCAATTCACTTATGAAAGGCATCTCCAATGACATGAATGCCTTCACGAAAAAGTCGAAGGTTTTTTTATTCTAGGAACTTCACTCAAGGGTTGCCATTAATAGCAATAATTTGGAACCACCATAACAAGGGTTTGAATTACATTTTTAAAGACAAAGTTATACCGGTATTTGATGCCAAATAAGATAAGACAAGCTCAAATTATATATATATATATATATATATATATATATATATATATATATATATATGTTAAATGGTGAGAGATATCAACTTCAAGGCAGCTTTATTAAATTTTGGGCTTTTGTTTTATATAGGCACCTCGAAGTTGATATCTCTCAATGTTTAATAGCTATGTATTTAAGATATATAAGCTAGTAGTATTTGCGACAATGTAAGGTAAAATATAAATATTAGTAAATCATGAATACAAACATGTATGATATATTTGTAGTATAAAAATACTTATGATATCCATCCTCATGTATACATTTGTTCTTCCAACTATTAAAGTCTTTGTTCTTCCTCCTTTGCTTTTATCTACCCCCTTTCCACTCTTTAATCTCTCAAAATGGTCATATATGAAAGGAGGTGAGATCCTTAGGCCATGTAATGACTTGATATGTGACAACAACAACAATCAAACCTAGTTTTTCTGTAAGTCCTGTATCAATTGTGACTTTGTTAAGCGTCATGCCCCATGATTTATGGATTGTCAATCCCCATGCCAATTTCAAAGGAAACTGACAGGGGTGACCCCTTTCTATAGGGGTGGTTGGAGTTTTCGTTGGAGTTGCTTTAACAAAAGAAATACTAGTGCAGTTATTGAATTGAACTATTACATATGTAAGTGGTTCAGGGGGTGTCACTCCTGGTTTGTAGACAATGCTTCAAACATATCCAAGTGCATCATTGACAAGACCTGCTTCTATCCATAAGTTTGCAATGAGCATCACCCTTGCACTATTAGCAATCAACAATTCAACTTCCAATTGTTCACCACCTAATCCCAAAAAAAATATTGTTTAGTTATCTCGTTGCAATGATTTGTGCAATAGGTTGATTCAATGTGTACAATTTTCTCTTATTATGTTGACGTGCATTGTCATTTTTTGTAAATAAATGTATATGTCCATTAAATTCCTTCTTTTCAACCATTTCAAGTGAAGTATCAGTTCTAGTCATAAACAACCACCAAACTTCAGTGGTTGGGTAGGTGTATCTTACATTTGTTAGAAACTGTTGAAACCATTGTTGTTCTTCACCTTGACTTTGTTGTTTGAAAACCTTATCTAGTGTAACAATTGTTCTAAAGTTTTACAATAATAATTTTGCTTGTGTTGTGCTTGCATATGGAGGTCTATCCATTTCTAGAGGCAACTATCCCAAATCCCGAACAAAAATCATAGAACTTCCACAAAAGCACATATCAATTTTTTTTGGAAATGCGTGGTGTAGTTAAGAATCTATATTTTGAAGCATATTTTTACCATTAAATCTCATATCATCAATCAAAATATACCTAACATGTTGGATTTATTCTTAAAACCTCGTTAACCTTGTTCCTTATAATTTCTCAAAATCTGAAATAGGCATTCATAATATTATATGTATTGTAGATGTGCCAATGTTGAATGTCATAACTCCAGTTAGAAGAAATAGTAGAATGGGGCTATGTTGTGGTTGTGTTAAATCCAAAAGAGCTAGCTTAATCGTAGAATGGGGCTATGTTGTGGTTGTGCTAAAACCAAAAGAGCTAGCTTAATCCCTCCAATAACATAAATTTTTTGGGTCTCTATCGTTCATTGGATTATCATATGCAATGGAGGTGCACCCTATCCTTGATTATAATGTCTAATAATCATATCAACTGTCATTCCCCCTTCCCTCCCCCTCCCCCCTACAGAGGCTTTCATAACAAAAATTAGATGGCATTTGTTCTAGTGCAAGTAAGTCATTGTCTTTTGTGATGCTTATGAATTTGAGAGATTTTTTTCGTTTGTTCTTCACCTGGATACTCTATATTCCAAGGTGCTTGTCTATCTAGATCTCTTGGACCCAACATATCAATCTTAGAAATTTGTAGATACTGTCATTGGTGTAGGCCATATGGTATTCCACTCATGTTTAGTGGTGTTTTGTTGGATATTATCTTCATTTTCATCCTCTACTTCACGTTGAATCTCATTATTTGTTTCAATCATCCGCTATGAATGCTAAGGATTATATTGAAATTGAACCCAATTGGTCATCAAGCCTAATGTCTGGCTCTATATCATGAATTTGGTTTGTACAATAGAAACTTTGACCAATAAAAGTCCACAAATTGTTAATTGTCTTGTTCAGGGATGTTGAAACACCTTGGCCATACCCTCACAATAGCACTTATTTTTTTTGGCTTCCACTTTTTGTTCTATAAATTTTAGGATTGTACAACCAAGATATGACAACCTTAATGAGTGGTACATGTTACATTATGCGAGGTTTGTCTTTATATCCATCGATTATTGATTTTACACATGTTTCGATTTCATCATCCTCTTTTAATACTAGTTTAAAAACTTTAGACCCAACATTCAATGATATAAATATTCCACTACACTAATCCAATGGAATTTTCAGCACTATGTGACATATGTCCATTTCCTCGATATCTCTTTAGAAAATTGTTTTAGTTAACATGCATCTATACACTTGTGTGATAGGTTCTTCAAGGTTTTTAGTATTTGCAAGTCACATCAACATTTATCAATGTTTTTGAACTTTTCTCCACTTTAACAACATACTTTACAACGTAATTAACTACAACATGTTTTGAAAGAATCGAATGCCAGTTTATATTGGTGCATCATGATTAAAACACATAATGATTATGATTGTTGACATGGTCATCATTTATTTTTGGTTCATATTGTTTATCTCCCATCTCACCATCTGCATTAATTTTAAACCTTTGAGATGTAGAGGCCAAGGGTCATTGTACCTTCATTAAAGATAATTTTATGTTATTAAACTTGTACACATTAATATTTAATACCTTTTATCATAATAATCATTCTTATCTGCAATCCTTCCTCTTCTTTTTTTGTAGGTATGCCCATCTCTATGTAGACACATAAATTAACATTTAAGATAAAATCGTATACTTGTGATCACCTTTTTGACACACTTAGCTCATGCCCTATTCTAGGACCTTTTGACCACTTTCCTTCATTTTTTGCATGCTGAATCACTCTTTCAAGCACCCCAAATGACTTCAGAATGTCTCTAGCCAGCTTGCTCAACATCGTAGGCTCATGTTAAGATTGATTCATACCATTAGCCTAGCTTTTATTGCCCTTAGGACAAGAGTGCCCCATTGGGACAATAACACACCTTGTTGTTGCCCACCTTTGATTGAAGTTGCCCTCCCACCAACTAACGACTATTTTCCAAAATTTAAAGTTATGTAAGGGTCGACCCATAAGTTTTAACTAGCCCCATCCAAAGGAATTCGTAAGATAATATTATATAAGCACATTTCAAACCATTTTTCACACAAAAAAACACTAGAATTCTAATTTCACATTGTGATAAAATTCTCAATTTCTCCCAATTTTGATTACATATAACCTTAGTAGCCATGAGCTAAAGTTTGAATACACCTCTAAGGTCATAAGTCACAGTTGAAACACTTAATCACACCATGATTGCATCAACATCTAGCATTTTGTAGCAATTTTACACACATCACCATAGCATGGGATAATTATATAGAATTTGATCCCTCTTCAGAGTATTGATATGTAGGCAACACTTAACATAGGTGGTGTTGAGGTCAAACACAACTTCAACTGTTGACCCCTTTTTACTCCATAATTGCATTTGTTTTCTTGTCTATTGAGCTAGGGTTTTCAATTGGAAAAACAATTATATAGTGGTCCCCAAAGTGAATTGGAAGCTCTCACATAATCTACAAAATAGATAGACAAAGGCGAACATAATCCAAAAATTCTAGGTCTCTATTACTTGTCAGATAGGGTCAACCTATTGGACAATAGCATGTCCCACTATTGTCTAGTTCCCCCACTATTGTCTAAAAACCCTGTCAAATCCTATTACAGGGCCGCACTTAGTCAATGCAGTTTGTTAGTCAGTCTTAGGTCCATAAACAAATTGCATCTCAGTTTGTCACTTAAGTTTATATTTCTTTTTTGCACTTTCTATATTTAGTGTCTTTTTAGATTTAACAAGTCTCAAATCAATTTGTGTAGTCATTTAAAATGTCATTTTAGTGCAATGAGTGTCACTTGAGTACCTTATCCTTAGCTTAGCCCTAGACCTATCTTAGGGCCTCTATTGACCACTTTACAGTTTTTGTGTGAGTCCAACCCATTCCCAAACATACTAAAAATAGCACTGAGCCTTCACTTAGGCACCCAGGTCCTCTTTTCACCCGTTCCTGCCACTTGGACATTAACGTGGCCCTTTGGACTATAACACACTATGCTATTGGCAAAGGGGAAACACTAATGTCCCCTAGCTCTTTTCACCCCCAACGGATATCTTTCCATTTCTCAAAGCACCTTAGGATCGGTCTAGACCCATTTCATGTCTCAAAAAGCACTAGAATGATATTTATAGACCACTTTCATTAATTTATCCCCTAGATGGAAATTAGATGCAAATAGTCACAAAAAAACTTGGAAACAATTTTGCAAATCAAGGTCATTGATCCCTATTCTACCCTAATTCTGCAAACACCTATCTACAATAGCCCAGAGCTCAGATTACTCATATTTTTAGTCTAAAGTCACACTCAAAGCACTCATACTAGCATTCACTTGAACTTGCACCAACATTTGGATTGGGAGAACAACATCGAGTTTGATCCCCTTTCAAGGTATTGGTATGTAGGCAACGCTCAACACATGGGGTGTTGAAGTCATGTCCAACCTACCTTGCTAACACCACTCTTTTTATACTTGTGTTCCTCAGATACCCTAACAAACATGAAGGTTTAAGGTTTCACATTGAAATTAGTCAAAAATGGAGAACATAGAATGATCCAACATTCAGTCACATAGGCACAAACATCTTAAAACTAGGTGAAGGTCCACCCAAAAATTCACTATCTCTATTGCACATGGATATTAGTGCAACACAAGAGACACCAATGTGGTGTGTTATTGATCAGAGGACCACATTACTTTCTAAGAGGGTTTTTAACACCTATTTTTTGTTGACAACACCTTGCATTATCCCTACACCAATTTTCATCCCTCCATTTATCCATCTCATTCTGTTTTTTAGCTAAGTATCTCTTTTTTAAATTTATTGTCATTTATAGGCTAAGAAAATAATTTAATGATTGTACAAATCAGTGGCTATTGATATTGTTATATTTATTTCCTGATTTATTATTTCAGCGTTTTAACAACTTAGGATTTTACATTCCATAACTATCTTGAAAATTTAAATCATTTGGTGAACTTGACTTATTTCAAATAACATCCAAACCCTAGCCCTTGATGCTCTTAGGGTCTGTATCCTTTTTTTTCTTGTTTCCATTTATCATGTTAATCTTTTCAGATTCATATATTATGTTTTAGCAACACTCTTTCATTTTATTTGCTATAACCCATCTCAAAAAGGTATATCTCTTTCTTTTAAGAAGTGTTAGGCCTAGTGGCAACCCTATTAAGCATACCCAGATTCCTTCCAAACGAGCTTAAACCATGGATAAAGGACTAGTTACAACCCCCCTAATTGATCTTTCACATCCTGATTATGTGGACTTTAATGATAATACATAGAAACATGAACAATACCATGAAGATATTGATGATACACAAGATGGGATTCATGACACACTTCCCCCCTCCATGATGACAATCTAATAATTAATAGAGATGAGGTCTTACAAAATTTTAGAAATAGACTTCAGGAACAACCCCATGGTCATGCATAGATTCTGCAAACTATATTGGAAATAAATAACACATCACTTGGTCAATCCTCCAACCCCACAAATACTAATATTGTTACACCTACTATGGGGGAAACTCAGATTTTACAATAACTTGATACAACTAGCCAACTCTCACTAGTGGCACCACCTCTTGTGGCTAGAACACATCCCTCATCTTTAGATGTACAATCCCTTAGGCAAGAGATCCATTCTATGTAGTCCAAGGTGTTACATCTTCAACAAAGTGTTACCAGACCATCTCATGCCTTGGACTCTCATATGCTCCTACATACACCGTCTACATAACATACAGTGGCAAGTTGTCATCTAAATTTGTGGCACCCAAGCTTACTTTATGTGATGGTAAGGGTGACCCAGAGCATCATCTACATGATTTTCACACATGTTTGGGCTACGTGTCCAATGATTGGATCCTAACTAAGTTGTTCCCTCACAGTTTAAAGGACTATGCATTACAATGGTTTTATGATCTCCCTAATCAGTCCATCATAGCATTTAATCCACTTGTAGATATGTTTTTGGCACACTTTTCAATCAACATCAGTGATAAGGTTTCATACACTCAAGCTGTACAACTCAAACAAAAATCTAATGAGCCAATAGCTGAATATGTCTTGCAATCTAAAACTATATTTTAGCAAAGATGACTAGCCCCATGGTAGATAGAGAACTCCAAGACATATTCAAGCAGAGTTTATTACTAAGATTGCATGAAGCTTTACTATTCAAAAAGTTTCCATCATTCATAGATCTATGCCATACAATGAAAGAATGAGAAGTCAAGATTCTCTCCATGGGCAAGTTAAAGTACACAATTGGATTAGATTCAACTAATAAGAGTTCCAATAAGCCCCCATATAAGGTGAGGCCCACTAAAAATAAGAATGAGCAAAATAAAACAATTAATGTAGCCTCAAATCCAACTCTTTGCATGGTTTTATCATCTCTTCCAAGGATACCTTTCACAAATCGTCTTGAATCACCAACACATGTTCTCCAACAACTCTTGGAATGCAACATAATATCTCTCCCTCCCATCAAAGATGTTGATACGACTAGGCCTCTTCTAAAGAATTATGATTCCAATTCATTTTGTGATTATCACAGGGCACTAGACCATACTACAAACAGATGCATCAACTTATGACATAAGATACAAGATTTGATAGAGACTAATATCATTGATGTGAACACTCCTACATAGGCACCTAGTAGAGCATAGACAACTGAAGTGAGAGCAATGCAAATATTTTTTGATCCATTTATAAAGCATATAGTTAATGAGACAACAGGCAATTTAGGGGTTCATTATACTTATTAGGCACATCCACCACCAACATCTTATCATACTCATACGATGGACACATACCCTCTAAATAATATCATTGGTGTGTATAACACTATAGTGCTAGCTAGACCTCTCATCACTTTATTAGAGATCAGTGATGACTTAGACTTATATGCACTCTTTATACAAGCTTACATTGATCACCGTCCTATTCAAAGTGTCATGGTTGAAAATGGGTCAAGCATTAATATGTATATTATTACACTTCTACATCACTTGGGTTATTTAGAGCAAGATATTTCTCAGACATATATAATTATTTGTGGCTTCAATGGCCATGTTCAGAGATCCATTGGGGAGATAATACTTCTATTATAGGTTGGTCCTACACATGTGGTCACCATATTCTTAGTTGTACCTAGTGTTGGCACATTTGACATGTTATTGGGTAGGCCTTGAATACATAAGCTTCGATCCATTCCATCCACCATACATAGATGCCTTAAGTATATACATGTTAATCAGGTGGTTATAGATGAGGGCCTTCCATATGAGTATCCTTTACCTATTCCACAATCAATTACACAATAGCCACCAGTCATAGCTCCACACATAGCTTCCATTAGCACACGTCTAATATCATGAGTAACCAGTGTAGGTGAGATCTACTTCTATAACATTACCATGTACACATACTCTCCCACAAAGACCCTTATTAGAAAGACCCTCTGCTAGAGACATGTTGTGGATTTTAGAGAGCCTCTCTCTACCCCATTACCATCTAAATCAATGTTACAACATAGATCACCCATGCTAGTCGCAACTTATTCCACTATATAGGTCCCCAAGAACCCTAAATTTCATAAGCCTATTCAATAAACTCCATAGATTCATAGCCCCACTCCATAGGTAGTTTTAGCTACAAATTACTTAGTATATCCAGTTTCTAGGTCTCAAATACCTCCTTGCACAACACATGTGATCACTTTTCCTTTATTTGATACATGACACCTTGATAACCAATCTCTTACGATACTCATAAGTTAGTATGTTCCTCTCTACTTGTGCATAGTTTCATTTTCATATTGCTTGTACATAGCTTATACCCACAAATTACAAAAATAATATAATATGCTCAAAAATACAAAAAACATTCAAATATTACTCAAAAATACAAATTTCAAATTGTATGTATTTCCATGTTTACATTCCTCTATTGGCCATATATTACATATGCTATCTATGTTAGCATAGTCAGTTTTTATCATACATACATGTTTCACTTATTCTCTTCGAGTGTTCATAGATCATTTTAAGACTTAGGTCCTCTACATAGATCCAAATTTTCTATTATCTATCCATTGGGGGAATATACATAGATACACAGATTCAACATTGATACATTCACCCATTGAGGGCATTATACGACACAACTTCTGATTTTTCAGGTTATATCATTCTACACTACACTAATTTTTTTTGCTAACTACCACTACTATAGACTTAGCTTATGTACATCTTTGATCTTATATGGATTTGTACCACATGTTCATTCATACTTTTATTTATAGCTTTCTTCGTTTAACTTTGATTGTATCTCTTTGCTTCTACATCTATTTGAGGATATATGAATATGCCATTGTTCGATGGCTCTAATCTAATTCATTTCATTGTGTGTATGCTTCGAACATATGCCCATGTCCTTGTGTGTGCTTCTTAATTGTGTATGCAAACATTTAAACATGTCCTTCCACGTGGCTCTAATCCATTATTGATTTCTTTTTGCATATGTATGTATGTTCTTTCTTAGACTTAGTGACATGTGCCCATGTCTCTTTTATTATGGCCCCTTAGCCTACTTTGTGTGCCTCATGTGTTTGTATGTATAATTTCATGTATGTGTCATGGCCATGACACTTATCTCTTGCTTGTTACATTTACATCTAGTTTGTGATGCCATGATGGACCTCATGCATCTCCCCTTCCTCTTTGGGTGCCTTGATGGATATCATGCCCCATCCCCTTAGATAATTACTCAGATTATATCCACATTTTTTGTTCATACACATGCTTACATTGTTTTATCTATCTTGACAACCTTGTGAATACTATATATAACATACATCATACATTACCAACTTATGCTTAGACTATTTTACATTCTGATGTCAAGTATACACATTATATTGGTTTATTACTATTAGAATAATTAATCCTAGTTATTTTGTAATAAATGTTTCAAGGTGTTATTAATCTTTGATTGACATAGGTTAGTTACTTAGGGTATTTTCTAGGTGTGATTAGTTATTTTGTGAGTCATAATCTTCTACAGATTAGGAGATTTAATCTCACTTCTTGTTGTATAAATAAGTACCTCCAGTAGTGCTTTTGTTAATTCAGTCAATGCAATTCATTTGGTACAAGAGTAGGTTATTCTAAGGAGTTGTTTTGTGAAGCATTGGAGATTCGGTAGAGATCGAAAGCAATATTTGTGCGATCTTTGGATGCATCACGTTGCTCCAATTTTAGCCATCCCAAGCCAAAATGCTATCAAAATTCTAGCCAATTTGCAAAAAGAGAAAAGTTGTCAATGTAGACCATTTTTTTTTCTTTTTGCAAAATTTTGATAATTTATACATCTATTCAGGGTAAAAAGATACATATTCAGTCATTTATTGACATTTGTTTAATGAGGGTTTGAACTCATTATTTATATTCACCCTGTAGAAGAGGGTTTGACCATATAATTTTAGATCTGTGCATATTCAAAAAATTTGTATTGTTTATCAGATCTGGAATACATATTAGATATTGATCAATTTTTTAATATTGGTAATATTAATATCTTTTTCAAGTCTTATGTTTGAATCGATCCAGTAATAAAGGAAAACTAGCTCCAAGCCAAACTCTCTTTCAACCAATGGTACCATTTAAGATCAAATCTGCTTGTAGGATTTGCATCCACTACATCACCCAAGAATGTCTCCTTCTACAACATCGACTCAATATCCTCCAGTTCGCCAACAATGTCGATCCATTCAGTCATTCAAATTCAGATTTATGTCAATCCAGTGTCCATGTAAGCTTGGTAGATCCATCAACCTACAACCACCAACAATATTTCTTCTATGTCCCAACCTATGGTCAACAACATCCCAAAACTAATGCATCACCAAAACCACAAGCTGATCTTGGTCAAATGACATCAAATTTAGATCTTTTTAATATAATAAGGCATTGAAATCCCAGTGGCCTACGTTGGAGATCTTATCCTAAAGGATAGGCATAGACCCATGTTCCATTTACAAACCCAACATTCTTTTCTATTACATGGAGGGAGTGGTGTTGTTGAGGCTACTACATTGGAATTTTCTCAGTCCAAAGCATCTTAAGAAGACATGCATTTTATTTTTCAGATCTAAGGCATCTTATATGATCTAGGCATTGACTAGTGAATTTTTGCCATCCTTTTTTGTTGTGGTGGATTTGACTAAGAGAGGAGAGGCATTGGAGGAGAGTGGAACACTGTTTTTTCTTTTTCACTTTATATCAATTGCATTAGAGCATTTGCAAAGGTTTGTGCTTCACAAGGAGACTTGATTTCCTCAGACCCTGCATAGAATATTCTCTACCAAGCAAAAGGTGATGAACAATAGTAGACTATTCATTTTCTCCTCTTTACACAGCTGAAAAATTATTATTTTTTGTTATAAGTTGTATTTTTTGCTTAAAGAGGAAGTAAAACTCTCTTTCACATATATCGAGGAAACTGACAAGATTTTTTTCACTTTTGTTGGCTTTTCTAAGTCTATGGTGAAATTTTGGTTCCAATAAGTGGTTTCAAAAATATGTTCTCTGATTTTTTCTCAAAAATCAAATTTTAGTGTTTTTTAATTGATTTGACCCATTTTTATAAGAAATTAAAACACTTATAACTTTTGAATCGTAACTTAAATTTGAGTTCCATTTTTTTTAAAAGTGCATATTTTTCAATTCTCTATCTATTGGTGTTATTACATTGTAAAAAAGTAATAGGAAAATTGTAACCTCTTTTTCTCCTCAGACGCATTTTCGGTTGAAACAGATATCCAGTTTTTCATTGCATTTTTAGATGCAATTTTGGTAGAGTCTAACATCCAGTGTGTGCTTGTGTATGATTTTTCATATTTGTGTATGCATTTATTCATTTTCTTTAAATTTTGCAAACACACATTTCATTTCCGCACTTAACAACACACTTGTAATTTGTCATACACAACTAGCAAAATGTCTAGTTCTAGACCATGTTTTGTGCTCATCAACACACTACTTCATGGTGACAATTATGCAGGATGGAAAACAAAAGTACAAACACATCTAGAGTTTGAAGATATTTGGTTAATGGTAGAAGGCACATGGCTCAGACATGCAACAGATATTGATCACCAACAAAAATATGACAAAGCTAATAAAAAGGCTAAGTTAATAATCATGTTTAGAGTTTTAGATAAGGTACAACCTCATATTCGTAGTGATACACTACAAAAGATGCTTGGGATAAGCTTAAAACTGTATATAAAGCTAAGAATCAAAATCAAATCCTATATCTTTAGAGCCAATTGCACACTCTTAAACTCAAATCAGATGAAAAATTAGAAGCATTCCTTAGAAGGGTTGCAACTTTGTGGGATTCACTTAAATATTTGGGTGAACCAGTGACGAATGATTCTTTGGTCCCTATAGTCCTTAGAGCAATTCCCCCCAAATATAGGATCTTTGTGACCACTTTAAATGTCATAGGACAAAAACCAACCTTTGAGGTGTTGGTAAATTTGTTGTAACAAGAGGAAGCTATTCATAATTCAAAGGAAGGAAATGACAAGCATACACTCGCATCAAATCAAAAGGGGAAGAAACCCATGAAGGGTCCAAAACAATCTCTGAAGTAGAATAAATAACAAAACCAACAAGGGAACAATTCACATTCTTCTAAAGCATGTCAAATTTGTGGAAAATAGGGACATGACTTAAAACATTGTTGGTACAACACATTTCAGCAAGGCTCATCAAACAAGAAGCCCTCTTTCAACAAGTCACCACAAATAAAAAAGAAGCAACCACAACAACAAAATAGGTGGAAACAAAAAAATTCCAAGCCTAAACAACATGACAATGTTGTTGAAGACAACGATTCTTCAAATGAGGAATATGGTTTGGCTACTTAAATACATGAGTCTACCAATCATCCAAGTGTAGTTTGGTATGTTGATTCAGGGGCAACTAGACACATGACAGGTAGAAAATATTGGTTTTCTACTTTGACAAAAAAAAAACAAATGTATCATTTGGAGATGATACCTCATATACAGTACAAGGCAGTGGTGACATCAAACTAACTTGGAAATAGAAATTTCAACATTTAAAATGTTTTATAGTTCTACGAATTACAAAAAATTTATTATCTATTAATCAACTACTTGACCACAACCTCATGGTTGAATTTGATCACCAAAATGGTCAAAAGTTTTACCACATCAAAGACAAGTCTAAGCATTTCAAAGTGATTGCCAAGGCTTCCAACATTGGCAAAATGTTTCAACTTGATTTTGTTCAAAATGATCACCAAGCACTTGTGGTCAAAGATACAGAACTAGGCAATTTATGGCACATAATATATGGTCACTTGAGTTATGGTCATTTGGTTCAATTAAGCAAACATGTTATGGTTCGTGGTCTTCCCAAACTCAAGCAATATTTTGATATATGTATCAGTTTTTTAGTAAGAAAATAAAGAAGAGATCCCTTTGGAAAGACTGAGTATCGATCACTTGGTAAGTTGGACTTGGTGCACACCGATCTTTATAGACATTTTTCTCCTAGTCTTGGAGGATACAAATACTTTCAAATTTTTGTTGATGATCACTCATGGAAAATGCGGGTATATTTATTGAAGATTAAGGATCAAGATTTTCAAGTCTTAAAAGAATTCAAAGCCACATTTGAAAATGAAAATGGTAGGAAAATCAAGACCTTCCACTAGATCATGGGGGGAAATACACCAGTAAAGAATTCTTAGCCTATCTCAGTGCAAATGGAATCAATAGGCAATTGACAGCTCCATATTCACCTCAACAGAATGGCATAATAGAGTCATTGTGGATTTTTTTCACAACATGGTTGGGGATGCAAAATTTCCTAATATATATTGGGCAAAAGCTTATCACATTGTAGTCTACTTGTTGAACAGGTTACCCACCAAAGCTCTTGATGGAATCACACCTCATGAAGCTTGGATAGGGAATAAACCAAAGGTAACTCACCTTCAAGTTTTTTGTTGCAAAGCATATATGCATGTTCCTAAAAAGAAAATAAAAAAGTAGGATAAGAAAATAAAAAAATGTATTTTTGTGGGATACAATGCACAATCAAAGGCATACAGGCTCGATCTAGAAACAAAGAAGGTATTAATCAACAAAGATGTAGTGTTTGATGAAAAGAGTGGAATAAATCCACCTTCTACACAAGAAAATGATACAGGTAAAAGTCCTATTATCTTTTCAGATAGTGATGGTGAAAGTGAAAATGACGATGGTCAAATAAGATCTCCACCAACACCACCTATAGTTCAATGTATGCCCAAATGGTATACAAGTACTATACGAGATGCTAACTTGAATGGAGTACTAGATACATCCACTTTAAGACTGAGGACTTGAATCATGGCTCGAGAAGAGGTTAATATGGCCCTTATGAGTATTGTACAAAAAACATATGAGCCATCTACAATAATAGAAGCCCTATAGTCTAGACCTTGGAAAGATGCCATGGATGTAAAATATTAGTCACTGATGAAGAATAAAACTTGGAAGTTTATTGATCTTCCACCAGGGAAGAAACCTATTGGATGTAAATGGGTCTTTAAGACCAAGTACAAAGTAGATGACAGTATTGGTAAGTACAAGGTAAGATGTTGCAAAAGGGTATGCTAAAAAAGAAGGCATTAATTATGAGGAGACTTTTGCTCCCATAGTTAAGATAAAAACTATTAGAATGGTTTTTGATATGGATGCATAGATTGGATGGAAATTCCATCAAATGGACGTAAAAAGTGACTTTCTCAATGAAGATTTGAAAGAAGTCCACATGACTCAACCTGAAGGATTTATTACACTTAATTAGGAACACAAAGTATGTAGGCTTATCAAGTCTCTCAATGGGCTAAAACAAGCTCCCCAAGCCTAGTGCATTAAGATTGATGAGCATCTCATAAAACATGGATTCAAAAGGACTCCATATGATCCTAACCTCTACCTCAAATAACATGGGGGGAGGTTGTTATAGTGATTGTTTATGTTGATGATATAGTCATCATTGGAAACACAGTGAAGATGATCCATGTAACTAAGAATGATCTCAAGTGATCATTTGACATGATAGATCTCAGGCTGCTACACTATTATCTTGGTTTGGAGGTATGGCAAAAAGAGCATTACATTTTTATTTCATAGATGAAGTATACCAAGACATTACTCAAGAAATTTAGGATGATAGGTTGTAATCCTATTATAACACCTATAGAGGCAAGACTTCAATTATCTCATACATATCCATCACCAAAAATAAATGCAAATCTCTATCGACAGTTGATTGGGAGTCTCATTTACTTGACATATACTAGGCTAAATATTAGCTACGCTGTCAGTTAGCTTTCTCGGTTCATGCAAGAACCAAAGGCGACACATTAGAAAGTAAAAAATTGGGTATTGAGATACATCAGAGGTACAATTGAGTATGATCTAGAGTAAAATAAGAATGACAAGTTATTCTTGATATGATACATAGATGTAGATAATGCAACTTCTATTGATGACATGAAATCCACTTGAAGAATTTATGGTCTTTCTAGGATCTGATCTGTTTTCATGGGGAATTAAGAAGAAGAATTATGTTTTTAAGTATTCCATAGAGGCAAAATATCATGCTACAACATGAGTTGTCTACGAATTAATATGGATATGTCACATTCTTTCAGGACTTGGAGTTCCATAGACTCAACCTATAATTTTGAATTGTGATAATTAGGGTGTTCTACATCTTGTTCATAATCTAGTGGTTCATGAGAGAACCAAGCACATAGAGCTTTCGATTCATTTCATATGTGAACATGTTCAACAACACAATATATAACTCTAGTATTTCCCCACTTAAGATCAATGTGCATATGTCTTCATGAAGTCACTTGCATGTGATAAGTTTGAGGTATTTAGAAATTATCTCTCTTCTTCTCTTCATGCTATGATCAATTAAGGGGGGAATGTTAGAATAATTAATCTTAGATATTTTGTAATAAATGTCTCAAGGTGTTATTAACCTTTGATTGACATAGGCTAGTTACTTGGGGGGTATTTCTTATGTATGATTATTTGTGTTGTGAGTCATAATCTCCTATAGATTAGGAGATTTAATCTCATTTTTTGTTGTATAAATAAACACCTCCAGTAGTGCTTTTGTTAATTCAGTTAATGCAATTCATTCTAACTTTCAATCACACATATATCATATGTTTTTATTATAACACACATGATGTATATATTTTATTTTGAGGACAATTATTGTAGAGGTTCAATAACTCTCTTTAAAAGAGGGTACATTCACAGGGGTTTGTCATAGAGATCAGGCCATCCTAGTGCACTTAGAACATAATTTTAAACACACAAACATAGATTACAAAGCTCAAACTCATGAAAATACAATGAAAAATAGTCACATATAAATCAATCTCAATTTTACATAGAAACAACACATCTGGTCAATAACATAGTAAAAAGGACACTAGCACAATGTGCTATTGAGTAGGGGTCTACATTATTGTCAAGTATCCCTAGAGATAGAAAATTATGGAATTGTCAAAAAGGTACAACAATTATAATAGTTCAAATTTGCACAGTCTTAATCACATATTGTCAAATAGATTCAACATATGCTTAATTTTTACATATATTATATAGGTTTACTTATATTGGGGGCATCATGTGTAGCATGGTCACTCCCATTTTAGTTTCAGATACTCAGAAATAGATTATTATGACTCAGTCTGGAATCCATATACACAGATATCAGAGTTAGGGGCATGTGCATGACACATTATTCCCATACATTTAGTTTCTCACTAGTACTCTAAGATGGAATGGCATCTCCATGTCATTCCCCTCGTTATTACTCTAAACACCATTTGCACCAATTTTACACTATATTGATGCCTCATTCCATCTGTAGTGGTTGGAATTTTTGAGTGCCCCTTTTTAAATTTTAGAGTTTTCGAGTGGCCCCTGATCTATTTTACATTTCAAAATTTTTGAGTAGCCCCAAAGCCATCCTACATAATTTCAATTACATCACACAATTTTAGCCTCAGATGATTCTATTAAATAGGGGTAGGCAATGATGGAGTCAAGATAGCTTGAGTTTTTGAGCCACTTAGATAAGAGGATTGGATAACTCATCAGTCCAATCCAAGTTATTCACATATTATGATCCATTGAATAGGGGTGGGCAATGATGGAGTCAAGCCTAGCTTGAGTTATTGAGTCACCCACACATGGAGATTGAGCAAACCATCAAATCAATCCAATTTATTCACCATTTTATCACCATCTACATGCACACACAAGATGCCATTATATTTTTACATTGGTTCACATACACAGTGAGGTGTATTCATTCCTTTCCTCTCTCTCTCATCTCATTACTTCATTTTGTATTTACTTTTGATGTTTATTAATTAAGGATTGATTAATTCACGTTTCATTTGTAGGACACATAATGGAGCATGCTTTGTAACCCAGACCTGGATTCATGGGCTTCACCTCATAAGTAAGTCTAGGTATGTTTATTTTTCCTTTATCCTAGTCATTTCACTTTACTGCAATTATAGAATAAAGTGGGGGGGGGGAATATAATCATCTAAAATGTCATTTTAGTACAATGAGTGTCACTTGAGGCCACATTATCCTTAGCTTATCCTTAGACCTATATTAGGGCCTCTCAGTCACAACTTTCATGTGAGTTCAACCTTTTCCTAGATATACCAAAAGTAATATTGAGCCTTCACTTAGGTACCCAAGTCCATTTTTCACCCATTCTTACCACCTAGACATTAGCATGACCCTTTGGACTACAACACACTGCACTATTGGCAAAGGGGTATCACTAATGTCCCCTAGCTCTTTTCACCCCCAACATATATCCTTCTATTCATCAAATCACCTTAAGGTCAACCTAGACCCATTTCATGTCTCGACAAGTACTAGACTAGTATATATAAACCACTTTCATTTATTTATCTCCTAGATGGAAATCAAATGTAAATACTCATAAACAAACTCAAAGATAGTTGTGCAAATCAAGGCCATCTATCCTTATTCTTCCCTAGTTCTGCATATACCCATATATAACAGCCCATAACTTAGATTACTTATATTTCCAATATCCAGTCACACTCATAACAATCAAATTTTCACTCATACTAAAATTCACATTCACAGTCACTTACACCAACACTTAGATTGGGAGAACTACATCGAGCTTCATCCCCTTTCAAGGTATTGGTATGTAGGCAATGCTCAACACATAGGGTGTTGAAGTCACATCTAACCTACCCTATTAATGCCACTCTTTTTTTACTTGTGCTCCTAAAATAACTTAACAAATACATAGGTTTAGGGTTTCACATTGAAATCAGTAAAAAATAGGGAACAAACAATAATCCAACATACAGTCACACATACACAAGCTTCCCAAAACCAGGTGAAGTTCCACCCATGAATTCACTATCTCTACTACATAGAGACATTAACATGACACAAGGGACACCAGTGTGGTGTACTATTGACCAGAGGACTGTGCTATTGTCTAGGAGGGTTTATGACACCTATTTTCTATTGGAAACACCTTGTACTGTCCCTACTAGTTTTCAACCCTCCACTTATCCATCTCAGTCAATTTTCTAAGGATCTCTTTTGTAATTTATTATTATTTATAGGCTAAGTAAATAATTCAATTATTATACAAATCAATGGATATTATTATTTTTATATTTATTTCCTAATTTATTATTTTAACACTTTAACAACTTAGGGTTTTACATTCCATAACTCTTTAAATAGTTAAATCTATTTGTATCATTTATTGCATATTTATAGCATTATAATTTTGCATAATAGTTTATCTAATTAGGGTCTAACATTCTCCTAATTCATAAATTTTGATAAAACATATTGACGAACCTATCTATTTATCAAATATTATAAGCCCTAGTATTGTCCCTAGGGTTTCCTTCTAAATTTTCCCCTCCTAGGGTTTTTAATTCAATTCTAATTTTATTATTATGCTGGACTATTTGATAGTATTCGTATGTCTCTCCTCTCTTCTTCTTCTTCTAGTTTTTATAATATTTAAAATGGGTAATAATGAATCCATTCCTCCTAATCCTTAAGAGGGTGATGGCTAATTTCCTTCTGACCAAGTCAATGCTATCACTACTCCAAAGGGTAAGGTAACCCATCCTATAGTGAAAAATAAAGGTAACTAACTATAGATACTAAAATATAATTTATGTAATACCTCAGTCTACTACACTTGAAAAAATATCTATCATGGCTATACCTTTTAGTTTTAGACCTAATCATTGTCGAAAGACTCATGTTCAGTATTTTTATGCCTAATTACTTATCTCTTAGTTTGAACATTATTATTTTTATGACAAGGCCTTCTATACTATGAAAAAATATCTAAACTTGATTTTTATCCTTCACTACCAATTCTGGAGCTGTACATATTTTCTAACTTTATAAACACTTGTCCTATATAAACACTTGCATTGATGTAAGTGTCTACCTTTCCTACAAAGTGTCTAATTCCCAAAATTCATATAATTTACAAATGAAATGTATGCCAAAGGGTGGCCTAAGTACTTTAATGTAGGATATTTCTAAAAGAGATTAGTATATATATATATATATATATATATATATATATATATATATATATATATATAAGATCAACTCTCATTCATTCCTCACCTATAAATCACTTGTAAATCACATACATCTCATAAGACCATATAACAAAAAGAAATCACTCAAGTATTCAAGTGATCAAACTTGCCCTATTAATCCCTATTTCTATATCAGTCATAGGAGAAATATTTACATTGGTCTAAAGTATTTAAAGATTAGTTTGTGAGCCATATTTTCCAATTTATAAGTTAGGTCACAAAATATCTTTGCTTATCACACATTAAATACTTTTTCAAACATAAAACATGTAAGGGAGAACTACATAAGTTTTAGGCCCTCTTCGGAGTATTGGCTATGTCAGTAATGCCCATTGATAGAGGGGTCCTTAAAGATGCTCAATACCATGACCCCACTAACCCATTTTTCGCATAATCACTTTAAGGATGAAGAGATAGGGTTTGATCATTTGACAAAAAATGACACATGTACACACTATCTAAATACATCATAAGAAAGATGATGAAAATTCTAGAAGACCCTCATTAGTTAAATCTAGATCCAGTCAGTATTCTCTATAGGACATGTGTATTGACACAACTATTTAGATCTAACACAAGCATCCAAAGCCACAAAAAAAATATTCTTAAAATTTGATGACTATTCTAAGATCATCTTATAGTCTAATTCTAGCCTATTCTAATACATACCTGTAAGCACACAATAATCCAACCAAATATAATTTATTTCTACTTTATTGTAATATCTATCAATAGTTGTACTTTACTATTTTTAGCAATCTTAGTTGTATAAATTTAGAATACTATTTATCTAAGTTTTGTTTTATAAATTGGCCTACTCATTATATTAATTCACCATCTTTGTGTGTAAACTAATTTAACCCCTCTTAACCTTAGATATCCATGCATATCTAAAATTTAGGGTTAAACATTTGGTGAACCCAATCTTTATGCTTTTTCATGCAACTCCTAGTATGCTCTAAGCTTTTTATATTTTTATGATCTCTCAATTGTTACAATTTATTTCAAAAATTATAATTTATTTTCCTAAAATCATGTTTAATATGGATAAAAAATAACTTCTTCCTCTTCTTAACCCTAATGAGGGTGATAGTTGCCATCCCTCTAATTAGGTCCATGCTATCACTCCTTCAAGGGGTAAGGTAGATGGTATGTGTATGCATATTTAATTTGAAGTACCTAGGGTTTGTGCTTATAAATCCCTAAAAGATCAAAAAATCACTATGAGCAAGTTAATGTAAGAGCTACAAAACCAAAATCAATATTTTAGTTCAAAGATCGCATCATTAGAAAATCAAATTACATAAAGAATCCAAAATATGTTAGTGTTAATCATGTGTTTTCATATTCATCTAGTAAGTTAACAAAGTTGCTTATCCAAATGAAAAGATATAAAAAAATCCATCTAAAATAAGTGATTCAAATTTTATAGCAAAGGATAATAAGAGCCCATGTGAAATCTTAAGATAAATACTTCAAAAAAAGTGATGCAACTACCTCCTCTACATCCTATAAAGATATCAAAATAATATTATGCATATCGTAGAATGCATGAGCATCATATAAATTATTGTTTTGCATTAAAGAAAAAAATACAAAACCACAAATATAGTGGTGATTGTATCATCGATACATCAACCAATAAACCCACTCACATTGTGAGTACCTCTCCTAAATTACAAGTACCAAAACAAAAAATATGGCTACCAAAGGATAATTAAAAACATAAACAATTGAAAATGCAAAACCTAGAACAAAAAAATATTCAAAAGGAAAAGCTAGAACAAAAAATATTACAAAAATATCAAAATGGAAAGGAACAACTATAAAATAAAATGTTATAAAAAGAGCAAGAACATAATTTGAAAAATCAAACTAAAGATAAACAAACAAGCATTCTAAAAAGAGGGTTCCTAACAAAGGATTTTTCAAAGTAATACAAACCTACAAAATCAAAGGATAAAAATATGATCGACAAAGATCTAAACATCATATCTGTTCCATGTATAAAGGAACAAACATTTGAGTGCAATACTACAAAGTCTATGCTTTCATGCTCAAATAAAAAAGTCAAGACATTAAATTACATCTTTTATTAGTGTAGGAAAAGGTACATGACTCTTCTCTATCCCATAATGAGATGCAACATTTTGATAATGATGAACATACTAAAGAAAAATAAACCTTCAAGAAGGACACTCCAATCTATGGTGTAATTGGATTTTCATACATAGATGCTTAAAATGACACATCACAACTTAAAGAACAACCTAAGAAGTTCCATGTATCCTATAATAATGATTACATTGATGATTATGATCCTAATAATATATAATATTGGTGTGATCCTAAAAATACTAATTATGCAACTTATGAATATGACACACATGGTATAGAGCCTTCACAGAGGCATCTCCTTTATGAGTATATTGGCTTCTAGTATAAATTTTACTTGTACATGTATTATTTGCTTATCCTTCCCAATATTCCAAAAATTTAAAAAATAAAATATTCTAAAACTAAAAAAACATTCAAATAATTTAAAAATACCAAAGATTTTTAACGTACTTCTACTTATACTATTTCTTATACATATGTTGTTTGCTTGATGTTAGTAAATAACATATATTTATTTCCTATAGACACATACGTTTAATGCTTCATTTTAATGTGATACATGCATACCTAGATACATGATATATGCACATACAAATGTTGGGCCTTCCCTCTACTCACATCTTAAGTACGTTGGGGGCATTTGCTTCTTTGATCATGATAAACCCAATTTATATTATTATATGACCACTTTTCATTATCATGTTTGAGATTATATACTTACACATGCCTCTATCCATGCTTATACCTTTCACAGTGTACTTGATATGGTATGTACTTAACATTGGTTGCTAACACATATTTGTAGGAATTAGTGTGCTAGGTTCATGCTGGTTATTTATATTTGCCCTAATTTTCTATTTTAGCACTTCCTTGAGTGTGTTATTTGCTTGATATTGTCTTGCATTATATTTTCTATTTGAGCATTTGAATATGATCCATTAATTATGAGCCTTGTGCCTTTGTTTTCCTATTTATACATTTGACTATATCATTGTTTTTTGTATGTATAGATTTGAATATTTCATTCTATGTTTTGTGGGTATTTCACTAAGTCATGTCCCTTTAATTGTGCAACATTTATACATGCCCCTTGTATGAGGTTTATTTGGACCATTTTCCTATTAATTTGATTATGAGTGCTTGTGTATGTGCTTGATTGCTTATTAAGCTTATATTGTTACTCCCTAGATGTTACCTTGATCTACATCATACATCTTAGGACTTGATATGATCACATATTATACGTTTCAATGTTATATCTACCTAGACATATTATCCTTATATGCTACATGATACATACACATCTCATATAGTTATATTATCTTTTTGAGGTAAGGTAACTATCGAATTCTACTTCCCCTCACCTCAAAAAGGCATATTAGTTGGGGCATGTTTTAGATTTCAGTGGAGCATGTCAAAAAGGCATGAACTCTACACTTATTCAGTACTCAAGATCTCCAAATTATAATGGGAGAACGTAATGGAAATATGTTCTCCACATTTACACTAATTAATATATTATATAAATTTAGTGGGTGCATGCCATAAAAACATGTCCTCCACACTTGCACTAATTTTAAACTCACCAAATTTCATAGTTATATGATTTATATACATATTTGCAACATCATTTTATACATTAGTTTTGTTATTATACCCATATTTCAGCTTGATACATATATGAGGTAAATATGCCATGCAAAGGGCACCTAATATTATAAAAAAATCAATTTGTAGATTTCAAATACTATTATGGACTATTATTATACCTAGGATGGACTGTTATTGAGCACATCTACTAAAATAGTTGGTTCATATTTGGAAGGTTGAGTTGATTAAATTACTCAATCTTAGTAAGCTTATAAGTTATATTCGATTTAATCATCTAACTTTACCTGAATCATAGGTTGGATTTGATTAAATAATCCACTCTCACTAGATATATAGTGTGAGTTGATTAAATCACTCACACTCACCAGATTATGCACATATTTGTGTTCCATGATTGAGATGAAATAAGATTCATGATCATATTTAAACTCACCTTTAAACAAAAATTGGGGGCATGTGTCCTCCAATCTCTATATACATGCACTTGCAGGTTCATAATTATTCTAATCTTAGTTTCAATGTTTCATAATAAGGCATCTTTTAAAATCATTTTTCAAAAATGCAAGATGGTTTCATCGACACATAGGTGTATTCATAAAATTTCTCTTCTTAATTTCAAACACTTAAAATTATTTAAATTCTATATTTTATACAATAATTATATATTGTAACATGATCTTGGTTGTAGGTTAGTCACTAATAAAGCACTCAAATTGAGATCATGCAAAGACAAAGTGTGTTATACACATTTATTTCCTTTAGATTAGAAATTGAATTACTAGATTAAAAGGGGGGAACATGTAGATAATAAAATTTGATTTATGTAGTACATCAATTTTGTACACTTAAAAAATACCTATCATGGCTGCACCTTTCAATTCTAGACCTACCCACTGTTGAAAGGATCACATTCACTATATTTTTATGCCTAATTGATTATCTTGAGTTTGACCATTGTTATTATAATGAAGATGTCTTTTATACAATGAAAAAATATCTAAACTTGATTATTATCCTTCACTACTATTTTTGGATCTATACCAATGTTCTAGCTTCCTAGACACTTGCATCCCATATAGACACCTATGTCGATGCAAGTGTCCACATTTATTATGAAGTGTCTAGTGCCTAAAATTCATGTAATTTACAAATTAAATTTATCCTAAAGGTTGGCCTAGGTGATTTAATACAAGATATTATAAAAGGGATTGGTATATATACAAGATCAACCCTAATTCATTCCTCACCTAACAATCACTAGGAAATCACATACAACTCACAAGGCCATATACCAAGAAGCACTCAGTCAAGCATTCAAATGAGAAAACCTACTCTATTCATCCATATTTATATATCGGTCATAGGAGTGACATTTTCACAAGTCTGAAGCATTGAAAGGGCAGTTCATAATCCATATTTGCTAGTTACAAGCTAGGTAACTACATGTCTTTGCTTATCACACATTTCATCCTTGTGCACACAAAATCCAACAAAAAAATACATAGGTATGATGTCCTATTTAGATTATTGGCTATCTAATAAATTCCCATTGATATATGGGTCCTTGGGGTAGCTCGACACCATGAGCCCACTAACTCATTTTTCTCACAATCACTCCAAGGGTGAAGAGCTAGGGTTTGATCATTTGATAAATAATGACAACCTGTGTGAACTATCTAAATACATCAAACGAAAGGTGTTAAAAAACCCAAAAGTTTCTAGTTGTTTGCATCTAGATCTAGTCAGTATTCCATACATGACATCTACATCAAAGTAAAACACCTACATTGATGCAATTGTCTAGATCTAAAAAAAAACATTTGAGGCCACTTAAAGAATATTTCCAAAATTTGATGACTATTGTAGGATCATATTATAGTCTAATTCTATCCTATTTTAGATCAAACCTACATGTTCACAGTCAACCAACTATCATTTGTTTCTAATTTATTTCAATATCTACCAGTAACTGTACTTTACTATTTTTATCAATCTTAGTTGTATAAATTTATAATAGTATTTGTCTGAGTTTAATATAAATTGGCCTACTCATTAGATTAGTTCACCATCTTTGTGTAAAAACTAATCTACCCCCCTTAACCCTAGGTATCCACACATATCTGAAATGTAGGGTTAAACACCAACCTAAGTACTTCATAAGAGTTAGAGTGAAATTATAAAAGAATTAATTAAACATAATTTGATCAAATTACCTCATCTACATCATTTAATGAGATCAAAATACTATTTTTAATATCATAGAATGCATGGGCATCATTCAGATAGTTATTTCTCTTTGAAAAATAAAATATAAAGTATAATTGATAGTGATGATCCTATAATAGATGCATCAATCAAGCAACACATTCACCTTATGAGTGCATCTTCTAAAACATAAGTACAAAAATAACCAGTATCGGTAAAAAAAGATAATTAAAAGTGAGAATAGTTGCAAATGAAAAACATTAGAGCAAGAAAATATTTAAAATACACAATTAAAATAAGAAAATATTCAAAAGGCTAAATCAGATCAAACAAGAGTAAAAAAAGACCAAGATGAATAAGAAAAATTACAAAAGGAACAAGATGAAAAATATCAATTATAAATGGAATAGTTTGCAAAGCAAAGGTTACAACATGAAAAAGTGAAATTACTAAAAGAGAAGTTGCAAAATCAAATTCAAGATAAGCAAAAAAGCATTTTTAAAGCAAGGTTTCTCATAAAAGAGGTTCAAAAGAAATAGACACTTTAACAAGTTAAAGTTAAAAAATTTGGTTTTAAAGGAGTCAAATAAAAAGTACTCATCATTTCTAGATCCTTTGATTCTTAATCCCCTCATACATGATGATTAATGTACCAATGTTGTGATTAATATCACTATTGAAATGAATGTTTGTAGCATGACACTATTACAATTTCTTAGATATGATAAGGAACACTTGAGTAAGACTACTATATATAAATAATTTAGTGGATCCATTAAGCTACCTTTCGTAGTTGGTCTAAGAACATGTTCTATAATATTTCATGTATGTCCTAGTTTGGCAAAATATAATGCTGAATTAGGAAGATCATAGATACACACAATTGGGGAAACTATGGGTGAAGATCATAACCATTTCACATTTGAACATGAAAGTGCAATGATTATAGTTTCGAGACAAGATGGAACCTCTTTAGAGTAAGAGTAGAAAAAATAAACCATATCTTCAACAAATATTCAATCAAATACATATAATGACATATTAACAGAGGCACAAGACACAATACATATGAAAAAACAAAAAATAGAAAAGTCAATACGATAATATGGGGTAGTTGGTTTTACATATCCGGATACAAATGAAGATAAGAGTGATATTGCATAATTACAAAATTGATATGATGATGATTATGTATCTATTAAAATATGATTTATATAGCATGTCAATCTTATATACCAAGCCAATACTTAGGGGATAAATACATATATCTAAAGTTACAAATGTTACAACACAAAAAAGTGAAATTAACAAAAGAGAAGTTTCAAAATCAAATTCAAGATAAGCAAAAAAGAATTTTTAAAGCAGGGTTTCTCACAAAATAGGTTCAAACAAAAGAGACACTTTAACAAGTTAAAGTGTCAAATGTGGTTTTAAATGATTCAACTAACAAGTGCTCATCATTTCTAGAGCCTTTGATTCTTAATCCCCTCATACATGATGAGCAATGTACCAATGTTGTGATTAATATCACTATTGAAATAATTGTTTGTATCATGACATTATTACAATTTCCTAGCATGCTAGACACTTATGTCCCACATAGGGATATTTGAATCAATGAAAGTGTATAGTCATCATAAGTCATCTAATTATAAAATATTTTGGATCATATGGGTTGGCCCATTTGTTTTATTTTTAACCCTTCTATGAGATATTTTCAAAAGGTATGGTATAAATATAAATAAAGCCTACTCATTGTTCATCTAGTAAATACCAAACAAACACCTATTTCAATCTAATTAAATCAATTATAAAACTATTTTATACTACCCTATTATTCCCCATTTTCATATCAATCATAGGAGAAATCATATTAAAGGTTTAAATCACTAAAAGAACAACCCATGAGTAAAATTTGTCAAGTTACAAACTAGATCATTGTATGCCCTTGCATATAGTATATTTCACCCTTGTGAACACACAAGCCAACACCTAAGGGATAAATACATATATCTAAATCCCTCATTAGAATATTGGTTATGTAGGTATCACTCATTGACAAAGAAGTCCTTAAAGTTAGATTGACACCATGAGTCTACTAACCCATTTTTGGTAAGGTACAAAGACCTAAGGTGAAGAGATAGAATTTTATCCATAGATAGTCATTGAAAACCTATGCACTCAAATAAAAGACATAATGATAAAGGTGGTAAAAAATCCAAAAGGCTCTAGGTGGTCATTTCATAATACAACAAATATTCCATATCAAATGGTTCTATTGATATCAAGACACCTATGTTGACACAAGTGTCCCATGGCTAACATAAGTGTCTAGGCCTCCAAAAATAATATTTATAGAATAATGTCTAGATTCTAATCTTCTCCTACATGTTTCCACCTCTATACTTCTTATATCTACCTGTACATTTTAAAATAAGCTAAGTATTATCTCTTCCTTGTTTTTATGCAATAAAACTACTATTTTGAATGTACTTTATATATTTAGCATAACTCAACATTTTAATCTAGAATATTCATTTATTTGAATTTTTAATTAATTATCCTACTTTAGAATACTTTAATTCATCATTATGTATATGCCATTCTACCTCTTTAACCTTAAAACATAAAAACCATAAAAAAAGGTTAAATAGATTATAATACTATAGAATGGTGTGATTTTGATGATGCTGATTATGCATAATATGAATATGACAATGATATAGAACTTACATAGTGGCATGATACTCTTCATTTGCTAGATATCACCATTCATTTGTTCAATACAATAGCTATTGATGGTAATACTATTACATGATCCATCAGACAATATCCTTCTTTCTATTTCTCAGTTCATATATGTAAAAATGCCAAAAAATTAGATATTTTAGAAAAATACAAAATCAAGAGCCATGCATGCTTATGTTTAATTCATTTACATTAGTTAATTTGTGCATAGTTATTAAATACTTACTCTATCTAGTTTTATATCTCATATGCTTCACAAGTGTTCGTGAGTGAGTGTATAACATATAGGTTTCCATCCCTAGATTTAGTTATAAGTTATCATACTATCATAGACATAAAAGCCACATTCAGACAATAACACCTGTTTAAACCTAAGATGATTTAGATTGGTGTTATCTAAATGTTAAGCTCATGGGTATATAGAAATGAAATGCTACAAAGGTGATAATCAGATCTATATCAGGCCAATTAAATGTTAAATTTAGATATGAGCATACACTTAATTTATTATGTCGAGAAAGTCTAAATATAAAAATCATAACTATGCTAGATATAAAAATGACAAAGACCTGAAGTACTTAGCTTGTTTAGATGTTAATGTAGTTCTAGATTTAGAATAGATAGAAAGTAGACAAGAAGGAGATCTATAACAATCTTCAAATTTTGACTCTAATGCTTTTGGATCTCTAGATAATAATGTTAGCATGGGATAATTATGCTGATGCTGCTATCTAGGTTTAATGCTAGTGACTTGTATAGAATATCTGCTAAAATAAGATGTGACCACTTGGATGCTTATGGGTTTTTCTTATTTTTCACTCTTATGTATTTATATCTAGGTCATGGATAGTCACTCTTTATAAAATAGTGAAACCCTAGTTTTTCATCTTTAATATGACTTTGGGGAAAAATGGATTAGTGGGTGCATGGTGTCGAGCTACCCCAAAGACCCTATTATCAGCGGGCACTACCTTCATAGTAAATACTCAAGAAAAGGTCCTCGAACTCATGTACTTCTCCCTACGTGTTGGCTTATGAGTGAATCATATAATATGTGCAAATCAAGTACAATAGTGACCCAGATTATGACTTAGAAAATTAGGCTTTTAGGCTACTTCTTTAGTACTTTAGACCTGTAGATGTGTTGTACCTATGATTGTACGTAAATAGGGAAGCTTTGATCAATTGAATGTTTGATATAGTTTTTTTGACAAGTTGCCTTTATCTCTTTGGTTTTTTATAAGTGAGGAATGAATGAGGGTTGATCTTGTATTTATATCAATCCCTTTGTAGTAATAAATCCCATTAAAGCACGCAGGCTAACCATTAGGATATGTTTCATTTGTAAATTAGATGACTTTAGGGCATTAGACACTTGCATCAAGATAATACATTAATATCGATGGTATTATTTTTCCTAGATTCTAGTGTCCAAAGAGTATGAAATTAGGTACATGTTCTAAACTTGGAGAGATGGAAGATAAGTATATTTTAAGCATTCTAGGAAAGATATAAGACTTGGTTCATCAATATAAGACTGGTGAAACTAAGAGATATAGGCCAAGGGAAAAAAATATAGAGTAGATGCGAGAGTTGTAGAATCAAGAAAGGTAAATAACTAAGAGGAAAAGCCAAGGTTTGAGTTTTCCAAGTGTACAAGACATAGGTGCTATATAATCATAAAATATCATCTATATTTCCCCCCATTTAATATAGTAATTAATTATTAGTTTAAAGGAAAGGAATGCATACCTGAGTGTGTTTACACACCTTTTCTTTACATGTGCCTAACTTGAATACTTTGTTAGAGACTATCCTATAACCAATAACATGTTATAATATAAAATAAGTGCATAATTTGGGTTGAAAGTGCTTAAAATAGATTAAAATTGAAAGATCAAGGTTTATGAGTTTACCTATGTGTTGATGTAACCACCTTGCCTATTGAAAATCTATTTTGAAAAAGATGTATCATTATAAGGCTGTGAAACTAAGATTAACATGACTATATACAAATATTTAAAGTGAATATATCTAAGGAGAGAGAGAGAGAGAGAGAGAGAGAGAGAGAGAGAGAGAGAGAGAGGGAGGAACATGCCCCTAAATTTGGAGTAAAAGTGAGTTGCTACCTAATAGTTGAGATTAGCTCAACCATGCAACCCAAAGATAATTATAACCAATTGAGGCTTGATGATTAAGTTGAACCTAAAAACTTGGAAAGATTGAATAATTTGATCTCGTTAACCATACCAAAAGAGAACCAACTACTGCAGTAGATTGGATTAACAAAAGTTTGTAAAAGTATGCACACACACACACACACACACACACACACACACACACAGAGAGAGAGAGAGAGAGAGAGAGAGAGAGAGAGAGAGAGAGAGAGATGCCCCTAACTTTGGAGTAAAAGTGAGTTGCTATCTAATAGTTGAGATTAGCTCAACCATGCAACCCAAAGATAATTATAACCAATTGAGACTTGATGATTAAGTTGAACCTAAAAACTTGGAAAGATTGAATAATTTGATCTCCTTAACCATACCAAAAGAGAACCTACTACTGCAGTAATTGGATTAACAAAAGTTTGTAAAAGTATGCAGGGTATCATTACAAAAAAGACTATGATGTGGTAACAGTTCATAAAAAAGTTTGATAATCTCAAAATGATTTAGATTTTATAATAATAGGCACATGTTACATATCATATTCACCTTAGATATGTACAATATTAAAACTTTGTATAAAAAAGTACCAATATATAGCATTTTGCCATAGCTATGAATCTGAATCATATAACTATGTGCTTTGGTCAATTTGGATAACTGTGTAAGTGTGGCAAACATGCTTTTAAAGTATACCCCACTGTATATGGATAAATCTAAAAATTGATATAAGTACCAATGTGGAGAAAATGTTTCCAAAACATTCCCCTACTATAACTTGGAAATGCTTAATATTGAATAGGTGTGGAGAACATGCTTTCAAAGCATGCCCCCACTAAATATGAAAACTGATATAAGTACCATATACTGAATGAATATGGAGAACATACTTTCAAAGCATGCCCCTATTAGATTTTAAAACTATCAATGTGTATAATCCATGCCCATATGACATGCCCTCACTAAATTTTAAAATTGATATAAGTACCATGTACTAAATGAGTGTGGATAACATGCTTCCAAAGCATGTCCCCACTAAATTTCAAAATTATACCAAGTGTGGAGAACATGCCTCTATGACATGCCCAACTTTGAGGTGAGATACATATAAGAAATGGTATTCACCTCACCTCAAAAGGATAAGACAACTATATAATATGTGAATGTAACCGTGTAACATATATAAAGGAACATATCTAGGTAAATGTATCATTGAAGTGCATAGAACCAATGTGATCATAGGTAGGCCTAAGATGCATGATAAAGATCATGGCAACATTTAAATAGTAACAGTACAAGATGAACAATAAAATCAAGCTCTCACATAAAAACACTCAAAAATAAGTCAAAAGGAAATGGTCTAAGGAAACCATAAATAAAGGGCATGTTCAAATGCTGCACACTTGAAGGGACATGACTTTTTCGAATGTCTATAATGACAAGAATGACATATTGAAATGTCCATACAAAAAATAATGACATATGCAAATGTCAATGCAATCATACATATCCATGGGGGCCATAAGTAAAGGAGCATGTTCAAATGCTTGAACAAGGTAGATAATATCAAGGCAAGAAACTCAAGGAAGTGTATAAAGTAAAGTATAAATAACCAACATAAACATGTCATACTAGCCTATGGATCCAATGTGTTAGGAAAAGATGTCAAGTGTATAACATATCAAGTACCCTATGTAAGATATAATCATGGATAATAAGCATGTATAAGTACATATGTAAGCTCAAACATGATATTGTAGAGTGATCATCAAATCATATAACCTATGTGTATCAAGATCAATAAAGTAAATGCTCCAAATGTCAATATAACATGAGTAGAGGGAAATCTCAACATATTAAATAGGAATGTATCATGTGTCTGTGTATGCTTGTATCACACTCAAGTAGAAGTGTGACACATGTGTGTATGCTAAGAGTAAATGAGTATGCTGTCCATCAACATGAAACTAACACTGGATGCCAAGGATCTAATAAAACATGTAGGTGTTGAAAGTCTTTTTGGATTTTTGAATGTTTTTGATTTTTTTGGTATTTTTTGATTTTTTTGAATAAGAAAGATCATCATCCTATGATGGCATGCAATGGATGGTAATAGATATTCCCCCCCAATATGAAACTTAAAAGCTTAAGTTGGATCTTTTAGATTGTTTGCATCATGATTAGATAGGTTGAAAAGGGACATAACATGTTCTTCCTCACATTTTACATGTGTTATAGAAGAAGTAATATTATAATTTGAAATATGTATTAATTTGATTTTATGAGGAAGGGAAGTACATTTATGATTTGGATCAATTTTTTCTTCCATTTGGTATAGCCAAAGAGTTTCTAGTGTAAATGCATATGGAGATGTGTTAGGCATAACCCAAACCATTGTTTAAATCACTTTAGGACCACAAGTAATTGGTAATGTTATGTTTCCTAAGGAGTCTTTCCAACCTCATTTGTTTTTTAAATTTGTTAAATTGAATCCTATTTATTGTAAGCATCTTAAATTGAAAATAGTTTTTGATTATCTAGGATAAATATGGGTATGCCAAAAATAAGCACCACCCATGTATAAGGTAATCGTTAAATCTTGTTGACATGGATGTTTTTTGTGTTATTCATTTTGATATTATTGCATAAGATATGTACCTTGGATTGGCCCCATGTTGAGTAACATTTGTAAACTAGTCATAAATATCTTAGGGATACCACATTTTTTTTCATAATGCTCTTTAGATAAGTTATCTCCATCCATTATGTGAGGAATAAAGTTGTATTTATAGGGAGATATGTTTAGTTCCTTTGAATGAGTAGTTATGAAGGAAGAATATATATTCACATCATTATATAAATGGTTAAATGATTCATACTATTTATGAAATGTCATTTCATTTAATAGGGAAAGAAGGTCTCTACTAAAGATAAATTACAGTTTCAAATTTGAGGGTCTAAATGCTAGCTCATATGATGTAATTTTGAATCAAATAGTATAATCTTGAAGGGACTCATCATCACGATGTTTCAAATTGTGAAAATGTTCTAATGCAAGTTTTATAACCTTGTAGATATTTAAATCCATGAAAAATGCATCTTTCAATCGTACGAAAATATGTAACTCCTTGGTAAACTATAGAACCAATTTTGAACATCATAAAAAATACTCATATGGAAAACTTTTAGCAATAGTTTTCATCTTCTGCCCATTGACCAAAAGAATGTACATAACTAATCATGTGTTCTAATGGGTCCTTGTATCTCAAAATAGAGGTAAATTTGGTAATTCAAAATATTTGGGATAAGGATATTCAAGTATACATTATGCAAGAGGTTGATTATTGAATGGGTTAACATGTGTTTTATCATTATGGAAAGCCATTTGCATTTGGAGTATAGAAACTTGATTTTCAAGGTCCCCAATAGTGGTCATCATAGAAATTATATATTCTATAGGGATATATGTGTTTATCATAGGTGCTATCATTGGTTGCAACCCACCCAGTCTTTTGAATCTAGGCATATGAGTATCATCATCCTTATGTATAACGAGTACAATTTCATGATCACTAAATTTTCAAAAATTTGGTAATGGTATGGGATATTTGGACTTTGGTATTTTTGGTATATTATTTGAATGACTTGTACCATTTAAATAATTTTTTTAATTTTCCATTTGTAAGGGTATAATAATTTTAGCTTTGTAAAAATTTGGTAAGGACACGTTTTTTGATATATAATTTGTTGTAAATGAAGGTAGGAAAAAACCATCACCCTTGAATAAAGGGATATTATTTAGAAATATAGGAATGTTGGGGGGTTTTCTCAATTCACTTGAAGACATGTCCCTATTATTAGTTGTTCTCACATCAGACATAATCTCTTTATGTAGTTTCCATATTATTTGATGATCAAATAAAGGAACCTCTTGGTCATATGTAACCACTTTTAGGTAAAATGTATATGTTGAGTTGGATTGAATGGTTGGTGACTCAAGAATGTGTTTGAAAATTCTAAACCCTACCTATTTATATTGATAGTTTAAGAGATATAGAGTGGGTTATACCGTGCTCATGTTTTCCCAATCCTTGACCTTGGTATCCATACTTTTACAAGTATCAAATGCCAAAGTCATATAATGGAGGTATAGGAAGTGTGGCTAAATGATTTTCATATTATATAAGATGAATGAACTTATCTCTTCAAGTGGTTGGAGTATGGACCTAATTAGAAGGATAACATCTACCACCACTCAAGGATTTTATATTACATGCTTTAGCAGTTGGAAGAATGCAAGAGTAATCAATTTTAATTCCTTACTTGAGAGAGAATTAGATAGTTTCATAATCATAGTCTTCAAATAAATTTATACCATCCATGATAAAATATATTAAGTAAATAAAGATTAGGACAAAGTAGGTAATAAGCATCCCAAAGGATATGCTTAGGGTTTTAATGTTCAAAGATCAGGTTCACTAAATGTTTAACCCTAAAATTATCTAGATTGGTGTTAACTAGATATTAAATAGGGTATATAGAAATAAAATAGCATAAGGGTGATAATCATATTTATGAAAGGCCATATAGATGCTAAACTCAAATATAAGCATACACTAAATTTATTATGCTGAGATAGTCTAAATATAGAAATTAAAAATTTGATAAATATAAAAATGACAAAGAAGTGAACACTTAACTTATTCTAATGCTAATATAGTTTTTGATCTAGAATAGGTAGAAATTAGGTGGGAAAGAGATTCTAGAAAAATCATCAAGATTTTGACTGTGATGCTTCTAGCTCTTTAGATAGTAATGCTAGCCTAAGATGGTATTGTTGATGCTACTATCTAGGTTTGACACTAGTGTCATGTATGGAATATATACTAAAATAGGATCATACCACTTGAATGCTTCTATATTTTTCTTTTCCTTCGCTCTAGTGCATTTAGATATCAATCATAAAAAATCACTCTTTGTGAAATGACAAAACCCTAGTTTTTCATATTTAATGTGACCTTAGGGAAAAATGGGTTAGTAGGCACATGGTCTTGAGATTCCCTAAAGACCCTGCTATTAGTGAGCACTGCCTACATATCCAATACTCCAAAAAAGGGCCTTAAACTCATGTAGTTTTTTTTTATGTGTTGTAATATGTATAAATCATACACTATGTGAAAATCAAGTACAATAATGGAATAACTTGTGACTTGGATAATAAGGCTCTTTGGATACTTATTTAGTACTTAGAACTTGTAGATGTGTTGTACCTATGAGTGGTATAGAAATAATGAATCTTTGATCAATTGAATGCTTGATAGAGTGATTTTGACAAGCTACCTCTTGTCTATTTGGTATTTTTGAGGTGAAGAATGATGAGGATTGATCTTGTATTTATATCAAATCCCTTTTAATAACTCACATTAAATCACTTAGGCTAACCATTAGGATATGTTTCATTTGTAAATTAGATGAATTTAGGGCACTGAACACTTATGTTGGGATAGGATAATAACATCGATACTATTACCTATCCCAAACATTAGTGTCCATAGAGTAGGAAAGCAAGTACATGTATTATTAACCAAATTTGTACCCTAAGGAGGGATACTTCAACCTCTTTAAATTTATAATAACATTGAAATACCTTATATGTTGTGGGTGACAATTCTTAGAGGCGATTCTCTATATTGAAGGGATAGCTCCCTTACACAATACCTATAACTAAAAACTAACCTAATTGCTTTGAAGGAAAAGGGATAGAAGGAGATTAAACACTAATCTAATAGAGGTGATGCACCAAGATGACCTCCACAATATTACTTGAACATGTACTATGAAAGATAATTTTCAAAAATGATCTCAAAACCCAAGGTTCTCCTAACAAAAGTGCTTTAAGATGAAGGTAAAATGTAATGAATTTCTCAAAGTAGATGAATAGTGGGTCTAATCAAAGACACTAATAGTATTATTCACACTTAAATACATAAAAAACAACCATTTATACATTATGAGACCTGTTAGAAGGCATATTACTTACACAAATCATGAAAGAGTGAGATGAACATAAGGAGAGATAACTATCACTTGCCATTCAACCATAAACTACTTTACACATTTATGAAAGAACTTGAGAGACTAAAAATAGTTTTAAATACTTTTTCTAAAGGAGAAATAAATATTCAAATTAGCAGGGCTTCACCATAACAAATATGGATGTCTTATAATGCTAAAAGAGGTAGCTTATATATAGAAATGAGGAAGAGAGAGGGGCATAGAGGAAGGAGATTACCAAGTGTCCACATTAGAGTTACAAACAATAAAGAGTGAAAAATTATTTTAGTAGGTATAAAATGACATATGTCTCTCCTCTAAAGATGCCTCACCATCCAAGTGGTGTAGGAGTTAGACTACTTGCTTGACACCTTGGTCATCTTATTCAAAACTACCATTCCTTGCATAATAAGAGTGACAAATGGGATTTTTCATCATCAAATCACCATGAATGACTTCATAACTTATCATTTGACACCTTTCCTACATTTATAAACTCTCTTGATTTGACATTTTAGTGGCAATCATCATCCATATGCTTAGGTATCTTGAAACCCTTTCATCTTCCATGCCTAGCCTTGTCAGAATGGCTCAAAACTTGAATTAAACTTTACCAAGGCACTCTCTCTATATTAAAGGCACTAAAATACCTCATCAGACCTGAATCAATCCATTTTGGTTCTTGGAATGACTCCCAAGACTCTATTTTGCTCCTCAAGCTCTTATTAGGCCTCTTTTCCTTGTACCCCTAAAATCAAGTAAACCTACTTGTGTATGAAAATTTAAAAATTAAACTAGAAATATTTGATACCATAATATGGATTTATAACTCCATGCCAAATCTCAGGTCCTGAGAGTGAGTGGAAGCATTTTTTTTGCCATTCTCTTCTCCCAATTAGGCTTCCTTGCCTAAAAGACTAATTTTCTAATCCATATATCTAAAAAATGTGTGAAACCAAAAAAAATAATGTGATTCACTTTCCCAAGCCTATCACCAAGTTCCATGCCAAATTTGAGGTCTTGAGACCCTGTGGAAGTGTGAGAATCATGAAATGGTCTCAAAACCTAGCCTCTTTTTAAACCTGTTTAAGACTACCTTGAAAAATGAGGTTTGTTTGATCACCTCCAAGATGTATTATATATATTTTTAGGATTTAATAGGTGGAATACACCCCAAATTACCTCACCAAATGTTTTTCAAGTGTTCAACTATCTAAAACCCCGTAAAACACCTAAAAACTTTGTAAAATAGGGTATTTAATATAGTCTATATAGTTACAGGTACATACAAGGTACACCTTGATAATATACTTGGAGTCTATAAAAAATTTCAAGAGGTTTCAGGATAATTCCAAGTCATCTTATGCACTTTAGATATCAATCTCTCATATTGGGTCTTTACTAGGGTTTTATGAGGGTTTAAACTAGTTTTGATTCATAACGATTGTTCATAAACCTTAGGACCTTATCTCCTAAAATAATTACAAAATTTTATATTAGAAAAACCTACTCAAATTTCCCTAGGTGCTTAGGTTCCCATGCATATCCTCTATACATTTACAAGTGAAATAAGTTGGCTCTTAGGTTGTAAATAGGCCATTGGAGACGGGTCTAAGTTCTTAGCTTTTGTTCATGAAGGTCATAGATCTAAACCAAAAATTGATACCAAAATATTGGATTTTGATAACCCGTTTATCATCCTTGAATAACACTTATATATATGCATAGTGTGAATATCTTAGAAAGTTAGTGAAATTTTGGTTTTGAGTTGCAGTCTTGTATAAAGAGAGCTCAAAGAGGTCTCAAATGCCTAAATGCCACTTTCCTACCTTCTCCTATTGTTGAATGATCCTAGAGGGTCTGTACTATATTAATGTACTTCTCAAAGTCCACATACTTTCACTTTACCCCCAAAAAGTCACCCTTTCCATGACTATACTTACAAACATGTGTATATAGTCTTAGGCTTTGTAAGCCTATACAAGGTTTGTCAACATTACATCTTTGTTATTGAGTCTAAAGGATAAACAACATTACATATTTTTTATTGAGTATAAAGGATAAAATAAAATCATACTTTTCATAATAATGTTATCTTTATTATTTTATTCTTATTACAAACCATCTTCTCTCTCAATCCAAGTATGCACCCTCACTTAACAAGGCAAGTCTATGGATAGTGGGCTGAATGTGTGTGTAGGATTTAAATGAACTTTATCTTGACTAGTATCTTTGGTCACTCTTTCATGTTTCATTTGATCTTCAAGTGAACTCTTAATCTTATTCATCTACCTAAGCTATAATACAATGCTTCCTTTATGCACTTTGTCCTCTCTTCAGGATTGAAACCAACTTGCTCTTTTTAACAGCTTGTAGGTGGTCATTGGAGAAGTCTGAATATATTTTGGGATTTATAACTTTAAATAAAAGTCATTGGAAATCCCAATAAATTTTTTTATATTATTTATAATTTATTACATTTTAAATTTTCCCAAAACCCTACATCTTTCCAAACATACACTTGTTTCATCCCTGTGTTTAACACATGGTTGTAGATGGTTATTTGGGGTCTTGAATATGTTTAGGATTATAACTTGTCTGCAACTCATTGGACACTTAAATAACCTTTGTCATAATACTATGAGTTAATAAACTTTCACTAACCCTATGCAACTTTATTGAATCACTAGATCTTCACTTGTATACCCCTGCTAGCTTATACCTTCCAACGTATGGTTGTAGGTGGTCTTTGGAGAAGAGTTTGACATGAACTTAGAGTTTAATATTTTCAAATATATCATGGAAACTTGAAATAAATAAAATTTCACTTGAGGTTCATTTTCAATATCTCATAAGGTCCATTGGATCTTTCATAGCATTTTCAACTTCTGCATTCTTATCTTCATATGTATACATGTGTATGAATATTAAGGTAAATAGACCTAGTCAACTCAACTCTCTATTATATTTAAAATGGTTATGTGCCTCCAAAATTCTGTACCTTTCCTATTTCATGTATTTAATGAGTTATATTCCCATTACACACTCTTCCTTGTATGAATAAATGTCTGTTCATCTAAAATGAGGACTTATAGGTTTAGATCTTATAGGTCTGCCTTTTGTTTAGGTGGACAGTTAGAGACAACCAATTTATTGAGTCTTGAAGATTTGCTATTGTATCAAATCTTTTCCACCCTATCACCCTATCAATAATATTATGAACCTATGATTAAACATTATGGCACCTCATACTTGTCTATTTATATATACGACCTATGCTTGTACAGTCAGCTCATATGTAAGGCTTATGCATTGAAAGTGAGAGTCTATAGTATTCATTCATGATATTTATTATTGTAGTGATATAAATAAATATCACACTAATGTTTAGGAGGTATATCAGGTCTCTTCATGGCTTGAAAACTTCAAGCAGGAGACCTAAGACCCCTGAATGCTCACAAGTCTACAAGCCTGTGAGTGACTAAACCACCTTCTAACCCTTGTTAAGAGTACATGTTTGGATTTTTTTCTCACTAATTTGGAAATATAAACTTATAAATACCATTATAATATTATATCATTGGTTTTTCATTTCCATTTGAGCCAAGATTAATAGTTAGGCCTATAGAGAACTATTGATGGACAATACCATGCTTTCTAGAGTAAGGAATATGACATCTCTTAAAAGACTATCAACAAGGAAACATTTTTAGAGAGATAACATATGAATCATAAATGATGAATCACCTAAAAAATTTTAAATGTGGCAACACTTCAAACCAACCAAAAATGCTTATAGCTAGAATGGTACGTTCCATACACTTGAGACACTTTTATCCTTTATGAAGGTACCTCATGAAGTTAAAATTGTTGATGAAACTAAAATTGAAAGGAATTATTTTTCCTCTAAAAACATCCCAAAAAATCCATTCTCCTTCATCAAATTTTGGAATGAATAAATAGGAACAAAACTAGACCTTGCTTAAATGAATAGGAGAGAGTTACCTTTGTTATTATTAACAATTTTTCATAAAGAGGGGTGATGAATTTGAAAAATAATGCCAATAAATTTAAGATCACTATTACCCCTATCATTTCCTAGAATTTTAGCCTCTAAATTTCTCTCTCCTAGTCTATCGTGTATTTGCATTTTGCCTTTTTGAGCTTGTGAAGGTAGTAATGAAGTTGAGAGAGAGAGAGTCATCTACATTTATAGAACTTAAAACTTGATCCCAAGATTGAATATAACTCGTGTAATCCCAAGAAACCCTCTAAAATCATTTTAAACTACAATTAGATCTTTCAAGGCTGTACAAGTGCCAATAACTACCTACAAAGGACTATCTTCCTCAATTTAGTCATTGAACTACAAGTTTTTTAGGATATAACCATTTTATGTCCCTTTTCTAACATCAGGTATTTTATGACACTTCATTAAATGTTTGTCCTTTGGAGTGTTACATATAATTCTTCCAAATTAGCCAAAAAGGTGAGTAAAATGACTTTATGGTGCATATCAACATAATAAAAGGTTAATGCATAAATATGACTTTAAAGACATAAAAAATCTTTTATAATGACTCAATACCATGTCATGACCTTGACCACAATTGACAACACCATGATTCGTAAATCACCCTTATGACTATACAAGTACATATGAAACTAAAACTAAATAAAGCTAATCAATGACTGATGTGACCATATTAAGACCATTAAAACACCATTGAAATAATAATGCAAGACCATATATAATTTTAAGTACTTATGAAAATTTTCAACCTATAAGGGTTGACCATTTTGACTTAAGAGTCAAAATTGGTCAACAACAGGTTCGAAACTTGTAGAGATGGAAGATAAGTACATTTTAAGCATTTTAGGAAATATAGAAGACTTGGGTCATCAATATAAGACTGGTCAAACTAAGAGATATAGGCTAGAGGGCAAAAAAATAAAGCAGATGTGAGACTTACAAAAGTGATAAAGGTAAATAACTGAGAGGAACAACCAAGGTCTACATTTGATAATTATACAATATTGAGGTATTACATAACCATAAAATATCATCTAAAATGCCCTATTTGGACATGAGTGTACCCCACTATTATCCACTCACCTTGTTATTATACAAATGAGTGCAATATTTCATTACTAAGATCTAGATCACACACATGCCTCTTACAGCTTGTACACATGTTAACAAGCTCATTGGGGGCATCTTCTAAATAGGTTTTATCTTTATTTGGATATCTTTTATTACTAATATCTTAGTTATTTACATGGCATTAAACCTATATATATTTCTCACTTAATAACACATTGATATATTATTGGTTACCTAAGTCACTATATCTACTAGTGTTACAAATTGCTCATATTGATCAATTAAATATACTCATGCATGATTTTCATGTTTTCTTTCCTAATTCATGTTTTTTGTGTATTATCTATTCGGTTTTTAAACATTTGAACATGTCCTTGTGTGTGGTTCTTAGCCTTCATTCTATGTTTCTATGTGTGTGTGTACATAGTTGAACATGTAATTATTTGTGGCTCTAAGCCTTCACTCCATGTTTCTATGCATGTGTGGATATTTGAACATGTCCTTGTGTGTTTATATGCATATGAGGAGATTTGGACATGTCATTATGTGTGTATTTAAGCATTTATTCTATGTTTCTATGTGTTTGAATGAAATTTAAACATGTACCTTGCATGTGGCCCCTTGGTATCTTATTGTGTATTTATGTGCTTTATGTGTACTCTTTGTTTATGTGCATCATTGACATAACACTTGCTTAATTATTTTATAATATTTCTATGCCATGATGGATAACATACATCCTCCTAGTTTTTTATGCCAGGATAGATGTCATGCATCCCTCCCCAAGTAGTGATATTCATATTTTGATACTTAGTTTTGATCACTTATCTACATGTCTAATTACTCACATCTATTTTGACATTCACACTATGTATTCTTGTTCCTACATGCATTTCAAATTACTAATATACTCAATTTAACTATATGATGATGCCATCCTCCTCCATGTTGTCGCTACTACTAGGATTCACATATTTTTTTATAACATATTTTACATAAATTTTTATTTTGAGTTAAGTTATTACATAGTGCCAAAAACTCACCTCAAAAGAGGGGGCATACACAATGGTTTTTCTTAGAGACTTAAGCCCACTCAGTGTAATACATAAAATTTTGTAGTCCTCATATAATGAATCATAGAGCACACTCAGAAAGCACTTAGATGGTTAGTTTAGATAGTAACACTCCAAATGGATAAGATCACACCCCACTATTATCCAAATAGGGTGATACTATATCAAAACTCAAAAAATAGTCAATTCTAGAATTTATTAGAATCTGAGGTAGTCTAGACCAATTTACTTTAGGTCCAAGTTCATAAAATTTACTCATATTTTCTCAATGTGGGTGCATCATGTGTGTCATGAGTTTCATGTTTTACGTAGGGTTTTTCTAAGAATTTATGTTTTTATTACTCAATCTCAAATCTATATACACTATATATTGGATTGGGGGCATGTACACAACACATGGCTTCCTTGCTCAGTTTTGAATTAGTTCTACCGATGGAATGGCAGTACTTGTCATTCTCTATGATGTATACACCATAACCAAATTATATTAACTATTTACACCAAAAATGATCCTTACTCCATCTATAATGGTTGGTTTACCCTCTTTTACAGTAATTTTTTCACTATTTCGAACACAAACATTATATTGGGATTCATACAGGGATTCCAAGCTATTTCATTACGATGAGTATGAATTTAGGGAGTGAAACATACATTAAATTATTAATCACACTATCTTAACCAATTAAGATTGGGGAATGCATAGTATAGTCCAAGATTTTCAATAAAAATGGAATCTTCAAGGGGCCTACCCTCTACATCACCAATTTTGCACTATTTTTTACACCAAAAACATAATAGTTCGCATACCCAATCAAGTGTATTTTATCCTTGTTATTAGATCTATAATTTTTATTGTCTTCAATTTTCAATTTTGATTTTAAGTAAAGGCTAATTTTATAGATGTTTCATTGCAGGTTTATGTGAAGCATAATTCAATATTTTGGCCTACATTCAAGACTACACTTCATAGGTAAGTTTAGGTACAAAATTTTAACTTTAACTTTAATATTTTTTATTTGATAAATTACTAGAATAAAATGGTGGAAAATGTTCATACATAAATTAAAATTTAATCTAAAATCATGCACTTTTGATCACCTTTTTGACACACTTAGCTCATGACCTATTATGGGATTTTTGACCACTTTCCTTTATTTTATGCATGGTGACTCACTCCTTCAAACACCCCAAGTCAATTAAAATTTTCTCCATTAGGCTTGTATAAAAACCAAGGCTCATGATCATATTGATTCATACCCTCAACTTAGCTTTTATTTCCCTTAGGATAGGTGTGCCCCTTTGGGACAACAATGCACCCTATTATTGTCCACCTCTGATAATTTTTTTTCTCCCACCAACTAATGATTATTTTCAAAAATTCAAAGTTATGTAAGGTTTTACCCATAAGTTTTAGTAAGCCCCATCCAAGGTAATTCTTAAAATACTACTATTTAAGCACATTTCAAACCATTTTGCACACAACAAGCTTTCACACTGGAAAACACAAGAATTCTAATTGCACATTAAGATAAAATTACCTATTTCTCTCAATTTTTATTAAATACTATAAAAACATAATATTTTCAAACTTTATCAATTATTGATGTTTTCTCTCTTGCAGGAACTCATTGAGTCTCAAGCTCTCTAAGTGCATGCCTTAAAAGGTGCACTAAGAAAGGGGTGGTAGGCCGTTGGTACTTCATAAGATTATTTTCCCCTATACCACTACTTAAAATCTACATAACCATATCTTATACACTTCCCTAATCTTTCACACCTCCATTACACAATTCTCCAAGAATTTCACTACCATATTCAACTCTTACCTAATTATAAAACCTTTTATATTCAAATTTCTATTAGCAAATTATGGGTTTATGTGGGCCTTAACCAACCTAGATCAAGACCTAACTTGATTTTACCAATTAAGGATACAAGGTCATATTGGGTCGACCCTGTTAGCTAAACTGTTAGAAAGGTTCAAGGTTAGATACAACTATATATACACATTCATTTCACCATTTATTATATAGGGAAATGAGTTAATTATTCATTTGTGATTTCTTACAATTTGATCTTCGACCATTCTAGGTGAAGAGTTATTTCTTAAGGTTTATAATTCGAGAATAATCTTGTCTTGTAGAAAAGTCTTGGATGATTTGTCTTATATTAGTGATCCTTAAAAACCACAAGCTCTTGTGAAGAACTTTGGCCAAGGGAGAGATTGAGTCTCAATGGGTTCATCTTCAAAGGTAAGTATCTCTAACTTTAATCCTTTATTTTAGAAGATAAAAGTAGCATAAGTAATGAAATTTGAATATATTATATCTCTCCATGCATTAGGGTTATATCTATAAATATCTTAATTAAAATTCCCCATCATATTAATTTCAAAATTTATTATAAATTAGAAACATTCAAGAATGAATAATTAGTTAGCATTTCTATTCAAATTTGTTGATTACTCTTTGATCATTGTATTTTGTATTAAAAAACTTGTATTATCCAGCATAAGTGAAAGGTTTATGCTATGTGTTCTAATTACATCAATCACATTGATCTAATTGTTTATGTGCTTCACTTTATCTGCTTAGATATTATTTTGTAAATTTTTTTGCCTATTTTAGAACACTATTGTCCCTGTCAATACATTCTCTAAGGACTATTACTCTTGCTTACATTTAGTAGATAGTCACCCTATATGACTATGTATCTTTTTAGCCTATTTAGTTTCTCCTACATAGTTGACTTGTATGACTATGAATCTTTTTCAATTGTTTAGTTTCTCCATCTACAATACATAGTCAACCCATACAACTATGTATCTTTCTAGCCTATTTTAGTTTTACCATCTGCAAAACACAGTCGAGTAGTTTGACTATGTCTTTTGCATCCTACTATGTGGACCTTTTCCATAGACTTTGTCAATCTAATTGACTCTATACCTATTGGCTGATACTATTTGGTGTTTGGTTGACTTTATCCCTATTTTTACTCCTTGCTTCCTAATTTTAGATTCTACCTTCAAGCATCATGAAATCACCTATCAAAATATTTTTGGATAACCTGAGTCTTTAAATGCTATATGGGATGTTTTTTAATTCTTAATTTCACTACCCAAGAAGACACTCATTCATGGAGCACCTTTTCTCATCCCTCATCTTTTGATTATAATATGGTTCAAATCACTCTATTAAATGACATTAGTGGTTCAGAACCATTTCATACTTTATCAAGATAATTCTCACCTTTAGACATCTTACCATACTTTTGGCTTAATTAACACAAGCCTAAAAAATAACCCCATAGGCAACCTTCTTAACACTAACCTGCCTCCTACCAATATTCCACCTAGTAACCCTCCCCCTAATACCAATTTAGGGAATCCTCTTATAGACACCAACCCACCAATTGATTTAACTTAAATTCTTTCATAGATAATATAGAAAATGAACATCATGAAAACATCTAACACCTCTCAAATGATGCAACTACAACATCATTTGATAAACATGGCTAATCATCCTCCCATTCTTCTTCCCCAAAATAATCAAAATTTTATTCCTCCACCTCTTAAATATTCTCAAGAAATGTTATCCCCCAACCTATCATGCACAATAATATGCTTCAACACATTCAAAATGAACCTTTATCCTATTTCATTGTATCTATTGATATTGTTAATATATCTCCAATTATTAAATATGATGGGAATAAAGACCCTACATATTTTCTCAAGGCATTTGATAATATATATAAATAGTGGACCCAAACTAATACCTTCACCACTACTAAAATCTTAGTTAAAACCTTCACTGGTGATGTATTAGAATGGTATAACCAACTTACCCAACATTCTATATGGTAAATTGAGGATTTAGTCAATCCTTTAATTAAATAATTCCAACATAATGATCTTTCCAAAAATTGTCTTAGTCATTTAATCAATGCTAAACAATCACTTAACAAATCAGCTCATACTTTTATCAAACAATGGAAATCTGTGGCTTAAAAACTTGATCACAACATGACTGATGACAACTTGTTCAAACTTTTCATAATGGCCGTAACACCTTCACTCCAATACAAGGTTTGAACTTTGGTTCACCAAACTTTAAATGATGCTATTGACCAAGCTAAGCATCCATAATTTATCATGAAACATTTTTAACCTAACACTAAAACCATCAAGGTATCTTTCCAACATTCAACCAATGTAATCACCAAAAAATAATTCTCAACCAAAATTGGAAGTAGCCAAAATGGAAAATCCCCAACTTTCCCATACACCATTAACTGTGAAATAAATGAAACAATTTTTAGCACCTTCTAAACCATTCATGTATCCTAATAATCCCCCTAAAAGGTATGATGCTAACCAATTTTGTTGGTTTCATGCCTATATAGGTCATTACCATGAAACATTTCATGGGCTTATAAAATTTGTTATTTCTTTTATGCTAGGATAATCATTCAATAATGATGTCATGTTTAAAACCCATCATCATGATTATGTTAATGCTTCTCAAAATAAATAATCTTCCAAATATTCTTCCTCTAACAATCCAAATTTTTTCTCTACATCCAACCATCAACAATCAAATAAGGATATTTATGCAATTGATGCCAATTATGATCAATACCATACCAACTCCCAATACATGAATGCAACTAAGGTCAATTATCAATGCAAACTCATCCACAAAGATCCTATCACCAATGCAAAGAAACCATCTTTAAAAGAACAACTTCTTAAAGACATTACTACCACTAACTTACCTTCATAAACTAATGAGGAACCACTTACTCAATCTGAACCTTCAACTACTTCTCTTCCTATTAAACATATTTTACCTTCCAAGCTTCTTATTCTTCTTCCAAAACTCATTGGAAATTATTCGAGGAACTCAAAATCTATGCCTTGAAAAATTACTCTAATGGAGTTATTTCGCACTTCTCCCCCTATCTTCGTAAATTCCTAATGCAACAAATCCAATAAATCAAAGAATCATATTCCTTAAAAGAGGAACAACCTTCTCACAAGCCTCAACCAACTGAAGTTCATACCATTGAAACTATTTGTCCTTATTCAAAACCTTCCATAGAGTTCCATGAATAAGACATGATCAATGATGAAATTCTCTTTCGAATCGATAATCCTCCTCTCTTTATTGAAATAACCATTAATACCACCCTTATTCATAAAGTATTAGTAGATGAAGGGTCAGGAATTAATATGACATCTCTTTGGATCATTCAACAACTTGGGTATAAAAAATATCATCTCAAGCAAACTCATTTAACATGTCATGGATTTGATAAGACCAATAAAAAATCACTTGGTTGTATTTGGATCCCTCTTAATCTTGGACCCAAAACTATACATACTAAGTTTATGGCTCTCGATTTACCATTATCCTATAATATACTCCTAGGCTGCCCATGGACTCATTGCACGAGGGATATTTCCTCTTTTGGTAGCTAATGTATCAAGTTTATTCATAATGGAAAATGATATAAACATAAGGCCAATCCTAACCCATTGAGTATTCATCTTCCCAATCCTAAATCTCAGTATCGGATTCCCACTATTCTAAAAATTAATAGTGCACCTTTACCTAAATTCTTCAGTATGAATCCATACTTATAGGTCACCCTTATTGATTCTAAAAATGATGAGCTAAACTATGTATAAAACACTTACAATAATACCAATATACCTCCTTATATTTTAGAGTGGCTTCCTCCTTCCTTGTTACCTCATGATCATACCATCCCTCTTATTGATGAGATCACCAATTTACCTCCTCCATGTAATGCACATGAAACATTTTATATAGAATATGATTTTACCTATAATTATTATGGAGTGGCCAAGTTATTTCAAGACCCTTTAGCCATGTCACCTCATAAATTTAGCAGTGTAGGCATATCACCTTCAGAAGTTCCTTTAGAGACATAAGCATGTACTATCTCTCCCACCTATGATGACAACTACATTATGGCCTAAGCTTAATCAATATACTTGGATGTTCAACACTATCATCAAACCTTAGCTAAAATACATGATTTTAACCATGATTTTCACACTATTTCCAAGGATATTAAAGTAGAACCCAAAGGTCATGTACCTCTAGTTAATTCTCCACTTCTCAATACTCCTTGGGTTGTTGAATAAATATTACCTCTCATAAATTAAAACCTTATATAACCATCTATACCTCCTATAACATCTATAATTCTACCAAATCCTCTCCCTATATGCCTATTATCAATCCCACTAAATCTAATCACCCTTCCTCCATAGTTCTACCTACTCCTAATATCACTTTTGATGCCAAGGTCATAGATGCATGCTAGATACATACTAAATACAATCACCATGGTAAAAAAATTATTTATATTGAATCAGATGTGGAATATTATGGGCCTCTACCTATTTTACCTAGCAATGAAGCCATACTTGAGTTATTCCATGCTTGAGAACCTCAATTTTCTCAACAACATCACAAACTCAGGAATTTCAAATGAAAGGATCCTCAATTTACCAACTTCATCAATAGCATCAATCTTAAAACCAATCCCATTTCATAACTTCCCAATGCACCATATCATTTTCAAGGTAAAAATGCTATGCTTATTAAGGAAATCACAAGAATAGAATCTGACACACCTTCATGTCTTCGACCTATAATAAATTTTAGATAACTCACACCAACTGAGCATGGTAATTTTAGTCTATTATTTGATAAATATTATGAGACTTTCACTTATTCCTATGAAGACATGCATGGTATCGATCTTAGTATCATTATGCATAATGTAATCACATACTTTGATGCTAAGCCCATTTGGTAGAAACAACAAAAATTTCCATCGAAGTTTCCACCTTATTCCATAATTAAATTATCAAATTATTATATGCTAAATTTATTAAACCTATGAACTATTTTTAATGTCAAACATTATTCCCATTATCAAAAAATTTACCATGGTTATTTACATATACTTTGAATTTCATAATCCCAACCTTGCCTATCCCAAAGATAATTTTAAATTACCTTGAATAGATGCTGTCATAGATTCCACTGATAGATAGGAAATGTTATCTCTCATGGATGGTTTTTTGGCTACAATCAAATTCACATCACCCTTGAAGATGAACACAAGAAACATTCAATATAAAATGGGGCACCTATTACTATGTTAAAATGCCCTCCAGCCTTAAAAATGCTATAAATATCTATTATGGTATATAACCCACATTTTTTATGACCTTATATATAATATTGTGGAAAAATATGTGGATGATATCATCACTAAATCCAAAAGTTTTAAAACCTATCTTTCTGATCTATCCTTCATATTTGATCACCTCATCAAGTAAAAAGTTAGACTCAACCCCTACAAGTCTGTTTTCGGCATTACATGTAGTAAATTTCTATGATTCTTAGTCTCTCTTCATGGTATTGATGTCAACCCACTAAAATCAATTCTATAGTCAACATGTTTATTCCTAGTTTCATTCTAAACATTTGTACTTACCTCAATAAACTTGGGGTAATCCAATGATTCATCTTTGAAATGGCTTATTACATATACTCTATTAATTCCCTTATTAATAAAGGTAATGATTTATAATGGACTACTCCTTTTTATAATATATTTGATAATATAAAATAATCATTGCTCCATCCACCTACCCTTCATCTACCTTCCAATGATCATCCTTTGATTTTGTACACTTATTCTATGCTCATATCAGCTGGGGTAATGCTTACCCAACAAGATGATACTGTAAAAGATTATTCTATTTATTATATTAGTTGAGGCTTCATCAATTAAAAAAATGTTATACCAAAGTATAATGTGATTATTTCGCTATCTATTTCATAACTGAAAAGCTTTATCACTACATGCTCTATAAAACAACCTATGTCATAGTTCATTCCGACCCACTTTGTCATTTTTTAACCGAAACATTTTTACCTAGAGATATAGTTAACATGGATGGTTCTCTTTATTGAATTTGACATTCACATCATAACTTAAAATTTGTCAAAGGGTAAGTCATTTCCAACCAACTTTTAGAGGCATCTATACCCACTATAAATCACTTTCAAGATAAACTCCCTAATGATAGCATTCTCTATATTGAAGGTCTCAATTAGGCTATTTATCTTAAAGATTACTTCCATAACCTTTTTTTTTAAAAAGGGTTAAAAACTTTATTAATACTTAGAAAAAATAAATACAAAATAGCAAACGCTTAGCAAAGACCATCAAGAAACCAACAACAAGAGCATCATGCCCCAATACCACTAACATCTTCTACAAGAATCCACTCTAGTTCCTGACATAACACATAGGGCAGCTGCTCCCACTCATCCACCTTACAGCCATCTATATCTTCTGACGCCCATTTTGCCTAGCAATCGGCTGCCCTATTCCATTCCCTTAGAATATGGGCATAAGATACTAAATCCATTAAGGAACTAATCTATAAGATCTGCTACACTATCATAGATAATTGCTAGCTCACATCTAAAATTTTCCTCTCAAGGAGCAAATTAATTAGGACTTGAGAGTCAGCTTCACAAGTCACCCTTCTCCACCCTAAAGCATAAGCTCACTTCAAAGCATATAGGATAGCCAAGCCTTCCATCCTATTAACAGTCTAAACTCCCTTATTAGCCATAAAAATAAAAACCATATATCAAGAATAATCCCTACCAATCCCACCGATCCCAGCTGACCCTAGGTTACCCCTAGACTATCTATCCGTATTAATTTTCAAAAGACCAACGGGTGGGGGCAGCCATTTCCCCAACCATTAGACTTTCTATTTCTCCCATCTACCTCTCTGGATGCAAGCTGAGATCGGAGATATCCCCTGTATGCCAAACCTGTCAACCATCTCAGCATCCCTTTTTTCCAACGATAAAATAATCTCACTCTTAGCTTCGATAGATTCTTGGATCATTCCTTTAATTCTAATCCAAACCTATTGAATTCCCAACTTTTCATCCCAAAAAAATTTGTGGTTCCTTTCCAGCCAAACTTGCCAAAGCAAAAAAATAGGTCTAGCATACCAAGCGTCCTGCAAGAAGGGAGCCGAAGAGGGGGGTCATCCCAATCTCAACCAGAAATCTGCCAGGGAAGATGCGTAAATACACTGGCACCTCTACACATCCCACCAGAAATACCATAATTGTAGAGTGAAGGGGCAATAAAAGAATAGGTGTGCCAAATCTTCCTCCTCACTACTGTAGAGAACACACCTCGAAGGGCCAGCAAAGCCCCTTTTCCAAATATTATCCCAAGTTAAGCATCTATTCCAAGTTAAAGTCCAAATAAAGCAATTACACTTCAGCCAAGAGAATCTACTCCAGACTCTTTTCCACCAATGAACTTTCCCCCCTTCATATTGCTGAGAGATCAACTCTTGATAACCATGAGATAGTGTACTTACCCTTGGAGTTAAGGGACCAGGCTAACACATCACTATCCCTAAGCACACTGCAGCTATGACAGAATAGAATGTAATACAGCTCTATGCATTTTGCCTTCAAACCAAAAATTGGCCACTCCTCTGGGGTCTTCCAATTTGCATCCACCACCTACCCCTATAGGGAAAGGGACTTATAGTCACACACCCTAGTCCACCCAACTTCACAAAATCTCTGGGACAAAATACTCAAGTGAGGATATTGGATAACTATGGGAGGGTAGTTGTCCCAAGAGTCATGCCAGAATTATGTCTCTACCCCACTCTTGCAAATCTGGAATAGACCCCTCTTAATCAACATAGCTCCTTTCTTGAGAGTAGTCCAAATCACCGAGCCTTTCCCTGTCAGGCTATACCTTGGGATATCTTTCTGGGGGATCCCAAAAAAGTACTTATGGAATAAGATTTTGGCCCACACTTGATCCTATTCCACACACCATCACCAATATAATTTGGTTACCAGAGTAGTACCAGATAACAATGATTATCGTAATCCAAGACCACCAAATATTTTTGGGCTACAAATAGCCTCCCACTTAACAAGGCTCCATTTGGTTGAAGATAAATTACTAGCCCATAAAAACTATCTTGCTAAGGAATTAAGGTCCCTAACAAAGCTCATCGGTGCCACCTAGATCATACACCTATAGAGAGGAAGAGCCTGCACCACTGATTGAATCAGCTAGACTCGACCAACAAAGGATAGCCAACAATGGGTCCAATGATTCACTTTGGCTCAAAACTTATCCAAAATCACCTACCATGACTCCTTAGATTGCCTACCAGTAGAGATGAGAATCTTGAAATAAAGCAATGGAAGACTCCCAATTTGAAACCTGAGAATATGAGCCACTCTTCGTTAAATGGAGGGTGGAGTGTTGAAGAAAAAATTGAAGACTTGCCCTCCTTAATTACCTATCCCGAGGCAACAAGGTAAGCATCCAAACCTTTGCATATATTAGATGCCTCCCTAATAATAACCATGCCCATCAAAGCTGCATTATCCACAAAATGAAGTTGAGATTGTACAGGAAGGCCCCCTCCCCATTGCCAACCCTGAATAATGCCACCATCAACATTCCTTTTGATCAACTGACCCAGGCCTTCCACCAAAAGAAGAAATAGGTAAGGAGAAAGAGGGTCACCTTACCGTAGACCTCGAGAGGCCCCAAAGAGATTAGAGTGCTCGCCATTAATCAAAATTGAAAAGAAAGTCAAATTCACACAACTCATAACCTAGTGGTTCCAATCCTCATCAAAACCAAAGGCACCCAAAATCTTCTGGAGAAAGGACCAACTAACTCTATCATAGGCCTTAGACATGTCCAGCTTGATAAACATAGCCTTATCATTAGAATTAATCATGGAATGGATAGTCTCAGTAGCCACCACCACCCCATCTAAAATCTGATGGCCCTCCACAAAGCCACCTTGTTCCTCAAAAATTAGCGCTGGAAGCCACTTTTTTAACCTTTCAACAATCAGCTCAGATATAATTTTATAAGTTACATTACAAAGGGAAATGGGATGAAATTGATTTAACTGATCAGCCCCCTCTCCCTTGGGAATGAGAGCCACAAAGATTGAGTTCAGGGCTCGGAGCATTTGCTTGTTCTTCTAGGATTCTTGAACAATTGCCAATAGGTCTAGTTTGATAATTTTCCAAATTATTGAAAGAACTTAATTGGGAATCCATCTAGACCAGATGCCTTTCCTTTCTACATCATGAAAACAATCCTCTCTAACTCTTCCAAGGATATAGCCCTCATAAGATGCTCTTTCATTTCTAGAGAAATTAAAGAAGGAATACAGGAGAGGACCTAAACCTCAGCATCTGCGTCCCCCAACGCTTCCTCCTTAAATAAAGAAGCAAAATACTACACTATTTCATTAAAGATACCCTACATAGAAGAGACAACTTCGCCCTTGTCCGTTACCAAAGATGCTATCACATTACCATGCTGTCTGGCTCTCACTGAATTAAAGAAGAAGGTGGTGTTCTTATCCCCCTCTTGAAGCCATTCAATTTGAGATTTTTTTTTCCAAAATGTTTTCTCTCTTAGCTCCCATTCCTCTAATGTTTTTAAAGCCCTGGCTTCCTCTTTCAACATAAACTTAGACATCCCCTCCTCCCTAATGAGTCTGGTAATGTCATTCAACTCCATTTGAGCCTCATTTTTTCTTTGGAAGATGTTCCCATAACTTTGTCAGTTCCACCTTTTGGGTTAGTACTTGACAAATTGAAGAAGCTTAGAAAAAATATACATTGCTGTACCAACAGTAGGCCTGCCTACCCTCCACCAATCAGCAACTAGTCTAAATAGGTCTGAGTCCCTGAGCCACATGAGCTGGAATTTGAAAGGCAGCTTCTAAGGCAAGTAGGCTGAAGAAATGACAAGCTTTATGGGCCAATGATCTGACCCTCTCCAATCTAGTATCTCAAAGCTAGAAGACCACATTTCACCCACCTAATAACAGGAGGTCATGAATCAGTCTATTCACTCAGTAATGCACCTGTCACCCACCCTTCTATTATTCCATAAAGCGTCCAATGCTAGGCTTGATATCCAATAGATTGAGTGCTAAAATATTATCTCAAAGCAATATAGAAGATGGCTCCAGTCTGGCATTACCTCCCCATTTCTCTGTTAAATCAAGAATAACATTAAAGTCTCCAACAATAATCCAAGGTAGGTAAGGAAATAATCTACACACTAAGTGAATATTATTCCATACAAGAAGTTTACCTTGAAAATCTATTGGAGCATAGACATTAGAAAAAAGGATAGATTCACTCGACTCAATACACAAAGCAACCATGGATAAAGAGGACTAAAAGGAAATTTAGGACATAGGTTAGATCTTTCATGGGTTTCAGAAACATGCCACACCCCCTAAAGATCCCTGAGCTCTAATGCACTGACAAAGACTGTGCCTCCATAGCTTAGGTGCAATACTCCTCATATCTTCCACAAAAACCTTAGTCTCCTGAAGAAAGAGAACATCAAGATAATGACTTCTAACTAGTTCCCGAAAAACTTTTTGTCTAGGGCTACTGTTTAAGCCCCTAACATTTCAAGAAATAATGATTATTTTAGAGGAGTCAAAAAGTGGGAGTCTAAGGTCTTAACAGAACTTGACTCTACCAAAGTCTCCCTAATCATCTTAATCTTCTCCATGTCCTTCTTTCATCTCAATTTAACACTTTTCTCTGAAACCCCCTTCTTACCATCCTTTTGAAGAATGCCCAGATGAGGAGAAGATTTACCTCGCTTATCCATTTTTGAAGCTGTAGTCCTTACCGAAAGGTCCACGTCCTCTACACTCTATCCCAGGTCCCCATTAGTCTCCAAAACTATCTGTTCTCCTGCCTACCCATTTATGACCATAGGTAAGGTAGACACCTCATGAAGAGTAGACTGAGGAGTGGAAGAGTTAATCTCCAGTCTAGATCCTCCCACGAGCTGCTCTACACTAATTAATCTCGGGTTAACTTCTTCTTGGCCCAATTCATCCAAGACCTCAAACCTATTAAAAGTATTCTCATCCTATCGCTCCATAAGGGTCCTCTTCTAGCCCCTATTTTGGTTTCAAGCTTTCACCTGAACAAAACCTTCAACATCTTTGCCCTCACCAACACTAGACTTCTTCCCTTTATCAACACCAGGAGTGATACTAAGAGGAGGTGGAGGTTGCTGTTCCACTGGCTTGGCCTTCAGGCATATTTGCACTAGGTGGCCATATTCATGACAAAGGTGACATCTGAAAGGAAGGGTCTCATAGTCTAGTTGCTACACCCAGGAATATGAGCCTGCACTCATCTCTACCGCATCTGGCAGTGGTTTACTAAAATCAATTTCCATGCAAATTCAAGCAAAAGTCATAACTTTCTTACCTAAGGTTTGTGTTGAAGACCCCACTAGCCTTCCAAGCGTCGAAGCTAACATCTGAAGAACATCCTCTCAACAACATTCTATAGGAAATCTAGGTAACCAAACCCACACTGAAACCCAATTTGGTAGTTCCTCAAAAGGATTAAATCCAGCATGCCATGGTTTGACAAAAAGTCCAACCTGATTATAGAAATAAGGCCCACCCTCAAAAACCCTATTTCGATCAGCCAAACAAAGAAATGTAACCATGAAAAAATTGTTTGCCATCAGTGTGACCTCCATTTCACCCTCTAGTTCCCACACTCTCTGAGCCCAACTCTCCAAAAATTGAAGGGAGACTCTCAATCCCAAAAACTTGCAATATAACAAATGCTTAGAGTAATATTCCACATCTTCAGAGATCATATCAAAAGGGATTACCAATTTGGGTCTCTCTTTGCACTACTCTAGGCATCCATTAATCTTCATGATCCGAGATCCCTTAGGCAAGCTCAAATGCACCATGCCTATAGTCTGAGAAAAAAAGCATTTTCAAATGTTCTTGCTTCCTGCCCTGGCACATTCAAGCCCACTACTTCACTAAAACTCCTACCAGGTGCTGTCTTTGAAGGATCCCTTTGAGCCATAACCACACCCTTCCTTGGTTTGTCCTTAACACTAGAATCCATAGCTCCCCCCACGTAGTTGACTCTTCACACCTTTCTCATGCACTCACTTAACACAACAAAGACAAGCTAGGGCATGGCTACCCTAGCTCAGTGTCGAGTTGCAGACCCGAGTCTCCATCATGACTTGTCTTCTACTCTAGGACCTATGGTTACTTCCATAACTTCACTATTGATTTAGAATCAAGTAATCAAGAAGATACCTACGTCATCATTGATACTACTAAATCCAAATTAGTTATTTAAAAACTTCCCAAAATTAGCATTGATTTGTATGAAGACACCTGGACCCTTCGCTTTGATGGTACCAAATGTCTCCAAAGAATTGGGGGAAAGGTTGTATTATAACTAGTCCTCATGGTAAAATAATTCCTTTGGTATTCCAACTCACCTTTGATATCACTAATAACATGGTAGAATATGAAGTGTTAATCATAGGCATGAGAGCAACACTTGAATTAGATAGTCCATATCTACATGCTTTGGGTGATTCCAAACTTATCTGCTATTAGGTTAATGGTGATTACCAATGTAAAAGTGAAAATACTATCATTTATCATCAAATGGCTATTAACCTCACCAAAGAGTTCACATCTTTTACCATTGAGCCCATTCCAAGAGATTAGAACTCTATTATTGACTCTCTTGATTCTTTAACATCCTTATTTCATCTGTGTCAAGTTTTTTGTAATTCCCAATTTTTTATTCAAATAAGAAAGTCCCTGTCTTATATCCAACTACAAGATTCACTTATTTATCATATTGAGGCTATCACCATTCGATAGAGCCCATGATATAAATACATTATCCAATTATTCAAACATTAATTTTATCCCCTGGACATGGCATGAAAAAACTAAAATTTGAAAATAAGCTTTTAAATGTCTTTCTATAGAACACCCTTTAATATCGTAAAGTAGAAGGTACCTGATTCATTGTGTAATGAAATAAGGGGTCCCTCTTCTCATTAAATAAGTACATGGGGGAATTCATGGTGGTCATTGTATCAAACATGCTACAACATGCAAATGCCTATGTATGGGGTACTTTTAGCCTACTATTGAAAAGGATGTTATTGATTTCCCTAAAAAGTGTAGTCCTTGCCAACTCCATGATGATCTAATCCATTCACCACCAGATGAGCTCCATACTATGGATTCAATTTAGATATTTTCTATGGGGGATTAGATCTCATCAACAAACTACCTCAGTCATAAGATGGGCATATTTTTATCATCACATCTAATGAATATTTTACCAAATGGGTAGAAGCCATGCCTTTCATCAATGTCATGGGAACCGCTATTTAAAATTTATCCTTTATCAAATCATTTGTTTTTTTGGAGTTCCCCATACTATCATTTTTGATAAAAGAGATAATTTCAAGAACAAAGATGCGAAGAAGTTATGTGATAAATCTCAAATATCTCCCAAATTTTCTACACCTTATCATCCATAGTGTAATGGACATGCTGAGGCCACAAATAAAATTACCAATAAAATACTTCAAAAGACCATCCATGAAACCTATATGGATTGGAATCTTCATTTATATCCTACACTTTGGGCATATCATACTAGCATATGTACTACCATTGGGGCAACACCATTCTCACTAGTCTATGGTTTTGAGTTTGTCCCACCATTAGAAGTCAAGCTTCCCTCCTTATGTATATATTTTCACAGTATCATTATTGATGATGAATTACATGAATCTTACATCTATTCCCTTGATATTCTTAATGAACACTATCTATCCGCTCTACAACATAATTGATAATATAAGGCTCATATCACCAAGCAACATAATAAAAAAGTTAGAGTCCACACTTTTAATGTTGGTGATCTAGTCCTTAAATTATATTATACCCATGATAAAGAAGGAAAATTCCCAAAAATGGAGGGCCCTTATTTATTATAAGATATTCTTAGTCCTAGCACCTATCACCTATAAAATAATGAAGCCCATATTCTCAAATAGCCCACCAATGCACAATTATTGAAGAAATACTTTGATTAGATATTTCACTTCTTATCATTTTTCTATATGCTATACTAATGACACTTTTTGTTGCATAATTTATACATGGGTCTCACCCTCTGCAATAGTTTTTATATCTACAAACCTTAGTTCTTTCTCTTGGTCCTTTGGTTCCTTTTTCTCATGAGTTGTATTATAATATCGTGGATAAGACCTAGTTTTCCTCATGAATTCTTTTCACTTTTATTGATTTATCATTTTCTAATGCTTTTTGCACCCTCTTTGGTTTTTATTTTGTGAGTTTTAGTGTAATGCCATGTATATGACCATTCCCTCCTTATAAATACCATTTATGTCATTTAGTTTTCACATGCTTTGTTCACCCTCTTGGGTTTCTCTTTTGTGAGTTGCAATGTAAGACCATGGATAAGACCAGACCCTCCTCACAAATACCATTTTTTCCTTTATTTCAACCTCTTGGGTTTCTATTTTATGATTTTAAGTGCATGGATAGGACCATTCTCTCCTCATAAAATCACCATTTTATTTCAAAACACCTTTTGTTCTACCAAGTTTTCTTTTTCTAGAATGTTAAGAAATGGTTACAAGTTTGTGATCCCATATTCTTAGCTTCAATTTTTATTTCTTTTATAGATAAATCTTACACAGAAAATTATGTTAGAATATTTACCTACACTTAAGACATTATTATGATGAGGAATCATACTTACCTATCATTGTATCCCTTTTCACTTTTGTCAACTCTTTTTACGATTTGAAGTAATTCAACTTATTTCATGTTCATTTCCATTGATTTATTTTCCTTCCATTCCACTATGGATAAAAAAGGTCAAATTTAAGATAACACTTTTATTTTTAATGAATAAATAAGACTCGTAGACATCATGTTCTCTAAGTTCTCTTTCCTAGTAACCAAGTCCCAAGTTTTCAAAATGCTAGTCATTTTTAGCACCCATGTTTGATTCTTTGAATTTGTATGGAGGATGAATAGAAAAATCCATACAAAGGTTAAAATCCAAATAATTTAAAATAAAATTCAATAATCAAAACTTAACATATAAACTCAAAATTAAAAGTCACACCAAAAGACATGATTCATAACACATATCCTATCTCCAATCAAAGTTTAAACTCCATAGTTGGCCTCATGATAGAGTCAAGGTCCATTGGGGTGCGATAGGCTAGTAGATTGGGATAGGAGGATTCAACATTATATAAGTGCTACCTACTTTCTCATGAAATTACCCAATATTTATAGTAGATCAATGACTCTATAAGGAGCATTAATGAATGGGGAACACGTTGTGGGAAGGTAGGTCCATTTTACTTTTCCTGCATATAGCCTTCATGGGATGATATTCATACTTCAATTTATAACCTATGATTTGTGTGGTTAGGATAAATTATCTAGAGTCGTTAATGTTAAAAGTCCTCTTATTTTGATAAACATAATCTAAGTGTCTTGACTTTGATAAAAAGTTTCTCTACCTTGATTTTTCCTTCATTTCCCCACCACCCATTTTATTTCCCTCTTTGACAGGCAAGTTTGATTCTAAATCTATTTTTCCACTTCTATATTCCCTTTTCTTTACATCTTAAAACATTACAACATTACTTTGTTTTGATTTTATCTATTTTAAAAATAAAATAATATGCATGAGTGACTATGGATTACTTTTTTTACACAATTACTTTACATTTATAGAATTACCTTGGTTTATTTGTAAATTTTCCATTGTTGTACCTCCTTTTTTTAGACAACTGTGTCCATTTATATATTTTGTTTATACTTCCTTTTTTTGGATAAAAGAATCTATTTTTAATTTTTAGTACTTTTTCCATTATTGAATGAGGTTGGATTATTACTTCTCATTCACCAATGATGTTTTCCTTTTTATGCACTTTTTTCATTAATGATTGAGTAAGGATTGTCATTACTCACTCATCAATGTTATTTTTCTATTACTTACCCATCTTTGTTTAAGTAAGGATTGCTATTGATTTCACATTGATGTTTGATTACATTTTTACTTATATCCTTAATTTGACTTGGTTTGTTTGCCTTTCTTAATAATGGTTTACTTATTTGAATTTTAAATCATTTAGTAGCCTTGGATTTTTGGTTACCTGATTTACTCTAGATTTGACTTGTTCATTTGGTCCTAACTTAAAATTTATCACCCCAACTTACCAAATTTCCAAGTACATCATGCCTACATGCTTCAATTATCTTGGTTGTTTGGTGTTTTTTTTCCCTTTAGTTTTGCATCCTTGAGTTTGTCTAAAGTAATCTCTGTGCCCTACACAATCAAAACTACAAACACAACATACAACCATTTAGTGATAAAGCTTAGTCAAGGTACACAGACATTACTTTTTATTTTAGTTATTTCATTTCAATTATTTCCTTTCAATTATTTTATGCTTTTAAATACTGTAATTTATTTAGCTTCAACATTATGTGTTTCTATGTTCTTTTATCAAAGCACCATTTCATATTGCACTTGAGTAACATGTGATGAGATTCAAGTGGGGCATATGTATACATAATATTTTAAAACTTTATCAATTACTGATGCTTTTTCTCTTATATAAACCCATTGAGTCTTTAATATCTCTGAGTGCATGCCTTAAAGGGTGTACTGGGAAAGGGGTGGGAAGACCATTGGTGTTTTGCAAGATTTTTATCTCATATACAACCACTTGTAATCTATACAACTATCTCCTATACAATTCTCTAAGCTTTGACACCTATATTACACACTCCTTCAAGAATTCCATCACCTTATTCAACTATTACATAATCCTAAAGCCCTTTTTGACATTCACTGAATAATGTCAGCCTTGGCTAACCCTGGATTCAAATTAATATTAGCACATTATGGGTTTGGGTTAGCCTTGGCTGACCCATATCAGGACCTAAATTTCTTTTATCAATTAATGATACAAGGTTAAATTGGGATAATCTTATCATCTAAACTTTAAGAAAGGTTTAGGGTTAGATACAATTATATATGCACATTCATTTTGCCATTTATTAGATAGGGACATGAGTTAATTATTGATTTTCACTTATTTATAATATGCTCTTCGACCATTCTATTTGAGGAGTTATTGATTATGTTTTATAATTGAAGAATAATTTTATCTTATGGAAAAGTCTTGGATGTTTTGGCCTATCTTAATGATCCTTACAAACCACAACAACCTCTTACAAAGAACCTTTGGTCAAGGGAGAGATTAAGTCTCAATGGGTTCATCTTCAAGGCAAGTATTTCTAAATTTATTCCTCTATTTTAATAGATAAAAGTAACATAAGTAATAGATTTTGAATATATTTCTCTCTCCATGCATTAGGGTTATACCTATACATAACTTAATTAGAATTATTATATTCATGTTTACTTTCATGTTTATCACCGACATTTTGTGCCACAATATTTAGTGAACACTAGGTTAGATTTTACTTTACTTTCCATATACTTAGTGAATTTGAAAACATCGAAACTAGATAGGGTTATTGCATGGTGTTGCTTGACTAGAGGCTTTGAAACCTCTCTAGTGATGTTATTGTGATAATAAACCCCTTTGTTAGGTCTAGTGGATTCATATTGGTCATGACCTTGAATGTCTAAATGTATCAACAAATGGAAGTGTAAGTAGGATTTATCTTCTCCAAGCTAGGATTGATTAATAGGTGAGTTGAATTTTCCTTTGTATATAAATATAACCATAATATCCTTGAGCTAAAGTTTGAATACACCTCTAAGGTTTTAAGTCATAGTTGAAACACTTAATCACACTAAGATTACACCAGCATCTAGTATTTTGCACCAATTTCATACACACCATTGTAGCATGGAATAATTACATGGAGTTTGATCCTTGTTTAGAGTATTGGTATGTAGGCAACACTCAACATAAGGGGTATTTAGGTCAAATACAATTTCAACCCTTGACCCCTTTTTAATATGTGATTTTAAATATATTCTTGTTTTTCAAGGGCAAAAATAGTTAAATTATGGTCAAGTGAATCAAAATATCCCACATACTCTATAAAATAAATAGGCAAAGGCAAACATAATCCAAAAATCTTAGGTCTTTGTTACATGTTGGACAAGGCTAACCTATTGGACGATAACACACCCCACTACTATCTATTTCCCTTGATATTATTTGGGAACCCTACTAACTCCTCCTATTTCAAGTTTGCACTCAGTCAACATAGTATATTAGTTAGTCTCATATCTAAAAATAGTTTGCATCTCATTTTTTTAGCCAAGTTTAGATTTCTATTTTGAACTTTACATGTTTATTATATTTCAAAATTTAAAAAGTTTCAAATTAGTTTGTAGTATTTATTGCATATCTACAGTACCTTGATTTTACACAATAGTTTTTCCAAGTAGGGTTTAGCATTATTCTAGTTTCACAAATTTTATAAAACACTCTACACATGATATGTCACTCTACATAATTAACTAATTTTTTATAGTCTTGTATAGGATCTATTTGATTAATATTCATTCCGTTCCTCAAACATGAATGTGAGCATAGGTTGTGTAATCCATGTAATGCACATAAAATAATTTTCATTTATATTATTAAAAAATAGTTTCATTTATAACACACAGAAATCATGTCTTAGGAATTTGTTACCTGTATGTTTATTTGATGTGTGTCTACTTAAGAATTCAACTCATATATAATTATATCAAAATAGTGTTGGTAAAGTTTCATTTTTTCTTAATTTTTCCCATATAAATTGTCCATATTTAGTGCTGTGTTAAACCATAAGAAACCATGCATGTGTGGGGATCCTCTATGTTTCTATTAATATCTCCACTAACAATCTTTAGTCTTCATATACTTTTGTAGTATCTCTTTTTTGAACATTATATTTCATGTGTGTATGTAATAAGTGACTATATGTAAATGGTCAATTATGTTTTTTATTAACCATATTTATGCTTCATGTAGGTTATTAGATGGTGTTCTTGGCATCAGTGGATGGAGGTTTGGCCAATATATGTTAGTTACACTATAGGTAAATAAGATGGTTGGTGTTCCAATTTTATACGATAGATCAATTGATTTTATATGACGCTTTGAATAATAGGAACATGTGCCTTATAATGTAGTTCCATATCAAATAAAGTGATCCATAAGATGGGATTATGTTATTTTCTCCATGTGTTTTCATAATTAATTTAATGTAATGCATAAGTCTTGAAGGATTTTCTCTAAAAATATAGTTGACTAAATTTGAGATTGATTTCACATTATCCTGATCATTATGAGATACCTAAATTAAGGGTGTGTCCCAAACTTATTATATTGATAATGTATTAGATGTTTCACATATATGTGTAGATGTAATCACTTAATCTATATTTCTATCCAATCATACTTTATTTTAAGTAATATATTTGGGAAAACCATGTCTATTAAATATTATATCACGTACTCATTCATTGGAGATGTACCAATTTATGTCCAAGTAATTAGTTCAATGATCCTAAATTTATATTTTTTAATCAAGCACAAATAATTTCCATCTCTCTCAAGGCATTTGGTGGTTTTGTGTCCATAGATGATGTGTGTTATAAAACATTTCCTTAATTTTCCTCAAGTAATGGAATTGGAAGAACAAATTCATCTAAATTTGTATTGAACTCCATGTGGACAAAGTTCAATTTTTCATAGAAATTTATAGAGATATTTGGTGGGAGATATTTTAGAATTGTTTCATCAATACTCACATCCATATATAACTTATCATGTTAAATATTATATTTAATTACATTATATACTCTATCCTTATTCATAACAAAGTTTAAATTAGTTACACATTGTTGTTTTCTTTATACTACAACAATAGAAGATTTGATATATGACATGATTTTTTTTTGTAATTTAATTGAATTATTATGGAAAACTAATGGTATGCAATTTATATTTTTATTGATCAATTATTTCATGGGTTACTTTTATAATTGGATTCACATGGGAAATAAACACCTCTTCCACTTGTGTCAATTTTATAAGTTTAGGTGGTTGTGTCCAAGATCAATTATATTATCTTTATAAAACTAGCTGACACATTCCTCATGTCTACATATAATAAAAATAGAGCCTTCAAGAGCTTATAAAATATTCACTATAGGATAAATTTATTAATAAACATAACATATATGAAGAATCAAGTTTGTCTAACTCATGTCAAAACAAAAAAAGTACAGTGCTGAAATTTATCTCAACATTTATATTGGGATTATAATTTTTTCATTGTCAATTTATTTTAGACCCTTGCATTTATTCTTTCTTTCTTGACCATGACGTTGTATTTTAAATATTTTATATGTTTGAACTATTTATTTAGGAAGTGGTTACCACTATTGGTTTTAAGATTTATGGATTTAATTCCTTATTCTTGTAAACAACATTGAACTCCATTACATCTCTTAATATTTCCTCTAGGGTTGTAAACACTTACTCTATGCTTCTTTCATTTTCACCAAAAATCCCAAAAAATGTTTCAATATGGCCCATGGTATGACCTATTTATATTTACATTACAATTCCTTCATCACAATCATAAACAATATTAGAATTAGTGAGATGATGTCTTTGTATTGTTTCATGATTACATTTTTGTAGTTATTCTCTTTCTATGTTTATCATTTGATCTATATGAATTGCTATTTGTAATCATTTGTATAACTTTTAAAGATTCATATAATTCAAGTGATTTGACTAGAGTTTTTTTTTGTATTTAACATGATGTTACCTTTCATAATTTTTTTGCATATTCTTTCCTCAGCTATCCTTTATGCACGTAATCATTTTTGGTATTCTTGAGCATATTTTACTTGTTATTCTCTTAGTTTATCATCAAATTATCTTCTTTGGTCTTCATATTCATATCTCATCCTTTGGAAAACATTATTATTGGCATAAATATATTCCTAATTAAACATATCTTGTTAATATATTATTCAATCGATATTATTTATCAACTTATTTTTCTTCTTGCATTCAAATTCAACATGTCCAATCCTATATAAACATATAAGTGCATCCTTTATAAGGAAAATTCATCATTATTACAAGTTTACTAACACAAAAAATTATAAAAACTAAAACATACTTAATTTTAATTTAACACATAAATATATTATTAAAACTTGAAATTACTAAAACCTAATATTATAAAAACCTAAAATATTTGAGTATAATATAATGAAACTTAAAACATGTGATCAAAATATATTTACTTACATTCAATAAAAACTAAATTATTTTAAAAAACTCAAACATAAAATATGTGATAGGGAATCAAACCTAAATTATGGATTTATTCCTCATTTATTTTCTTCATGTGTTAGAGTAGTTGTTACATAAATTTTTAAATGGTGTATATAAAGGCTAGTGAGTGTGGAGTCCAAGGAGCACAAGCAGGTGGAGATTGGCAAGTGGAGCAAGTGATCATTGGAATTTTAAGTGGAAGGTTCCATGTAATAAAAAAATTAATTGATTAAATTAAATTAAATTAAGACATAATAAAACCTAGTTTATATATGTTTCTTATCGTTTGATTGAATAATTACTGTCAACTCAATTATTTATTAAATCATAGTTATTCCCCTCCATTTGTAGACACCTAAATTTAGTATAATACCCTTGTATTTAGTGTCTTTCACATAATTTATCATACTTGACTTGTGCTTGATTTCCATTTTTTAGAATGTATCCTTACCCACATTGATGTTTTATTTGGTGCTTCAGTCTCAAAAGCATGTCTAACACCTATTAAAATTTACTTGTTAGCAATACTAATTTGAAAAGAATACATATACATGTAGTGCATCCATACTAGATCTCATATTCATCCTTGTCTAGACTCGTAGGCTATATAATTTTGCCTTGGTCAAACTCGTTAGTCATTTTTCACACCAATGGGTTTGCCCAGGATTATTTTATGGGTCCCTTTTCCCTTTGCCATAAGTTGGGTGCCTTAATATTTACCTATTATCACTCCCAGAGTCAACCCAAGTGCATAATGTATGGAACATATTAAGGTATATCTACAACTTATCTTAGTTAGTAAATCTTAGATTGGATAAGGTAATCAAGTAACATCTATTACAATACTTTTTATATTAGGAGCATGACCAAATTGAATATGCTAAACTTAACTAAGGGAACACTTATCACACAACACTAAAAGAGAGGGTTTCAAAGCCTCTAAGAAAATAATATCATTTAATAACCATAGCTAGGTCTTCTAACGTATAAAATGAAATCTAATCTAGTGTCATAAAATATTATAATAGAAAGGGGGATGGTTTAAAACAACAAAAAGAAACAAGGGATCATGTTTGGAAAATGAGGACATAACTCACCTAAAGTGAAATATGACAAGCTAAGAAAACCCTATACCTTCAATAAATTTAAGTGTAGAGGTAATCTAAACAAGGAGTTAAACATTAAAACCTATTAATTTTTGTAATATATATATATATATATATATATATATATATATATATATATATATATATATATATATATCAATTGAAATAACAAAACTTAGATACTTACCTTTGAGCCAACCTACCCATTCTCAATATTCCCCTTGGCCAATGGTGATTTACAAGATATTATTGTGTATTTGTGAGGATATAACTAGTTGAAATTAGCTTTAGGATGAAATATTCCTACTTTAAATCTAAGGCTTCTTAGAAGATACAATATCTTCCATCCAAGGCAAACCCTAAGTGATGACTCCTTCAAATGTAGATGTAGTAGAATTTTTAGTTGTAATAATGCAAAAATGAATGTTCCCCTATATTGGATTTAAGTGAAGGTTATATTTATAGAAATTGATAAGTCTTAACCCTTCCAAAATATTAGTTAATGACATCATATTTACATGATTCATTTTTGAAAAATTTACCATTAGGCCTCAAACTAGGGTGACCGAAGCTGACCCAGTTACATAATGTGTACCATAACTTTCACAAATGGGTAGACCATGAATGACCTAGTATAAAAAAATGGTTTTTATTTAGTAAAGGGATATTTGAGAGGAAAATTACATAGGGAGTTGGATAAGTGGGGTTTGTTTACTTGCAGAGTTAAATAAGTGGGATTTGTAATAGGTTTAGGTATGATAGAGATAACCAATAATATTTTAAAGCACTAATGGTCTAATAACCCCTTCTCAATGCACCTTTAAGGTGTGCACTCAAAGAGATTGAAACTCAACAAGTTACTACAAGAGAGAAAGCATCAGTAAATGATAAAGTTTAAAAATATTATGTGTATACATATGCCCCACTCGAAGCTCATCACATGTCATGTGAGTGTAACATAGGATGGTACTTTAAGAAATAACCATAACAATGCATAAAACTGAGCTAATGAATTGTAGTATAAATTGAAAATGAAATGATAGTAGGTAATAATTTTTGGAAATAATTAGAAGTAATATTGACTAATTTTGACCCCCAAGGTTCAAATGTCAACCCCTATAGACAAAAACTTGAGTTGTCATATCTTATTATCTTTGATAAAGTTTTGTCATGCCTTATATAGTCTTTAATAAGTCTTTATAAAACCTTATTAACATTGTTTAAGGTTTATTTAGAGAAATTAAGGTAACACTTTGTCTTTGTTTATACTAGCCTCGTCATGTCATGGAGTGATGATACTTAGTAAATAAGTGTCATAGGTACTTATGTGTCTCTTAAAGTAATTTTATGTCTTAATCACCTTGTTTAAACATTTCATGATGATTTGAAAAGTTTAAGGTTCTTTTGTGAACTTTAATGTATGAGAAAGTGAAGAAAAAGGTGATTTTTGATACATTTTCATGTATGACAAATCCCAATAAAGTTAAAATCCATACAAAAACTCTTTAAAAGTTCCTTGGAGTAGTTACATGACTACCACACATACCAATAAGTCATAAACAGGTTATAATCTTGATTTTCAATGCTTAAGAGGTAGTTTTAACTCACTTGTATAGACTTGTGAACTCATTTTCAGAAGAAAACATTAAGGAGGTGTCCCTTGGGATTCCATAGGTCATATTAAAATTTTTGATCAAGTTTTAATTCCAAAATATGCATTAGATACTGTCTCTCCTCGATCATTATCTTCACAAGCTCAGGAAGGCAAAAATCAAGTGCATGGTATGACCAAGAGAGAAATTTGGGAGATGAAATTTGGACATTTTTATGGTTCCTTAAGAGATTAAATTTAGTGGAATTTTTTTTTATATTCATGTCCCCTCATTTATGAATAATTGTTAAAGGTGACAACAGATCATTATGCCTTATCCATTCAAGTAGGGTCTAATTTTGCTCCTATTTATTCATGCCAGAGTTTGATGGAGGAGAATGATTTTTAGAGTGTTTTTAGGGGATAAATTTACCCCTTTCATTGTATTTTTAGAAAGCAACTCAACTTTATCAGGTGTCTTCAATAAGAGGAAAAGTTTCTCAGGTGTATGGAGTTTTAGTCACCCCTACTGCAAGTGTTTTGATTGGATTGAATGGTTGTCACCTTCATAAATCTCTAATTACCTCATTAATCATTAAAAATACCTCACTCTTAAATGATTCATATGTTTTTTCTCTAACAATGGTCTTTCTCTAAAAGTGGTGTCATGTTCTCATTCTTTGGTGACAAAGTACAGTGCATGAAAAGTCTACTATAGGTCTAAATGCTAAACCTAGACTCAATGTAAATATGAGGTCAATGGTAGTATGAGAGATAACCATTGAAAAATAAGAGGTATAATAAAGTGAGAATAAATTCCATCATATACTTTCAAAGCATATGAAGGTGTTCTAGTCACTTACAAGTTTATAAACCTATAAGTGAGCTTTCATGGGTTTAGGTCTCACATTGAAGGTGATTTAGCCATGAGAAAATGTGACATAGACTTATAAGCACCCACATGGTCTTAATACATCTCTCATTTTCACCATAAAAATACATGATAAAATGAAGAGACTTTCACCTTCAACACATAAAACCTTGTATATGGATTGCTAACTTTACTATAGGCCTGCATATACAAAGGATATGATTTGAAGTTGTATGGTGTTTATTTGAAGTATATAAGCTATTCTGGTAGAGGATATATAATTTATAGTGAGAAGATACAAAAAAAAAATTTCAAAGGCTTAAGAAGATGTTTTAGCAATCCACCTAAGCAAAAAGAGACCTACAAGTGATAGACTTGTAGGTCCTCTTTTTTGAAAAAGCATAATTGTTCATAAAAAGAAGGGTGAGAGTTAAATCATAACTCAAATTCAGACATGAAATGAAACAAGTCAAAAACTAATGATGTACCTAAATATTGTAATGCAAATGAGGGTTGGTATAATGGGTCTACAAAATCAAATATTCATGTACACAGGTCTGAGTACAAGGATGAGAAGACAAAGGTTTGTGAACACTATGAAGGAGGGGAGTACCTTACCTTATAGGAGAGGAGTTAGTAGAGTTGTATCTAGGTGTTAGTTATATCCCCCCTTCGGGGGGGATAGAACTATCTAATAGATAGATAGTAGTTAGTTGAGTTTAGATAGGTGTTAGTTATCTCCCCCCTATGGGGGGGGAGATAACTAATCTAATATATAGTAGATAAGATAGGTGTTAGTTATCTCCCCCCCATAGGGGGCAGATAACTAATCTAATAGATAGTAGTTGAGTTTAGTTTAGATAGGTGGTTTGGTTAGATATATAGAGGGGGAGGGGGAGGGGATTTAGGTTTGGGATCTATACGGGCATGGGGTGACTGGATTTGGGCATGGGGCCCTATATATATGGGATTATTAATACCCTATCCCATATAGTTAGAGGGGGAGGGGGGTGCCCCCTAGACATTTCTATGGCAACTCTATCTCATGGATAGATATAGAGGGGATTCGGGCCCTATCTATATAACTGTTCGGGAGATATATATAGGGGCATTGGGTTACTGGATTGGGTGACGAGTGGGGACCCATATAGATCTCTATGGAAAGTGGGGATGATACCAAGTTCATATTCTGACTCGATATATGTGATACGAAGGTACACACTCGATATCAAGAGTGTATTCCCACTTGCCCTATAGATCTCTATGGGTGGTACTCGATCCCCTATAGAGCATGGTCGCCATATGATAATAAACCTTGTGAGATAGTGAAAAAAGGAATTCAAATGAAGTTTTAAGACTTTTAGGGTGCCATAATAGTTGAAAATATCAATATCTAGGTTTATATTAAACTTTTCTCCAAAAGACTACTTATAACCATGCCTTGAAAGGAATAAGCTAATAGGTGTATGTAAGTGAAGACCTAGTGATTTGATGAAGTTTAAGAGGGTAAATGAAAGTTAATTAAACTTTATTATTGTGATTTAAGTCTATAATGACTTGTAGACAAATATTATAACCCAAAATGCAGTTAAACCCTAAGATATGACACCCACAACTAGGTTAAGAGAGGAATAAGAAGGAAATTATATGTTTATGGAATCATGGTGTCTTGGGAGTGTCAAATAAGGGTTAAAACCTTAAAATAATATAAAAATTAAATTTAATGTTTAATAATTGTGATTAAAGTCCTAAAACCCCAACTGTAGTTAGACCAATCCAACCACCACCTACAGGTTTGCAAAGTAGAGGGACCATTTACAAAGCTTGAGAAGAGAAGGTCATATACAATTAGTGAGAGGATAGTTTGGTTGAAATAATGACCAAGTAATGAAATAATATGAGGTAAAATGATTAAATGTAATTAGATAAATTTTTATATAAAGGTGACTAAACTATTTCACTTTAACGCTGTTTACATAATAAACATGAATTACAAGCCTATCTGCCTTGGCAAGTAAAGGGTGCTTATTTGAGAGGGTTGGAGGTCTATGATAAACTTGAAGGAAATAAAATAATTTTGAAATGGTTAATTATGAAAACATACCCCCATATAAATCTCATTTAATATCAAGAGTGAGGCTAATAAACATGAGCCCTATCTAGCCCTGTAGAGCCTAACTCACACATAAGTAGACCTAAAGAACAATCATAAGAAAAGTGATTGATTGAGAGTAAAGTAGAAGTATGAGAGTTTTATAAGTTCATAGACATATTATAGACATTAAATATTCATCACAAATAAGGGATAAGTAATAAAAGTACAATTTGACTTTGAGACCAATCCTAGCTTCCCTCAAGGTAGAACTATAATCTAAAACTAGACTTCCACTCATTTGGTATAATAAAGAAACTATTAATGGGAGATAAATGGATTTAATAGTAGGAAATGAGGTATATACACTAAAATATTATGATATTATTTGTTGGATTGAACCCATCACTTGCATAAACAAAGGCTAAGACTATCAACCCTTCTCTAATGGTCTATTTCCAGCCTAAAGGTCAAATTATTACATTCAATACTATATGGACATTATGTATGGGATAATGATAAAATTATTCTAGTTTATGGGGGAAGTAAAATTTAAATTTTTGGCATTGGTTCAAGGGTTGAATGCTTAAGGTTTATGAACAATTGCCAAGAACGAAAATACATTTAAACCCTCCTAAAACCCTAACAAAGACTAGTTGAGAGAGATGAGATCCTAAAGTGCATAAAATTACCTGAATTTATCCTCCAACCTCTTAAAAATTATTCTAAACTATAATTAGGTTCCAACCATGTACTTCATCTATACTTGTAGTTGTATAGATTGCATTAAATGCACCTTTTTGCAAGGTTTTTAGGTTTTTTGAAGGGTTTTAGATAGTTGGAAACTTATTAACTATTGGGAGAGGAAATTTGGGATTAATTTAATCTATTAAATCCTAAAAATACATACTATAAATTCTATAAGTGATCAAATAAATCTCATTTTTCAAGGTAGTCTCAAATAGGCCTGAAATGAGAGTAAGTTTCAAGACTATTTCATGGTTCTCACACTTTCATAGGGTCTTAGGGCCTAAAATTTAGAGTATATTTTTTGATAGGATAGGTAAAGTGAATTAAATGATTTTGGGTGGTTTTAAATGTGTGGTAGATATTTGGAGCAGAAAATTAAGCTTCTAGGCAAGGAGGCCTAATTGAGGCCTAATTAAGGAGAGAGAATGGGCTAAAAAGGACACTTTGACTCACATTTTGGACCTAAAATTTGGAATGGAGTTGTAAATACATACTAGGTACTCAAATATGACATTATTTTTTTATTAACATATGTGCCCTATTCTACATAAGGAGGTTTACACATTTTTAGTGTTACAAGAAATGAGGACAAATGAGAGATTTTGGTGTAGAATAAGTTCTTGGGGGTACTTTGAGAATTAAAAATAAGTTATTTTAGGTCTGATATTATATGAATAAGAAATCCAAGGGGAGACAACTAATTTGAGAATATGAATTCAAGTTTTGACACTTGTAATCAAAATTAGCCTAGTGAGACAAAGAGACTTCAAGACACCTAGCAAGAGAATGAAGTGATGTGTCAAAGAGAACCTTCAAATATCAGTTAAAAGGTGTCAAGATTAGAGAAAATATGTAACTCATCATAAATTTACCATCAAGAAGGCCACTTGTCATTTTAAAATCTAAGACAAAGAGCAGTTTTAGAGAGCTAAGCAAGGTTTCAAGTAAGGTTTGAAACTTTCATGCCACTTAGAGCAAAAGAGAATATTCAAGAGAGAAAAACTTGTCCTTGAGGACCTGATGGGTTAGTTTAAAAATAATTTCTTATTGTAACTCTCTTTTGGACACATGTTTCTCTCTCTCTCTCTCTCATGCCCTTTTTCTTCTCTCACATTTCTTTATATATTGAGCCTTGATGGGCTAAGTTTGTATCCCCTACATGGGTATGTAGAATCCCTACCCATTTTTAGCCTTTGATCAATGAGAATAGTCTTGTTTTACCTTCTCCATGGACTAGTTTTGATATGCATGCTTGACTATTTGATCTTATTAAGTGGAAGTCCTACTTCCTTAGCATGTTTTTCCTTTTATAACATTTATTATTGATTTTGGAATTATTTTTTTGGGTCTCTTGAAGTGTCCAAATGGATTATAAAAGGTTGTGATATTTGTCTTTTCATTATTTTCAATTTATGACCTCTTGACTAGTCCTCCTAACCTAATAATTATTCATAACCTTCATGAGAAACATTGATGTAGAGAGGCAGATTTGGAGTAGTGTCATGTATAGGTTAGTCTCTTATTTGAAGTGCCTTTATAGCTAGTTGGTAGTGGTCAAATTATATTTGGTGCATCCCCCCATTATAATAAGTTTCTATCCCCTTTCCTAATAAGTGGTAGATCAATGTTTGATCCTACATGATTCATCAAGGGGAGCTCACCCTTTAACCTAGAGATTTAAATATCTAATAGGGTACGCATAACCTTGAGGTGTTTTCATGTTACATCAAATTTAGAAGGCTTGAACTACCTTCCAAAGAGTGAAAATTTGATTGATAATAATCACAATATACATACCTTGACTTACCTTTATCACCAAATGGTTATCTATTATATTTGTATTCTTGATCATGGAGGGTGCATTAAATACATTAAAAAAACCCTAAATATACAAGGCTAAAGAGCAAAAAATAAGCAATCACAAAAAAGTCATGGTAAATGATAAAATTTCATAATTGAATGAGTCACTTGGCAAATTGGCAATATAGGATGATAAAGGATAGATTATGACCAAAATATGATGGAAAGTGAATAAGATAAGGTAAATTAGTTAACCAAAAAGCCAAGGCTACTAAATAATCAAAAGACATGAAAAATGCATCCCAAGTAAGAAAATTAACTATCCAAGTAAAATCAATGATGTATGAAGATGAAATTATCAATGTAAGATAAGTAACAACCATACTCAAACAAAGATGGAAAAAAGTGAAAAAATGAAAAAGATGAACAACATAATTGAGAGAGAAGTAACAATTCATTAAAAAAAATGGAAAAATGTAGACACAAATAATAAGAAATAAGACAAAATAGACCAGTATCAATGTGAAACAAAGAATATCTCATTCTAAATGTAACCAAGGGATATCCTAGGAAGATAAGGTAGTGGGCAAGATAGTATTTAATAATGATGTGAAGATGTAACTTCTAGTCTAATGATGGATGAACTAAAAAAATCATATTCTGAGCATGTCTGAAAGAGGTGAAGAATAAGGAATAATGAAATTGGGAAATATTAAAAAAAATGTTGTTAAGGGGGGAAATGAAATAGGTGGTCAAGGAAATGAAGGCAACACCAAGGTGAAAATATAATTTTTACTAGAGATAAAACACTCAAATCAAGTTGGCAAGATAAAGAGGCTATCGATATTAAGAACCATAGAGAAATCACCATATAAACACTAATTTGGGTTAATGAGTGAAATATAAATATAATCTCATGAAGGATATATATGCAAGAAAATTAAAATTGACCTACCTTCCCATAACATATTTCACATTCCTCAAGATCCCTTAAAGAGTTGTCAATCTACTTTGAAGATTAGGTACTTTCATGAGAAAGTAGATGGATATATATATATGTATGTATGTATGTATATATATATATATATGTATGTATGTATATATGTATGTATGTATGTATGTATGTATGTATGTATATAAGTACAAAACCTCTTACCCTAGTTTACTGGCCTATCACACCATAATGGACCTCAAATCTATTATGAGTCTAAGTATGGAGTTTGAGCTTTAACTAGGATAAGAGATGTGCTTAAAAATAATAATGTATTTTGATGTGATTTTGACTTTTGAATTTGTAATTTCCTATTGATCATTACCTTTTATTTCTTTTATGAATTGGATTTTAATTTTTAATAAATTTTATGTAGTCTTCCTCCATATGGATTCATAAGAACCAAACATAGGTGATAAAAATTAATATCACTAGATAACTTACTATTAGAGTGGGCCATAATCAAGGATTATATTGGATATGATCAAATGCATGAAGGTGAGACTACATGGAGTAGTGAAATTATGAACACATGAGAAGAATAAACTTCATAATGTGCAAAAGCATTTAAAATGCAATAACATTCTTGTTTGGTTAGCTAGATAACTTTAGGAAAGGTACATATATGTAGAAGATAGACATGTACTCACATCTTCATGAATGTGGGATTATCTTCCCCAATGACTATTATTAAACACCTAAGTGATACCGTAGCAAGTTAACTAAATTGTGTAGGTAAAACCACATGGTCGAAAAAGGCCTACACTAATACCCCCTTAAGCTTAATTTAGGTGGGTAGTATAATTGGGTCCTCACACAAAGGCACAATGAATTAATTAAGTACATAACAAATAGATAAGACTAGAAGGTTACACTAGATGATGTTAAAGCTACATGTAGTGGAGCTCATAAAATGACTAAGGTCAATGATGAGATCCTCTACTTAAAGACTGAAGAAGCTCCATATACATTGAATAATGTTTCTTCCCTTTACCAAAGGAAGAACATGATGAGTATATTTAAATTATTCCCAATCCATAATGGAAGACAAAGGTAGCAATATGAAGATATCTAAGTATGGTACAAAATTGAAGTGTGACATAGGTCTAGAAAGATCATGCATAAGAACTAAATGTAATGCCATTAAAGTAGACCTATCAGAATAAGGGCATGAAACATTCACTAAAAAAATTTCCATGTGAAGAGTGGATCATGGCTCATCAAATAAAGAATATACTATAGATAAATCACACGAATATATAGAATGAGTATTCATGGGAAGACATGTGTCATCAATGCTCTCAATAAGTGCATTATCACTAGTATACTCCTCCAATGTGAAAATATATGATTTATTTAGAAGAGAAAGATTATATTATATAACTAATGTAGATTTTGTAAAAAGATAACTAATGTCTAGTAAAAACTATTCCATTAGTGGTGGCTTGATAGAAGGAAGAGCACTATCCATCAAGAATGTGTAATTGTAATAAATAAGAGTAGGAAGAGAGAGTACAATAGTATTTTAATATAAATTAAGAAGAGGAGGAGGATAAGTGTTATAAATATCATTAGGATCTCTAAAAATATTTTTAAGTGTGATCCAAATAGTGGAGGGACACTCTGTATTCTCCACATGGTGGTGTAGATCCCATGAAACATACATCAATAAGTGACCATAAACACCGTCTTAAGAGTTAGCCTAATCATTGTATTGAATTGGGTCAATGGGAGAAATAACCTATCCATATAAATGTAATAAGGTCATGTTTTATGTGCAAACATTCCATGTACATCTATCATGAAGCATAGTTGGTATTTACAAGAAGAATCACTGGAGTAGAATTAACTATCCTCATCTGGTATCTTTCAATTGGAGATAGTTGAGTTGACATAACCACAAGTAACCATGAATGATCAATGTGATGGATGCCAAATTTGACCAAAAATACATTCAAATTATTAATTTGTGCAATAGTCATCAAATTCCCCCAGATATTACATAGGTTGGCACTTTATATTTGAGTGTATACATAATCAACACATTTAAGTGTATATAAAATTAGCATGTATATATAAGAAACATAATATGCAAAAGATAAAAATAAATTAAACCCCACCTAAAACTATAGAGGATTAATTTCAAAAGATTGAGAATAGCAAAAATGCATAGAGCTTGAAAAGACTCACACTTAAAAGAAAATGTGTCTAAAAAAGAGCTATAGGTTGAAAATTATGTGAGTTTGAAATTAAAAAAAATTCACAATAAAAAATTAATATTTTTGACTTAAAAAAGATTTTACTCAATTTTTTCATTGAAAATTTAAACTCTCTTGGTTTGGTTTTGATTAATGGATAAATTTCCATGTGACTAGGGGATAAGGGTGAGGATGAGTGCTCCGTGGGTACAATCATAGGTATAATCCATGTCACCATAGTATGCAGCTAAAATAATAGGTTGGCCATGTGATTCAACTAGATCACTAATAGGTGCATAAATTATAACCAAACACCAAACCAAATAATTCTATAGGTCATAAATTGATGGTTTAAGACTGTGCATATGAACTGATAGGTCATAAGAAATAAGAAGTGCATCGAGGACTGTACAACTGTGGTGAAAGATCTAACACTCAAACAATTTTACAAAAATACCAGCAATACCAAAGACAATAATAACCATGAAAAACCATTTCCAAATTAAGAATGTAGAACTTTCCAAAATTCCAAACCTGCACATAAAACCTTGAATCTATAAAAAATGATACAACTTCTAAAAGTAGAAAAGACCAACTAGATTTTTGGAAAAACCTAGTAAAACCCATAAAACATTTTCCTCTTTGAGTAGTGCATGGTATAAATATGTGTGAAATTAAAAAAATTACCTTTAAACCCTCCAAAATGGTAAAAAATGACCTATCATGAAACTAAGTCATGTTTATAGTAGATCCTAGGGTTTTTATCTAAAAGAATTTAGAAGTTTAATTTGCATGGATTTACATGAAACCCCACCAAACCTTTGAAATCAAGAATAATCTAGAATGAAAGTGAGATCACAATAGAATCAATGGCATTCATCTACCAACACCACTCTAACACCATGTTAGAGTGGGCCACAATCAGGGATTAAAATGGATATGATCAAATACATGAAGGTGAACTATGTGTAGTAGTGAAATCATGAACACATTAGAGGAAGAAACTTAACAATGTGTAAAAGCATTCAAAATACAATAACATTCATGGTTAGTTAGCCAAATAGCTTTAGGAAAGGTACATATATAAATGGAAGATAGACATGTCATCACATTCATATGAATGTGGGATTATCTTCCCTAATGACATTAATTAAACACATAAGTGAAACCAAAGCAAGCTAATTAGACCATGTAGGTAAAATCACATAGTGGGAAGAATCCTACACTAACACTTACCCTTGGTGGCTAGGATAAATCACTTAGAGAAAATGGTGTCTAAGACTCTTATATTTGTATGTTAGAGAAGAGTGTGATCATGAAACCAACCTTAGTGTGACCATAATGAGATAAAGTAGGGTACAAAATGGAAATAAACATGGAATAATTAAGCTATCTCAAATTATATAAAGAAATGTGTTCAGTGAGAATGGAAAAATGACAATTAAGTATGAATCATCATCATAAAAGAGTGTATCTTAGGGAAACATGAGAATAGATTGTTTAGAGTTATTTTTATCACTTGAAATGTGCAATTTCATGAAAATATATATTGTACTTGATTACACATGAATATTTTATGCCAAGCACCTTAGACTTGCATGCGAGAGAGTGATTTGGTATCTCCTTATAATAATGGGATCATCCCCCAAGGTGTGAAACTCTTGAACTGCTTGGGATGAACCTATGGACTAGGCCAACTTCCTTATATTCTAGAAGAACTTGGTTTAGGACCAATGTGTAGACCTACAAATAGCATAATGAAATCTATAGCTAGTGCTAAACCCAAATTTGACAAGGGGAAAATGAAGAGAAAGGGTAAGATAATTGGGGGAGTGTAAAAGGTGATGCACCAAGAATAGAGTGAGCACCTCACCTACTTAATGACATAATAAAATTAATATATTGAATACATAAACTTAAAAATAGATGAAATGTATATGTGTTTCACATGGAGGTAAGGGAACAAAGTGCAAAACTAAGAGGGATGATAAATAGTTCAAAAATAATGTCTACACAAACCCATGTATACACAAATTACAACCTGCAAGGTTTTTTGGTTCTGTACAAAGGTAAAAAGGGAGGACAACAATGAGAGGGACTAAAATCTAGAGATAGAGATCAAAAACTAATAATGCACACATAATTTAAATGATGAATGAAGTAAATAAATTATTATTAATCTTAAGGTCTAAGGTAATATATCAAACTCAAATAGGCAAATATTTTTTATACTAGGAGAGGGATCTTGGGGGGGAATTTTGGTAGCAATATAGTGCTCAAAATATGTCAATCATTTTACAATAAAAATCAAGGTTTATATAGTGTTGGCAAGGCCCTGCATGATCAATTTGCCATCAGAAGTGGTAGGTACAACTTGAATTTGGAAATGATGTCTAGAGCTCATGGCTAGTTTAAGAGAATCAAGATATTTTAAATAAATACTATAATCCATGTTTATCCAACCTGGATCTAAAAATTTGATTATTGAAGTAGTTGGAATGTCTCTTATGGATCCACGTGTTTATCTAGGAATGAAGATTTTTTGGGTAGCCAAGGGTAGCATGTGATAATATTCAAACACTATGATAGCCACACTACATTTTATTTAATCTAATTTGGTCCCCTTGATCTCCAATCAAGATCAACTACCATCCCATTTATGGTGGTCACCTACCAACCTACCTAGGCTAGCCTATTGATGTGGGTCTACATAGGTTTATCTTTAGTAACTACCTCATCATCTTATGTAGGCAGTGGAGCTATTATGTGCATCCCCTTTTGGGACCATATTCACACTAGTCTATATATACTTCCTTATTTGAAGAGTCTTATGCATGGATGTACACAAATAGTAGTCCATTCTACACAAAGGTTGCATACTGAAGATTGTATAGAGAGTTGGTTTCATAGTGTGGACGAGAGTTTATGAAGGGCACTAAGGGAAATCTTCTATAGGAATGCACAAAGCCAAAAATATTTTTGTGCCTAGTCTCTTATGATGGTCTTCATAGTTTGAGCCTTCATATGCATTTGAGTATGAATAAGTCTTTGAATAAGAGTACACAAAAAGATTTCAAGATTTTGAGCACACTCTTCATGATTTAGAATTTCTCCTTGTACACTTTTATCTGTCATTGATTAAATTCAAGGAGACCCATGTAATTTTAATTACACACCATGTTGATGTGATGAAGGATCTTTTCATGGGGAATGCATTAGAAACTACTTATATTCATGCATTAACACTTAGTTAATGTGTGAACCTAAGCTAAGTTTTGAGTGTAGGTATAGATAGGAACCGTCTATGTACAAAATTATTTTTTGAAACTCAATCAATGTGAAGACATGCAATATAATATGTGGTCTTTATGAGTTCATCACCTACTAAAGGGGTGACTTGGAAAGTCAACACTTTTGGCAACCTCTATGGGCTGATTGCCTGCTGAGTGGGAATCTATTAGCCTTGAAGTAATCCATTGGGTATGGAGTCACATGGAGTCCCCTTCTCTTCTTTCTCATGATTGTTAATAGTTGAAAGAAGCCCACCTAACCTTAGAAGGAACTAATATACCTTACATAATGGAAAACAAAGTAAACAAATACACCAAATGATGCTTGGAGGAAATGACAAAACTAAGCTAATAAAACTATACACAAGTACTTGGATAAAAGGAAACTAATCTAAATAACAATGTGCATGTGACACTTATGGAATATTAAAACATCTAAACTAATATTTACAAAGGTGTTCATGATCATCAAATATAGTGCTTGAGGTGAATCCTATTGATTGGGATGGGAAAAACTTCTCCATTAGATTTGCAAGTTGGTATGCATTAGCTTTCTTATAACTAAATATTGTAAATGGGTCATTCTATATAAAATTAAACTTTGTATGCTTTCTAGCCTTTTATTTGTCCATATCCCATTTGAGTACCAAGTCTTCTTCATTGAAGCTTCCATCAATAACCTTTTTATCAAAATTTTTATTGGTCTACACTTGTTGAATCCCCATTGTGTGCATGGCATGCACCCTAAGTTCGTTGAGCTCCATTATCTCAGCTAACCTTATTGTCATAGGACCATTTTTGTACAACTCTAATTTATGATATAGATCTAGTGAGGGAAATTTGAGAGATACAAGAAACCTTTCTTCCTTTCCATATACTAACATGAAGGGTAAATTCCCCAACACCCTTTTTGGTGTTATTCAATCCACTTAGAGGGTTGTTTTGAGCTTGGAATACTAGGATAATTGATTATATTCTATGGTTCACTCAATTATGTAAGCTAAGTTCTTGTTAGTTGATTAGGATAGACCATTACCTTGGGGGTAATAGTTTGAGGAGGTGCTCAGATAGATGCTATGTCTAATCGCCCATGCACTAATTTTAGTTCTAAGAAAAGCCAATGTATTATCTAAAATAATAGTGTCTAGGACACCAAATATTGTGACAATATTTTAATATAAGTCCATAATGGGGACCTCATTAGCTTCTTTTAGCACTATCACCTTTTTCCACCTTGTGAAGGAGTCAGTTTCCAAGAGGATCCATTTGTGTCTAACACTTGATGGAAAATTTATCATGCTAAAGAAGTCTAAGCCTCATTGCATGAAAGGTTTATCAACTTGTATTGGGCATAGGGGTAAGACTGCCAATTTTTTCTTATCTATAAATAAGGTGCACTTCTTATAGCCTCACACCCATACATGTGCATCCTTAAATAGAGTTGGCCAATAATAACCAGCTCACATGATTTTCACTACAATGGTATTCAATGAATAATGGCCTCCTAACAATCCATCATATAATCCTTCTAGAATATTGCTTACTTGATTCTAATCTATTCATCACAAGAGGATTCCATTGATATCCCTTATAAAAAGTACAACACTAATAAGCACATAAGAAATGTATTATAATATAAAGTGTATATGCTTCAATTTACTCAAGCTCTGTGGATATGCACCAGTTTTAAGGAAGATCCTCATGCTCTCAGTCCAGCTTTTTGGGGCACCTTGGTCTTCTAGTTGGCTCTCACATAGTATAATAACTATATAGTCTTCATTATTCACATTTTTGTTAGCTGCTCATAGAGTACTTTACCTCACACTATCTTGGTAATTTAGATGCCTATGTCATATTCCATCACCTTTATGACCCAAATGAATCTCTAAACTTATTGAGTACTATTGTTACTGTGATGGTGTTCTTCTCAACAAAGATATAAAATAACTCATAATCCTTAAGCACCTGGCTAAGAAAGATGATAGGATGTTCTAGTTGGTCATTTTTATACTATGTAAGGATGGCCGAGATACCTTTAGGTCTGCTAAATATATAAAGGATGAAATCTTTACTATAATTTGGGTTTATCAATGTAGGAGTTTCTATGATGGCACACTTGATGACCTCAAAACTACCTTGGCCTTCTTGTCTCTTACTGAATGTAACACTCTTCTTGAGAATTATTGTGAGGGGATTGACTAGAGTTATAAAACTTGGTATAAACCTTATAATGAAATTTATTTTCCCCAAGAATATTTAGAGACCATTCTTATGACATGGGAGAGGGAGCAATGAATGGCCTTGACTCATTCAGGATTAATTATGAGTCCCTCTTTATAGATGATGTGTCCCAAAAGTTTTCCTTCATGCATTATGAATATGCACTTATTTGGATTCAAAAAGATCTTAAACTCTCAACAGTTTTTAAAAACTTACTATAGGTGACCCAAATGATCCACTATGCATTTTAAGAAAATAGTTATGTCATCAAGGTAAACCAAGATGATGTTGTTAAGGAGTCCATTAAACACTATATCCATAACACTCTAGAAGGTAGCCCCTATGATTTTCAAACTAAAGGGCATCATTTAGAATGTGAAGGCACTCCACTTAGTGGTAAATGTAGTTTTGAATTGATCACACTCCTACACGAGTACTTGGTTATAGTTGAATAACAGTCTAGTAGTGAAAACCTTTCCATGCCTACAATTATTTATAGAATTTTCCCCATCGGCAAGAGGGGGTAGTTTTATTTGAGTGAGGCTTTGTTGATGTCCCTAAATTCTACACACAAGAAGATCTCTCCATTATTATTGTGCACTAGGACTAGATTAGACACCCATGAGGAATGTTTGATTGGAAATATTATGTTAGCCTTAATGAGATTAAATAGATCAATCCTCATTAAAGGCTCCAGATTCAAGTTAATCAGCATCTACTTCTACCTAACCAACTTGGTATTAAGGTTAAGCTTGATTGAGTGCTAGGATAAGAATAAATCATAGGATCTAGGGTATTTATAGCTCCATGTGAAGATATTATCATACTTTATACTTAGCTCAATTAATTTTTTGAATTTAGATGGGGAGCATACCTTACCAATTTTCAAGATCTTGTCATCAGAATTGAAGATGATTTCAACATGACTAGTTTCTTTGGTAGCTTATTTCCCTTCAGTTGAATGATTTGCTATTCATATTGAGCTTGGAGTTGAGGTTGATTTTTGGTTCAAAAATTATATTCATCTTATAGAAATTTAATGATTTTTCATCACTCTTGAACACTTTCCAATTGTTTACATTGTCTAGGACTACTGATTTGATTATGAATCTTATGATCCATTTAGACTTGCTCTTTATATTACATAGGAGGTCATACTACACACCCATGGATACAAGCCTATTTGCATCATCATTTTATACCCTTGGTATGGAATGGATATTGAAATAATTTAACCCTTCGATCATGTCCCATGACCTATATTTATAAACTCTTATCATATTATGTTTGGACATTTTCCATGCTCTAATTTGGTTTAACACTAATTTGTTATCTATAAAAACTTGAAACACCTTGATTAATTTATTATGCACCAATTAGAGACCCTAAATTAGTGCTTTATATGTAGTAACATTATTTTTACAACCAAACCATAATCTAATGCATGGAAATATTTATCTTTTAGGGAGAGATGATTATAATGTTGACACCTATGCCATTTTTGCTTCAGGAGCCATCGAAGTATAATTAAAATATACCTTCAAGGTCTTCTTATGATTTTAAAAGGTTAGGTAATAAGGTGTCTTCCTTGAGAATATAGTATTTGCCTAGTCCTATTTCCTTTACATTGTTGTATAGATCACACTTATAATGATCGCTCACCCATTCATCAAGTAAGTCATGTAGGGCTTCTTCAAGGGGTATGGTAGCCTCATGCAAAAATTATCTTTCCTCTTGGTCAAACAAAGTGTATTTTTCATCAACTAGACTAGGAGTGTATGGATCTATGTGATTCTTAGAAATGGGCTCAACCTTGGTAGTCACTTTGGTCTTTTATCTAGTTCTAAGTAATATGTGCAACCAATCCAAAGATAAATATTCAACCACCTTCATAGTGAAATATAGGGAGAGGCATATATGAAAGTAATGGGGTAAGTTAATGACTTCAATGTCCCATGCAATGGAAAGGCTCAAATATGCATGTGGAGTAAGACTCATATCCTTGATAATTCCTATAGTTTTGAATATTATCCCATCCAATTGGATGACCCATTTTGAGATGGGATAAAATTTTAGGCCTAACATGTTTGAAATTTTATTCAACATGATTGAGATACTCACACTTGAATCTATCATACAATTATGTACAAGATTCTCACTGATTTAGGGAGATGTAGAATGGGGGTGGGTTTATATTTCTATGAACTTCTTCCTTAGGTTGGTATAGACTTGTGTGCATAATAAGCATGTATATGATGGTTCATGGGGTTGGAATATTCTTAGGGAATCCTAAAATACATTCCAATGGGAGGGAATAACAAGAGTATCATGTTGGTCATTTTTGGCCCACATATAAAGCTCTTGCATGGTTTGATGAAGCAGTGGATCAAAGGCTGTATAAATGGGTACAATAATGCAAATGGAGAGGATCCAAGAGGTTCTCATATGTTAAAAACATTTATAAGCATGGACCAGGTTGCCATTAGCCTTAGAGATCCATCATGACCTTAAAGGATTGATCAAAAAATGAGATGTGCAAGTTTTTGAGCTAGACCATCACTAGGACATCGTAGAGAAATGAATGGACCAACTAACTTGTGTAATTTTTGTCTTTGATAAAAAATCCTCATGCAACCATTGGATAAAGTGAAAATGTAATTATACATACTAGGAATATGCTTTTAAAGTTTCAAGTTCATGCGAGCTTTCTAGCTTCAGTTATAAGCTTATGAAGTAAGACTTGCACCATAAGACATTTGCACTAAAATCAAGTTTAAGCTTGAGTAAGACAAATAATTTTGATCTTAAATTTTATGGTCATGGAAAATTAATTAAATTCATACAAACATCATTTAATAGGAGCACATATGTAAATTTTAAGCTCATGAAGTAGCCATTAGATTTCAAATAGTTGGTACCAACAGATCAATGGTCCTCACTTGATAATACATCTTGATCCAATGGTGTGAGATAAGTTAAATATTTAAATAACTTGAGATATTGACACTTGGCATAAGTGCATGAGGCTACAAATTGATAGGAGGATCTTGAGGATCAACATGCTTTTGACACGTGGTGTAATGTTAGACAAAGTTGACAATTCAAGAGAAAAATCAATGGCTAACACCTGATCATATAGATCAAGATCAATAGAGTGAGAAAAGTTTGATAATTAAATAGAGTTAGGTTAGATTTCTGACAACTAATGATGAATCCCAAGACATTTTTGATGGAGATTGGTGAGCTAGTTTTTGACCTTGGGTAAATAGATATAAGGAATCAAGCTTGAGTTTGACCCAAGCTAGTGGAAATAGATGGAACTAAGTTTGATGTGGATCTTGGTGGAACCAAAATGAATATTTTGAGACCAATATCTACCATTAAGGCTCTACAAAGCTATATTAGGTATTTTAGACCTAATATAGATCAAAGGTCAGCAAGTTGGTGGCTAAATGGGACCAGGCATCAAGCAAAATGTCATATCTATAAATAATATAAGAAAATCAATAATCTTTGATTAGTTTTCATCTATAGTAAACCCAGGTCCAATTCTCAAATAAAGGTGTAGAAATATGTAATCAATGAAGGAATGTCCCCAGCCATGCTCTTGATAGATAGCTTCCCAAAACAAACATAATCAAAGGTCAGTCAGGTTTATACATGTGAAGGTTTTGTCCTTATGTAGAAGCCAAGTGGAAAGATGCATATAAGATAAAATATAAGGATATGGTGGTTGGAGAAGCATCCTAAGAATTTAATAGATTTTTAGAGTGCCAAATGGTCCCTTTCATAAATAGGATCATGACTCACCATCTTTGGTAAAACTCTTGTCTTCTAGTGTATTGCTTAGAGGCTATTGGGAAAAATAAAGACTATCTTGTTCATGATAGATTACATATTAATTAGACCAAAGGATGGTGGAGCATCCCTTGAAAGCTGATAGATCATTAATTTTTCTCAAAATATTCTCCCTCTTCTCTCTTCTTCCCTTCTCCTATATTATCCCATTCTCTTCTCCTTTGTAAAGGTTCTCAGATTTTAGAAATTTTCATCTTTTTGAGAGATAAGGAACTCTTTGAGATATTATAAAGTATCCTTAGATCGATTAGGATTGAACCTATCAAACATTTGTAATAACTACCTCTTAATTCAATATAATACTTTCTTTGCCTATCTCTTACCTTGGATCTGGTTTGGTGAGTAATGCATGCTTGCATTGTGTGAAGGAAAATATTCCTCATCCATTTTCCTCCTTTATGACCTTGTTTAGGGCGTATTCATTATTTCTTGTAGGTCTAGATTAGTGTTCTAATCTGAACCTCTTTTATGAAATACTTATGTAATTATCTTGATCTTGAGGTTGTGTAAGATAGTACTATGTTCTATAAATCTAGTGTGGGTTTAAGCTTATGGGGGTTTACCTTTTAAATTTGATGCATCACTTGGTTAAATTTGTTAGGGGACCTTATCCTCTTTATAACCCTTTTCCTTATGAAGCATTAGTTTAACATTAGTTTAGGTGAGCATCAAAGAAGAAGCCAACCTACTCTAGAGGTTTAGCCCCAACATAGGTTACCCACAGCTTGGGGTTATCCCAATATTGTGACTCAATGGGAGAGAGCCTAAAGAACCCTCTCCAAGGGTGCATATTAATGTCATAATATTTTTTGGCATGCCTAGTGGGACTAAGGGCTAAAGTAGTGGAAGGATTTATGGTGTTGTTCTTCTACATATCAACCTTTGGAGGCATTATAAAAACATCAATGGTGAATCTGAGCATCTATCAACTGGTCAAGCAACCTAAGTGCCTAATCATCATAATATGGTATGTAAAATCAATCATATTTTGATCAATATGCTTATTGTCTACCTCAACATCACACTTATTAGGCAAATAATGTTTATATGTTCCCCTAAGTGGCCTTCAAATAACCTATAAACCCTATCATGGCCTTTGTCCTCCTCCTACCCATGTATATGACCAAGGTTAGCTTCCTTTACATTTAAATCAGTCCTCTATTTCCCCTTTTCAAGACCAAGCTTACCCTATTACATCCTTATCAGGAATCAAGCAAGCATTAATAATTTATATTGAGTTTATAAGGGAGGCTAGTAAGGGTTTGGAGCTTTCTCCAGTCATCCCTATCCATGCTCTACAAAAATCAAGGAGTAATATTCAGTTAATGAATAAAAGATGGTTAATTTATGAAAGTGAGAAATGGCCATTTTGCATCAATGAGGACATATAAATGACAAGAAACATGCTCTAAAATCTAGACAATATGATAATATCTTATGAAGAGAAGCAAGCTCATTTGGACCAGCCTTATGTGCCCTCTCCCCTTCAAGAACCCCCTAGTCAAACTTGTCTAAGTCTATCCTTATCAAAAGTTAAAGATGCAATATTGGACCAAGGAAGAACAATCATGAAGCTCAAGGAGGGGGTCAAGCTTGGACAAGAATTCCCTATTCATGCCATGGATAAGATAAATATCTTCTTGTAAGAGTTTTGGAATGTATAGGCATCCATTAAATAAATTGAATACCCATATGTTGAGAACAAAGAGATGAAATTGTGGGTATTGTCCATTGAAAAGTTTTTGAGTAATGGGAGAAAGAATATGTCAACCCTAAGCCTATGAGTTTTCCCTCTCCTACCCTTATGCCCATTCTCACTCAAAAGCATGAAAATATCCCATCTTGGATCCTCTCTTATGACCCTAACTATTTCATACCCTCTATTATGAAACTACCCTCTCCCATAACCATTAAATAAAAAGACAAGGTGACCAAGTCTTATACATTCCCCTCATGGAAATAAATCAAGGAGGGAAAAAATAAGGAAAGGGAGGTGTTAGTCAAGTTAGTCCAAGAGATAGTCTTGGTAGAGAAAGGGTTAGATATGTAAGAGATGAATCAAGTAACCATGGCTCAACTCAATGAGATTGGTGTATAAGAGTTACAAGACTCTCTCTCCTCAGTTCAAGATCCACATAAAAGAGCATTTAAATTACCTAGTTGGAAGGATACCCTCCTAAGCTGCAAGTAAGGTGAACTTATTCACCCTCCCACCATCTCCCTTATAAAGGAGGAACCTAATATATAAAATCATAGATGAAACTAAAGAAGACAATACAAGTGTCTATGATGAAGACATCATGGTGGGCAGTCCATTTCATCCAAAAAGATAAAACTCAGGTTTAAACTAGCCTTTTTGGCATGGCTTTGACAAAAATGAACTAGATCCTGATGAGGTTGGTCCTCAAGATGAGAATAGAGAAGATTTTGAATGGACCACTAAAGGTCCATTCAACATAGATCAAGAGGAAAATTAGGACCATGTGTATAAGGTGGTTCCACTTCAAGATGAGATGCCAAATGAAGATAACCCTGATATGTTGGAGCTAGAAGAAGGAAAATTAGATCTTGATCAAGATAGGTGTGATAATCCACACCTTAGATGGTTGAATCAACCCTCATTTATAGTTAAAGAATAATATGAAATCTTGAGTGAGGTTGATGAAGGAGACATCTCAGGTGCTCAAGTGATTCATTTTGATTAGCATACTAGTGAAGATCCTAAAAAGTTATGGAAGTGGTTCAGTGCCATAACCAAAGAATTTGAAGATGTCAAGGGACATATCATTCTTCCAAAAAGATACAAACATGCTGATCCAAGCATGATCAGTCTTGATTTACATAAGGGTAAGGTAGAAGAACATGGTATTTTTGAACCACCAATTGAACCAAGTGCAGTTGCTCCTAAGAGCCTAAATGCAATATTCATGCAAGACTTTCTCAAGAGTGATGAACAACATAAATTACTCCCATAGTCCAACATGAACCAAGTATGGAAGACTTGGACTAGTATGTCTACATTGGAGACATGTTCATTTCATTCCATCTATTAGGGAACACATCAACAGGATTGGCCATCAAGATACTTGGTCTACCAATTATGTTACCTCTAAAGCTAGGTAATTTTCATCTTAATTTGTTGCAAGTGAATGACAATCAAAGTTTTCAATTTGACCCAGGTAGAAAACACTTGTGAATTGTAACCCTGTATATATATATATATATTAGACTAGGTTCATGCTTTTATTTAAGTGCATTTGTGCACATTTGTTTGGTAGGTTAATTATTCTTTCTTTCCTACAAGTGCCTATGTATATTTTCCTTTATTGTTTCATTCTTGGTCCTTGTTTTCAAAAGGGGGTTGTTAAGAAAGGGTCAAATTTGTATCAAATTTTAGATTGGCTCAGTTGTAGAGACTTAGGACCCTATGCCCAATATACTAGTCAAGGCACATGGTCTGGGTTGTATTACATAGACAAACGTGTAACCCCTATGAGTCTCCAAAGATATTGGCCATTTTTGACCCACATATAAATATCTTACATGGTTTGATGAAGCATTAGATCAAAGGCTTTAAAAATGGGTCCAATAATGCAAATGAAGAGGATCTAATATATTGGCCATTTTTGACCCACATATAAATATCTTACATGGTTTGATGAAGCATTAGATCAAAGGCTTTAAAAATGGGTCCAATAATACAAATGAAGAGGATCTAATAGATTCTCATATGTTTTGATAATTCAAAAGTATAGACCAGGTTACCATAGACCTTAGAGATCCATTATAACCTTGAAGGATTGATCAAATAAATGGTCTATGCAAGTTTTGAGCCATACGATCACTAGGACATTATGGAGAAATGAATGGAATGACTAAATTATGCAATTTTTATCTTTGATTACAAAGCCTAATGCAATAAATAGATCAAGTGCAAATGTAGTCCTACATATCAAGAATATGCTTTGAAAGTTTCAAGTTCATGTGAGCTTTTTGGCTTGAGTTATAAGTTTTTGAATTTGGACCTACAACATAAGACTTTCATGCTAATGCCAAGTTGAAGCCTAAGCAAAAAAAATCCTTTTGAGCTTAAATTTTATGGTCATTTGATGAGAGCATGAACATCAATTTTAAGCTGGTGAAGTATCCATTAGATTTCAAATAGTGGGTCCCAATAGATCAATGGTCCTTATTTGATTATACATCTTGATCCAATAGTGTGAGATGAGTCAAATAGTAAAGGAGCTTGGGAGATTGACACATGGTGTAAGAGCTTGAGGCTAAAAACTAATAATAGAATCTTAAGGATCAATTTGTATTTGACACATGGTGTAAGCTTAGACAAAGTTGACATGTCAAAGGTAATATTATGGTTAGTGATTGATTGTATAAATCAAGATCAATAGAGTGAGTAAAGGTCAATAAGTTAATATATCCAATTTGGATTGATGATAACCAATGATCCATCTCAAGACATTTTTGATGGAGATTGGTGAGCTAGTTTTTAACCCCAAGCAAACAAATATGTTTGAACCAAGTTGGTGGAAATACATGGAACCAAGTTCGATGTGGATCATAGTGGAACTAAAATAAATGTTTTGAGACCAAGCTCCACCATTAAGGCTTTATAGAGATAGATTAGGTCTTTTAGACCTAATAAAAATCAAAGGTTGGCAAGTTGGTGGCTAAATGGGACTAGGCATTGAGAAAAATGTTGTATCTATGTGGATTATAGGAAAACCAATAATATTAAATTGGTTTTTCTTGATAGTAAACCTAGGTTATATTCTCAAAGTAAGGGGTAGCTATATGTAATCAATGAAGGAACATCCTAAGCCATGCTCTCAATAGATAGATGCCCAAAGTAGACATAATCAAAGCTCAGTCAGGTTTAACGATGTGAGGGTTTTGTCCTTATGTAGAATCCAAGTGGAAAGATGCATATAAGATCAAAGATAGGGATTTTGTGGTTATAGAATCATATTGAGCATTTAATAAATTTTTAGAGTGCCTAAGGGTCCCTTTCATAAATAGGATCATGACTCACCATCTTTGGCAAAACTCTTAACTTCTAGTGTATTGCTCAGAGGCTATTGGGAAAAACAAAGACTATCTTATTCATGATAGATTACATCTTGATTGGACCAAAGGATGGTGGAACATCCCTTGGAATATGGAAACTCATTAATTATTATTTAAATATGCTTCCTCTTATCTCTTTTCCCCTTCTCTTATATTATCCCATTTTCTTCTCTATTGTAAGGGTTCTTAGATTTTAGACTTTTTCATATTTTTGAGAGATAGGGAACTCTTTGATATATTGTAAATTATCCTCAAATTTATTAGGATCAACCCTATCAAGAATTTGTAATAACTACCTCTTGATGCAAAATAAGACTTTCTTTACCTATCTCTTACCTTGGATCTCGTTTGGTCAGTTGTGCATGATGGCATTGTGTGAAGGAAAATATTTTTCATCCACTATCCTCCTTTTTGAAATTTTTTTGGGAATTCTCAATGATTCTTTTAGGTCTCAATTAATTTTCTACTCCAAACCTCTTCTATGAAATACTTATGCAATTATCTTGATCTTGAAGTTGTGTAAGCTAGTACTGTCTTCTACAGATCTAGCGTGGTTTCAAGCTTATGGGGGTTTCCATTTCAAATTTGTTGCATCACTTGGTTAAATTTATTAGGGGCCCTTATCCTCTTTCTAACCCTTTTCCTTGTGAAGCATTAGTTTATCATTATTTTAGGTGAGCATTAAAGAGGAAGCTGACCTAATCTGGAGGTTCAACCCCAACATAGGTTATCCACATCTTGGGGTTATCCCAATATTATGACTCAATGGGAGAGAGCCTGAAGAACCCTCTCCAAGGGTGCACATTGATGTCATAACACATCCCACATGAAAATGTTTAGTCTAATCTTATTCATTTTATTGACTATGTTAAAGGGGATTTGAGTCCCTTTATTATATGCCTTTTGAATTGTAGTCTCTTATTGTACCTATGCACTAGTTTAGGGTTGGATCTATTTTTACACAACCTATTCCACATGAATCAAAGGTTGTGTAGGTGCTTTAACTTAGGTATCTATATACTAAACTTGGTTTGTAGAAGTTGAAGGTGCTAAAGAAGAAGGTTCCTCCATCATTGCTCTCTTTTTGAATCTTGTGTTAAAAGCAAATGGGTTGCTTCTTAAGCTCAACACTTCATTTTGACTCACATAATTAAAGTCACCCTCATACTAATTTGAGAGGGTAGATCTATCTTGATCCTATGTTTATTCATGTAATTCATCCCTTTGTTGATATGAAATAGATGGAATCTCTTTATGAGGTGGTGTATTTTGCATCATAAGTGCCTTATTTATCATTCCATTCATGCACATAAATTGATCATGTGGTTTATCACTTAGATAAAACCATTCAAAATCATATGCCATGTTATTTTTCACTTATAAAATATCTATAAAATTGATCATTGTGTTAGAATTTGGCATATAGGGTAGTCTATTATATGTGAGCTGATTTTGAGTCTATGCAATATGTTGTTAGGGAGGCTTGTGTGATTGATATTATTGGTTGAAAGGTTGGTAAGACATATAATTCTATGATTTTTACCTTTTTATTTCCATTAGATCATTTAAAAATATCTTAAATAATAATTTAACCTTATGTAACTCACTTAATGGTGTGGAGGTTGATGGAATTGGTGGCTTGATAATAATAGAAATGGGGGCTAGAGTTGGAATGGGAGACAAGGTAGATGAAATTATACATGGGGGATTAGGATATAAAGGCATATGGGGTTTGGGAATAATTTTTCCTATTTGAGTTAAATAGTTATCTACATTCATAATGACCTCATATGCATTTGATAATACTATGCCACCCATAGATTGAATCATTATGGCCACATCATTTTTCATTGCTCTTAAGAAATATAAGAATGCAATATTATGATTTAGCCTTAATAAGAGTGTAACTTGATTCCATGTCCTCTATAATTTGGCTTGATAGTAATAGAAATGGGGGCTAGAGTTGGAATGGGAGACAAGGTAGATGAAATTATACATGGGGGCTCATGATATAAGGGCATATGGGGTTTGGGAAGAATTTTCCATACTTGAGTTAAATAGTTATCTACATTCACAATGACCTCATATGCATTCGGTAATACTGTGACACCTATAGATTGAAACATTATGGCCACATCATTGTTCAATGCTCTTAAGAAATATAAGAATGCAATATTATGATTTGGCCTTAATAAGAGTGGAACTTGATTCCATGTCCTCTATAATTTGAATTTTAAGTTGAAAATTTGATCATGTGGATCCCTTTTTATGATTGTGAGCTATTTCATTAGTGACAGGTGGCCACTCTTTTCTTCAAACTGCCTGCATAGTGCTACACCTATCTCATCTTGATTGTGAATAGAATTAGGATATAAACTATGATACCATTAGAGTGATCTCTAATTCAAATAAAAGGTAAGTCATCTCATTATGATTTTGTCTTTGATCACATTATGGATGAAATAAATATTTGCTATGTCCTTTATGTGCTCTACAAGCGTAGTTGAATTTTCTTTAATAAGGTAGGGGATGATCTTAAGAGAAGGTAAGGGAATATCATCATACTAGGGAAGGATCAATTGGATATATAAATTAAATGGAAAAAGGGTTGATTTATCTATCTATCTATCCATGAATGGAATAGGGAGCAATATTCCTCTATGTATAGGGAATTAGCCAAATGGAGGTGTATACTAGGTTCTGGGAGGTCATCTTATGTCAATAGCCCTTCTAATAGGAGACAAAGATATTTCATCTCCCCTAGAAACTATAGGTATCTCAAAAAAATGAAAATAAGTGCCCTTTGAAGATGATATTGTCTATCATGGCATGTAGATGAAATGTTGATATTTATGAACTAGGAATTCTTGGAGTCAACAGGTGCTTTATAAATTATTTTCAACACTTAAATCATTAGGAGTAATCTCTAAGATAACATTTAAAATTGGTCCCATTAGGTATTCTATAAAATTTTAGCACTTAAAATGTGCATCTGTATGTGAATGGCTCTCGTGATTGATTACATGTGGCTTTTTTTTATCTCAAACACCTTGGAATTGTGAACTGAAGATTGATTCAGTGTCTCATTGTAATAATGGGATCATCCCCCAAGGTGTGGGAAAGTTTAAATCCTTGGGATGAACCTCTAGAGTAGACTGACTTACTTCTATTATATATGCACGTGGTTTATGACCAGCGTGTAGACCTACAAAGATCATGATGAAATCTATAACTAGTGCTAAACCTAAACTTGACAAGGGAAAAAGGGAGAGAAAAGGTAAGAGGGTTTCTAGAATGTAAAAGGTGATACACCAATAATATAGTAAGAAACTTACCTAATTAATGGCATAATAAAACTAATATACTAAATAGATAAACTTCAAACTAGATGAAACACATAAGGGTTTCATATGGAGGTAAGGGAATGCATTGCAACACTAAGAGGGATGACAAACGGTCCATAGATAATGCCTACAGAGACCCATGTTTACATAGAATATGATCTATAAGGACTTCTAGTTCTATGTAGAGGTATCAAGGGAGGACAATAATAAGAGGGATGAACAACCATAAAAAGATATTGATAACCAATACTGCACATAGAATGTAGAGAATGAAGAAATTAAATTAGTTATTATTAATCTCAAGGTCTAACGAAATATATCAAACTCAAATAGGGAGAGCTTTTTTATACTAGGAGAGGAATATTGGGGGGAAAATTTTGGTAGCATCATAGTGCCCAAAATATGTCAATAATTTTACAATAAAAATTAGGGTTTATATAGCATCGAGAAAGGCACTGCATGATCAATTTATCATTGAAGGTGGTAGGTAGGAACTTGAATTTAAAAACAACATCTAGAGTTTATGGCTAGTTTAAGAGGATCAAGATCTTAACAATAACTACTATAAGCCATGATTATCTAACATGGATCCAAAAATTTGATTATTGAAGTATTTGGAATGTCACTCATGGATCCACATATTTATCTGAGAATGAAAGACATTTAGGCAGCCAAGGGTTGCATGTGATCATATTCTAACACTCTAACAACCTCCCTACATTTTATTCTTTTTTTATTTGGTCCCGTTGATGTCTAATTAGGATCAATTACCATACCATTTATGGGGGTTACCTACCAACTCACCTAAGCTAGCTTGTTGTTGTGGGACCACATAGGTGTATCTTTAGGTTTTGCTTCATCATCTTGGGTAGGTAGTAGATCTATTGTGCATGTCCCATTTTAGGATCATAAGCACACTAGTCCATGCACACTTCCTTATTTTTAGAGTCTCACACATGACAACACACTGATAGCTAAGTACATTATTTACAAAGAGAATGCACTAAATATTGCATAAAGAGTTAGTTGTGTAGTATGGTTGTGAGTTTGTGAAGGGCACTGAGGGAGAAATTCTATGGGAAGTCATAAGGCCCAAAATATTTATGTGCTTTGTCTCTTCTAATGGTCTTTATAGTTTATGCCTTCATCTCCATTTGAGTGTGAATAAGTATTTAAATAATAGCATGTAATAAGATTTAAATATCTTAAGCGTGCTATTAATGATTTGGAATTTCTCCCTATGCACTTCTCTCTTTCACTAATTGAAGTAGGGGAGACCCACACTCTGACTTAAATTGATGCGATGAAGGATATTTACATAGAGTGTGTATTGGAAACTAATTATAGGAATAGATAAACACTTAGTTGATATGTGAACCAATGCTGATTATTAAGGGCACAGATAAAAAGTGTCTATGCATAGACTTTTTTTTTGGGATCTCAATCATTTTGCAAGTGCATAATCTCTTACATGGTCCTTATGAGTTTAACACCTGATGAAGGGGTGACTTGGAAAGTCATCAATTACCATAAAATAACATGACTGAGTCTAGATGATAGAAACTATGATTCTTAACTATTACCTTATTTTTCATGGAAAAAACCCAACTAAGGTTGTAAATAAGATCAATTTATGTAATAAAATTTTGTGAGGAAATCTTGATCCTATCTAAACTCTTACAATACAACTCATAATAAAACCAAGAGGCATAAAAATAGAGGATTTTTATAGTGAATAAAGGTATTTTATGAGGAATTTCTAGTCTTATCCAAGGTCTTACATTAAAACTCACAAGATGGAAAACTAAGGAGGTGTAAAATGTGATAAAAAATTTAAATCAAGAAACTAAAGACTTGAAAGAGACTTGAAGGTTGACTAGCAAAATGAAAGGGAAGAAAGATGTTCATGAGGAATGGTTAGGTGATATTCATGGTGTTATAATGCAAACTCATGAACTAAATATTATATATATAGTATTGAATATAGACTAGAGGACCAAAAATAAGAACTAAGGCTATTGAGATTGATGTGATGTTGCAAACTAGAAGCTTTGAATTGAAGAACCTAGAATAAGTGTTAGTACCACAATAGATAAAAATATATGAAAAACATATAAGATAACCATAGTATTGGAAATGGATTTTTTTTAATGAAAAATATATTTTTAAAAATTGAGCATTAGTTGGTTCTTTTAATATATGTCCTTTGTTAGTTTTAATTTGGATGTGCTAGATCCATAAATATATTTGACCGAATAAGGACCCCACCACTTTTGGGAATACATGCATTATTTATCATGGGTATAATCTAATTTAAGAACTAAATCACCAATATTAAAATTATAAAATTTTACCTTTTTATTATGTTGTTTGGTGATTCAAGATTTGTATTGGTGATTATGTTATAATTCACCCATACAACGCTCATCAAGAAGGTCTAAATCATGAAGACAAGTTTCATGAAGTTATTCATCAAGAATGATGGAATAAATAAAAATGTATAAGGAGGGTAACTCAACTTCTAGAGTTAAGACAACTTCAAAACCATATATTAAGGATAAAGAGGTTACCCCAGTAATAATAAGAATGCTAGTTTGATAGGTCTAAAGTGAAAGATAAAACTTGAGATACTAGTTAGAATGAGAATGCCAAATTGTATTTTGTAATATTTTATTAATAATTATGTTAGTGGCATCTACTTGGCCATTGAATTGAGGATGATAATTGGTGGAGAATTTTATGCATGATTTTAAATTTAGCACATAATTGTTTCATATCCTTATTTTTTAAATTTCCACCATTCTAAAAAATAATGGTATGGGTAGTTCCAAAATGATAAATGATTTTGTTAAGTATGAATATATAATAATACCCATAACATTAACAAGGGGAATAGCCTTGACCCATTAAGTGAAATATTCAGTGGCCATGATGATGAAGGCATGATCATCATGAGAGCTAGGTAATTTACTAGTGAAATCTAATCCCCAAATGGAAAAAGGCCAAGGCAATTCTAATGTTTGAAACTCAGTCAAGGAAGAGACAATAAGATCATCATGCATTTGGTAGGTATTACAATTTTTGGACCATATTTTTCTAACGTGGGCCAAAAATATCCAATGCAAAGAAATTTATGGGTTATGGCATGTCTACTATAATGACCACTACAAATGACCCCATGTGCTTATTAAAAAAGAGTAGTAATCTCATATTGAGTAATACAATAAAGAAAGGTACCTTTATAATTATGATAATACATGATGTCATATTGAAGGACATATTTAGAAGTTTTTTTGTGATTTTAGGTCTTTTCATAAGAGTCAGTGTCGAGAGGATAAGTATGGTAATCAATAAATTCAATGATATTATTGTACCATGGCCTCTGTCAAGTAGTGATAACCTCAATATGATATATTATAAAATTGCTTATGGTTTTTAATGATGATGGTGATTTGTGTATGTTGATGAGATATTTTAAATTATGAAGTGCTTGATGAAGGTGAAAAAGAGAAGTGAACAAAGCAAGTGAATCAACTATAGCATTCTATTCTCATGAAATTAGTTCTACAATGAAAGATTTGAATTATTTAGCAAGAGTGGTGGAAATTTGATGATATGATATAATATTTTCACTTTTACATTGATAGTCATCATTGAATTTATGAGAGATGAGTTGTGAGTCACCAAAAGCAAATAAATAAGAGATATATAAATTGATTGTGGATTACATGCCTAAAATGAGAGATTCACACTCAACTATGTTATTAGTAACATCAAAGGCATATCAAAATTCAAGAGATATGATATTTCCATGGGGATTAGCTAAGACACATCCTGTTTAACTCCTTGAAGACATTTAGCTCCATTGAAATGAAATGTCTAAGTATCTAAATACAAATAAACTATAACTTTAAGTAATTATTTGACAATGACTTTAGAATTTAGTTTATAAATTAAAGGGTCTGGTTCATCAAGGTTATTTTATTTGAGATCAATAATAAAGTTATGAAAATAATTTTTAAGTGAAATATTGTTATTAAGACCTTCAATATAATGGATTTATTCATTTAGAAGAGTGTCCTAAAGATGATTAGTATTTGGGATAGGGGTGGAAACAATTTGATTGGTAATAACTTGACATTTAAATAATTTTTGCATTGTAATTCTTAAATCAAATTCCATTAAGAGAACCATCCATTTTCAAATTATATCTCTAGGTAAGAAAGATTTATCAAAGAAATGGTGAACTAGATCAGAATGTACAATGACATAAGTGGTTTGATAAAGCATGTATTGCCAAATTTTTTAGTTTTGAAGTGAATAATGAGATAATCCCATTCAAATTTGGTATGTCTCATAGTCTATTAAAACACATTTGATATAATATATGGCATATTCATGACCTATCTCATCTTGTTGGGCAATCATTGCCCCAAATGATATATGGTAAGAAGAAATATAAAAGATGAGAGGATGATCATTGGAAGGTGGTTGAAGAGTGGGGGATGTAGTAATGATTATTTCATGCTATAAAATTATTTTTGACATGAATTAGTCCATTCTAAAGAAATACCTTTCTTGATAATGAACTTAAATAGATAAATATGATAGGGCATCTCATGAATAAATAGTTGGATTACCCAAAGTTTAATAAGGTATGTTTGCATATATAAAATGGAATGGGTGAATAGGAATGTTAAGAATGGATTTGATTTTAGTAGGATATACATCAATCCTTCATAAAGATACTAATAATCCTAAGAGTTTTCTTGAGGTTATACCGAAGATGCATTAACAAGGATAAAGTCTAGCTTTGTATTTGATGAGATGATAAAAAATGGTAGTGAGATCATGAAAATGATATTAACTATATTTAGATTTAGTGATAAGATCATCTACATAAGTTTTTATTATTTTATGAATGAGATCATGAAATATATGATTCATGGCATGTTGATAATTGGTACCAACATTTTTAAGAATAAAGGCATTTTAATGTAGCATTAGGTTACCCATTCAGTGGTGAAAGTGGTTTTATGTTGATCTTTGGGAGTGATATGAATTTGATTATATCTTGAGAAACCATCCATGAGAGATAACATTTGATATCCAATGGTGGAATCAAGAATAACATCACTCAATGGTAAATGAAAATTATCTTTGGGACTTGCTAAGTTAATATTATTAAAGTATATCTAGATGTAAATAATAATGTTGAAATTTTTATACATAGGAAAAATGTTGGATACCCATTCAGAGTAGTCTACAGGTTTAATGAATTTAAAGGCTAAAATCTTAATTATCTCTTTATGACAAGGTATAAATCTTAGGAGGAAATTTATGTTTATTTTTACACATAGGTTTTGCATCAAGATAAGTAATGATATTATGGACTACAATGCTAAGATCAATACCCGACATGTCTTGATATGACCATGTAAAATATTCATGGTATTTATCTAAAAATAGACTAAAATTATCATGTTCAACAAGATAAAGTTATTTAGAATGAGAATAGGTTGAGGAAGAGTAGTGGTTCCATAATTAATTGTAATAGTTTACTCATTAAGTATGACATTTACGTCTTGGAAATCATATGGAGCAAGAGGAATCATGAAAAAATGACATGTTTTAATATTGATACTAGCAATAAAATTGTTAAAACAAGGAGCCTTTTTATCAAAATGACTGAGCTAATGATGTTGGCATAGAAGTTGACATTCATGAACATGGAGTAATTCTAAAACTACTCCTCAATAGGGAGTATGGGTAAATGTCAATAACATTCAAAATCAACTTGAAGTTCTAATATTTGTTTTTTATGATTATCAAACTCTAAAATTATTTGTTGAATAATTATAACTTGCATGTCTATGGTAATTTTAAGAATAGAGGTAGAAGGTTGTTCAATATAATCAGGTATCAAGATAATAGGGAAGAAATATCAGATGTGATGATAGAATTATGAGTAATTAGTATATGATTGATTTGGTTGATATGATCTATTGGAGCTAATAAATAATAATGCACTATATGTATCTGATCAATGCAGTTAAGAATTATATGTTGGATTGTATTTAGATTAGTAGAATTATTTTATGACCCATGGAGTATCTAGCAAAGGTGCATTGATGGGTGGTATATAGACTTTATATTATGATTAAATATAAGAGGATATGTGAATGTAATGAACATCATGATTTAAGGCATGTATTTTTGATAATGTGAGAAATCTAAATCTCATGGCTAAGCTTGAGCCATAATGTAAATATCATCATAGTATTGAGATATAACACATGTACTTGTTTCATTAAGAACATCTGTAGTGGATATTACTATATTAATGAAGGTATAAGGAGACATGGCTAAAGGATATTGAAATAGTTTGGTCACTCCATATTAATTACAAGCAAAATCATCTTTTATATAAGAGGTTTCAAGTGTATTTCATGGGGGAGGAATGTTAGTAGTATCATTTATTAAGGGAATGGTTCAATCTCATGGAAGGAGATAAAGAGGGAGCCATTCTATGATTTAGGGAGGTAATTGATTGGTATTATAGTTTTTTGATTTGTTAGGTTCATAATCATCTAAATTTATAAGAGTTACATGTAGATTAGAATGCATATTCATAAATTTGGGAAGAGGAGGACTATTATTCTAAGAAATAGTAGGCAGACAATAATAAAATTTAGGATTTATAGGTTAGATGCTCCAAGGATTAGGATCAACCTCTTATTTTTAATGTTTCACATTATGTATGAATTTGATGCAATGACTCACATACAATGAGTCCATGGATGACCTAAGATCATGTTGTAATATAAAGGAAGATTAAGAACCATGAGCTTGGTATAGATTATATTGGGTCCAATGGTAAAAGGGATCAAAATGTAAACAAGTGGTTTTTGATTGGTTTTATCAAATACACAACATGTGAGTCATGTTTATTTGAGATTTTATTTGGAATATATGATTTGTTGAATTAACCAGAGAGAAGTAACATTGATGCTAGATCCTTACTCAAATAAAACTTTTTGAATCAAATTATTATTGATGCCAATTTTGATAAAGAGAGGTGGATCATCAACTCAAAAGAGAATTTCATGATTGATCATATCATCTTCAATAAGTTATATAGAGAATTTAGTAGAATAAATTATTTCAATATCATGTACCTTTTTAGGTTGAGGAACATCATGTAGGAACTCATATTCATTAGATAAAATTTATTCGATGTCTTATAGTTTTTGTATAAGAAAATTATGATGATAAGGAGAAGTTATTAATAAGTCCATATGATGAATTTTACAAGACACATATTTAAGTTCATATAATAAATTCTAGTGAGGTTTAAAATAAGAGTGAGTGTGAGGCTTAGGTTGATTAGGTCGGGTAATTTTTGAAATTATCTGAGAGTCTACTGGTGGAGGTAGATCATCATGAGTGATTGGCTTTAAAGTTAAGGGTTTAGAAGTTGTAGTATATTTAAGGAGTTGGTATTTGGTAGATAGCTTCTTGGGTTTGGTAATAAGGTCTTTGTGAGCATGTTTATGAAGATAATTGAATTTATTTGCATTCACATATTGAGAATTAGTATAAGATTGATCATAATCAACATTAATAACACACATAATTTAATTAGAGTGTTATGTGTTGGGATCATGAGAAGGTTTTTAATATTTTTGGGTAGTATATTTGGAAAAGTTTCTCTTTTGAGAAGCTTTGATATAATCTAGATGATACAATTTGATCATATAATCATGGTCAAATGCATATCCTAACATGAAAGAAACCATAAATTATATATTTTCCTAACATGTCTCATGACAGTGATTGATGTTGGTGTGAAACCAAAAAAATATATTAGGATCATACCATGATGGGGGAGTAAGATTTCTATAAATGAAAGGTTTAGATGGAGATAATAATTTGTTAATTTCTAGGACCATCAAGGGTGCATGGGAGGGAGTTTGCATATCTGGTTTGGCTACTCCCATTTTAGTTGTAAGAGATTTAAATTAAGAATTTGTGATGATTATTGTGTTATTTTAAGTTTGGAAATATATATTGATTGAATTATGATAAGGTTCAAATTTATTCATAAGAAAATCTTGTCTTTTAGTTTGATCAAAATCCTCTTCTAAGTTTTTAGGAGAAAATCTTCATACCTTATATTGAAGAGGGGCCTTAAAGTTGGAAATGAAAAGTTTGAAAATATTATCATCATTAATGTTATGGTTATCCTTTTGAGTTAATGATTTCTAATTTTTGATAAAAGTATGAACAGATTCAATGGGAAATTGCTTAACATTGATGAAGTGACTAAGACAATTTTCAAGAAGATAATTTTGTTGAAATTATTTAACTAGGGAATTTACAAGATCCTATAATTTTCATATGTAATTTTGAGGGAGTTGTCTATACCATTATAAATCATCTCCCATGAGAGTTTTGATAGGAAATTTAGTGGTAGCCAAGTGTTGGTTTAGACCCATTACTTATATAGATTACCAAATGATTTACAGAAAGTAGTAGGGTATTTAGTTCCATCATACTTGATAATCAAAGAGTTATTTCCAAGATCTATAAATATGATCAATGAAGCTAAAGGTTCATTTTGAATATTTTAGAACATTTTTTTATGTAGGAGAGGTTGAAGGATGATATTCCTATTGGCATATATAAGAAGAGGGGGGAAAATTTGATTGTTTGGAGGCATGATAATAGGGGTTTGAATAACCATTTGTAAGATGTGATTTTACCTTTGGAACATCTGGGAATTTTTAGTTGTATGCATAATATTCATTTGTGGAATCAATTGAGCAATAATTTGAATGATATCTATGAATGGATTTTGATTACTAGTGGTAAGAGGTGGAATGTTAGTATTGGTAAGAGGTGGGATGTTAGTGTTGGTAGGAGTGTTACCAAGATTAGGGTTAAGAGGATTCCCTATAGGAGGATTATTTATGGGAGGTTTCCATATGTTGGTATCAATTGCTTTAATGGTAAAATAGGAAAGTTTGGATAAAGTACCATTCATGTTGGAATCATCTAAATCATCATTTTGAGTAATGTGTACCATGTTGCATTCCATTCATCTAGATGGTGGTTGGTAGTATTTTCACCATGAGGGATTATCCTCTTGGGTAGATAAAGTGGGTAATATGGAATAACCCATGCAAAATATGAATGGGTTGAGACTGTCAAGACAAATTCTTATAGGTTATTTTAGAATGTAAGTTAAAAAAAAGATAAAACATGGAACATAACATGGTCAACCATATATTAAACTAGGTGAACCAAGGTTGACTTATTTAAGAATACAAGAACCTAAAAAATGCATTAGGTTGACCTAGGTCAAATTAGTTACATAAGAAGGGACAAATAATAATCTAAAAGGATATAGGTTTGACTGAGGTTAACTTAGTTAGATGGACATGAAAAATATAATATAACTAGGTCGAGCCTAGTCAACTTAGTTGGATTTGGATTTTTTTTGACTATAAACTAGATGATGTAATCTAAAAATAGAGGAAATTCAGAAATATATATAACATCAAGTTGAGCCTACTTGAATTAGTCTATACAGACATAGTCAATTAGGTTGATGCTAGTTGATCTACTTAAATCACACAAGATATAAATTTGTCAATGCTGGTTGACACAGTCTATAATACCAAAGAGAAGAAAGTAACAAATAGAAATTAAAGTATACAACTAACTATTTAACTAACTATCTAAAAATAAGATTAGGAAGATGCTCTATAAGGATGTGATTGATTTGTAGGCTCCCAAAGATACTTGATTGTCCATTAGATAGTGATGACCCAATGTTTTAGAGTATTGAATATGGAAGATTAGACCTTGCCCATATCCCAATAAACCTATTTTAAAGGTAATCTAGAAACAAATTCTTGGCACTAATTACTAGTAGATGCATTTCAAGATCAAATAGATGGTTAGATTCTTATGGTTTAATACTATTTTATTATTTTTAGGAGATTAGATGTTTAATTCCTAAGTAATACAGGTCTAAAATTATAGGGAAAATCTAATCTAACATAGAAAATTATATATTTTATCTAATAATTATACAAGATAAGGAGGAATTAACTTATCTAGATTTGTGCTGAAATGGAAGATTTTGAGTCTAGAATTTGAGGAGCAAGAATAGGATAGTGTCTAAATTTTGGATCTATTCTTTGTTTCCTAATTGGTTAGGATCATAAAAAATAGGATACCCTAGTGTTCTGTGCCATATTCCTTTCCTAACGTTATTGTCCTAAGGCTAAAATATTTTTGGGTTATGTTCATCTACTCAATATGACCTTGTGTACCAAATTTTAGGTCTTAAAAGACACTGGATCTTTCTATATGTCTATTTCAATATTTAGTACTATATTAGTCTACACACATGGAAACAACAAATATAATCAAAGCAAAAGTGGGAAAAATTAGATTGTGGGAAGAGCGATCTCATAATCAAGAACCCATGCTATTTTGATTGCTACCTATATTAACCCTCAAGCTAGGGTCTTAAATCCGATATAGTTCTCCCTTAGGGAACATACATAATCAATGTGCATGATTGATGCAAGAATTAATTTTGCCTAGGCCCTTCCTTGATCAAGCATGCAAAATCTATGTGTGATGTAGAGAAGCTGAGATATACTATTGATTGATTTTATTATGTTTAATGTGCTAAAATAGTAAGTGCTAGATATAAAATGCCTTGTGTAGTCCTTTATATAGGAGACTCATTATTTTGAATTTGGGAGCTTTATCTACATTTGACTGACATTGGGAAACTTAAGAATGAAGCAAAGAAAATGGGTAAGATTCATCCTATGAAAGAAATTGACCATTGGGACCAAATTACTCTTTTACAATAGTGTCAGAAACTGGACACCCTAGGTTTCAGTGTTATAATCCTATTTGGGCACTATTGTCTAGGGGGTATGAAACCTAGGGGGATGGGTCTAGATCTAAAATATGTACTTGGGTCTAAAAGGTTTAATTTTGAAAAGCTATAGATGACCAAGAATAAACAAAATGATGTCTAGGGAATGTAGTAAGACCAAAATAAGTCAGATAAAATGACATGGCTAAATTTTAATAAAAGCTCATATTCTTTAGTTAGAGTCTCGTATAAAAGGACTATGAAAGGACATAATATGTGTGTTTTCTTGACTAATTTAGGGTGTATACATTTTCACCCATTTTAATTTAGTGATTCAATGAAATGAAGTACTAGAGTAAAAGAAAGAAAGAAGATGCATACCTAAACCTACATGTGTGAAGATAAATATGCTAAAAAGGGTCCAACTTCTTGGCCAAGGAAGTGGATGAAGAACTAAAATAGTGGTCATAAAAATAAGGAATTCTTGTAATAGATGCCCCCTATAATTAATTTGAATAGTGTCTATAAAACTAAGGAATCTCTATAATAGATGCCCCCTATAATTAATTTGAATAGTGTCTATAAAACTAAGGAATCTCTATAATAGATGCCCCTTGTACTAAATTTAAATAATCTAAACTGGATATAAGAAATGTTTAGAGGTTCAAAACCAATGCCTATCCTCTATCCCACACAAACTCTTGGGTCTAAGTCTAAGTAATACTATGGACCGATCACTCTAGATGACCATACAGTCCAACCTGGTGACAACCTGAGTAATGCCTGGGTATAAACTAAAAATGCTGATAAATGTGTAAGAATAAAATGGCATGTCCTACCATCTCAATCTATATAATACTAGAAGATGAAGGACATGAAAATATGTGCCATGCCCCCAAATTTGGTATGTAAGTGATGTGTTTGGATAATATGGGAATCTATATAACCACATGTGATATAATCTATCATGTCATATCTTATGTGCAAATTTGGAGATCAAAATAATGTGCTATGCACTATGCCTATGACTTGTTGTTTGGTTTTATAACTATGTCATGCTATATGAAGTTGTATGTGTGAGACATGTAGTAATGTACATGCCCTTGAATGTAGAAATCAAATAGTCTATATATCTATAAGTTGAAGGTGTATCCCTTTGAATGCCATGAGTAATGCTGAGTAACCAAATTTAACTTGAATTAATGTATAATCATGACCAAATTGAATTGAGTGATGCTAAGTGATCCATATAGTCTAAACCACTGTATAATCTTGGCCAATTTGAGTTGAGTAATGTTAAGTGACCCTTATAGTTTGAATCACTATATGTTTTGACGATGACTACAAGAGGTGTAAAAACCATGGTGTATCCATCTATGAGAGTGGATACATGTGTTGGATAAGTGTAAGAGTAGGACTAGTAGGAATGTTGCCCCACTTTTGGGGAGAGAGATGAAATCTGTGATAGAGGAGGTTGAGCCAAAAGTGATGACTAGTGGTGGAATGTATAGGAACTAGGTTGGTATAGTTTGAATATATTGAAAGTTTATTATTGAATTGGTGAGATTGAATTATTGGGAGTGAAAGGTAACTTGGATAGATTAGGATCGAAGCTTCTATATGGGTATAATAGAGATATAGAAATGTTCATGTCATGGTAGGAAAATGATGTAGTAATAGATTGAATGGAGTGAAAGGTTGATTATTTGAATAGGTTAGGTTATTTGGATGTTTTGGATGAATATTGATTAGTGAGGACCAAGTTGTATGAAAGTTGAATAAGTGTGGATTGGTAAGGACCAATTTGTATGTCTAGGTATAAGAGAGGTATATAGATGTGTGTGCCCTAGTAGGTAAATGATATAATAAGAAAGTAATACCTGATTGATGTTCAGGGTGTCATCACAACAATTTTGATGAACAAAATGGTTTGTTAAATGAAGCCACGAGGCTTGAGTTATGAGTAAAATAGTGTTTTGATTTTGAATAAAAGAGTTGGTTGATATAGGAATTGTGATTGACTTTGGGTTCATTTGTGTATCGACAAGTTTGAGATATTAGAGATTTAGAGTTCAAAATTCCTAGGAGATGAGCACCTTCTATGACCCATTTTGAGCAATTGCTAGCCTAGATTGAGGCTAATGGGGAGATTATCCTAGTAAGTATGCTTATCACTTGATTTTCACCTATTTAGAAGCCTATTTTGGTCATTTTTGAGCTATTTTAAGTACTCTAAAGAAGCTTTGACTAGTTCTAGTGCTCTTATCCTAGAGTTAGCACTACTACCCAAGATGTAACACTACTGTCTAGGTTCCAACACTGTTATCCAAATCTAGTGTCCTTTTGTAGTGTTATTGTCCACTATGGATGATTATCAGAGTTTCTAATTTGTTATCTACTATTGTATAGCTTGGGTATTTACTTGGCATGGTTATCTAATATATAGTCTATTTTTTGGTGTTTATAAGGTGAAGTGAGGATATGGGAGTTCTGTAGAGGTTAGGTAATGGAAACACTGAGGATGTTACCATTGTCTATTGATGAGTGTGATGTTATAGATAGGGATGGATTGGGTCATGCATATGACTTGGGTACAATGCAGTGGGATAGTTATATGATTACCACCTTATGTTAGAGGTATAATGCTAATACTTATATATTTTAGATTCCTACTAGAGAGATAATTATTATGCTAGAGGATGTATACCACATTTTACATTTGCTAATTAGTGGGTGATGGGTGACATTACAGGATAACATGAGTGTAATTACCATTGATCATGCATCCAAATACTTTGTTGGGGTATCCACAATAGTACATCATTGAGGTAGTGATAGTGATGTGCTATTCTTAGTGATTGTGTAATCAAGTGTTCTACACTTGTACAAATGGTTAGCTATATTATTAGCTTCATTTATTATAGTGGATGGTGGTGGAGTGTCTATTGCTTATAGGATGTACAAGATGGTTCATATCATTGAAATGTATGGTACTATGTTTTCATGGGGTAGGACTATGCTTGCCCACTTGTATAGAGACTTATATAGATTTACTCAAGAGGTATTCAGTGGTGGTGTGGGTGCAACCACTTTGTTACATCATTGGGTATATGAACACATAACAATTATGTGACCTATTAGATTATCAAGGGTGAGATGGGCATATCATAGCCATTTTGTGAGTGATGGATGCATGAGTTGGCTATTTGATCTCTTGTGATAGATCACTATAGGGGAATGTTAGACATATTGGTGGCCCAAGATATCATATGGAGGCCCTATAGAGAATTTCTTAGATGGCTTGAAGATGGAGAGAAGATATGGTATATGAGGGTTAGTTATCAGTTACATGATTGTTGGCCTAGAGTTTATGAGTACTTTCAGTATGAGTGAGTGACTAGGTAGTTTAGTGTTTGATAGGATGTTCCTCTTATAACATGGGTATGGTTGAGGAGTACATGAACACCAATGAGATCTAGGGCTTGTGCAAGACTGATTGAGGCTAAGTTAGCTCCTTTAACTTTAGATGCATGAGATGATATAATAGATATTCTTGATGTGGATGACATGGGATGTACTAAGGGATATACTGCATGGAAAGCTAGGTAGTGGTAGGATCCATTATATCTTGTGGGCGGAGTGGATGTTCTTGGGTATAAGGATCTTGAGTCAATCCAAATGATGGAAGGTAATATTTGATTGTATGAGAATTATATCTATATTTTTGCTTTAGTTTGGATTTTGAAAGTATATATATATATAATGTAGTGTTGTAATTCTTATGCATACAAGTAGAGTGGGAGCTGCATAGGATGAGGCACCTATTGGGGTGGGGAGGGGAGATAATGAGTTATAGGAGACCATCATTGAGTTGACAATTCATGAGCTAACATGACATGATCCTGATGATGTCATAGAGGAGGGTTTTATAGAGAGAGTAATAGTTACAACTAGTGTGTATGCTCATTTTTTTGACTAGGATTCTATAGCTATAACTTCATATGTTAGGGAAGTAGGAGAGAGGGATGAGCTTAGAGCTAAGTTGGATAGGCATATGATGCCTCCACCTAATTATGGAATTATGAGCACAAAGATTGTAGATGACTATATGGATATTTAATGATGATATGTAGATTTGCATGAGGATCATGTTTAGTTGCTGGAGTGGGATAGTATGTGCAAGAGACATTTGATAGCTTGAGGAGGTGTAGGGTCATTGAGTGCTAGATAGGATTATGGGACTAGCACTAGAAGAGAGAGTGAGACTGAGAGTGAGGGCATGGCCCCTATTCATGATTGATTATACCTTGACATGATGTAGATGTTTTGAAAACTTCATCACACACACACACACACACACACACACACACACACACACACACAAACATGCGCGTGCGCGCGCGCACGCACACACACACACACATGTTGGTTTGATTTTGAACTCATGTGTATTCATGCTCTGGATTCTAGAATATGTTGGTATATGGATTGTAATTGGTTGATTTTGGAAATGGTTGATCTAGTATTGATTTTGATTATCACACTTGTTTGGTAAATTGATACTTTGGATATATGATTTGATGTTTTGATATGTTTGGATGTGATGTTTTGATAATTATGATGCTAGGCTTATTGATTTTGAATTGTAATCATATGTAGGCAAAAAATTGTTTATTGTGGTAAAGTGTTTGGATAAGTTTGAGTTGGTTTTTGGGGTTGGTAAAGTAGGATTTGGATATGTTTTATTTGGTTTGAGTGGGAAAATGTTTAGATATGTTTGATTTGGTAATATCTAGACTTTTATAGTTTGGTTCTGGTTAGGGATGGCTATCTAGAATTATGAATGTTAGTTGTTAGTAAAAGGGAAAAGAAAGATCATACTATGTGCGTATTACATCCCTAAGAGTGGCTCAAGAATGCAAAGGTTAGATAGACCTTTGGCTCCATCATTGCCCTACTAAATGAAGCTATGAACTGATGATAAAATGAGTATATGCCATATCACACTATGCTATATCACTATCTAAACCTTGTTGGCCACATGAACAAGTGTCCATACTGCTCATGCTATGTAAGAATGTGCTTTGTAGCTGATATTGTTTGATGTGAAGAAGGCTCATCTGTCTATAACTAAATACCTTATGGCCTCTAGTATGATGTATATGAATGTGCAATATGTTGAGATGGAGCTAAAACCTATGCTGATGGTTCATTTAATATTAATCATAACAAGTTGTTATGTGAGATAGGACCCTAAAAACTTGGCTACAATTAATATTTCTCTGGAATAGTACTTTATAATGTGGGTTTAACTAGTTTAATCATAGTGGATTGGTATATGAGATAAGACCCTGAAAACTTAGCTATAATGAATATCTCTCTAGAATAGTACTCTGCTATGATGCCTATGACTCTACTAGATATGTATATGGAACTATACTATGTATTCCATGGACTATACTACTATATGTGGGATATTTGTGCTATGCTAGTTTCCAAACTTTCTAAATAGTTGGAATAAGAGATATCCTATGAGATTCTATCCTAAAACTAGAATTATGCTCATGATGAGTGACTGATGATTCTTGTAAAACAATGTCCAAGGATTACTCAGTCATGGAGGAATGCAGTCTAGGGTTCCATAATGGAAGAGATATCTGTGCCTCTTGTGTGAATTCTATAATAACATTATCAACACATCTAGTAATACAATTATAAGTCCAAAATAATAATTATCTTTGTGTCCATAGATGTGATGAAAGTTGTAAAAATGTTGATGTGGCTATCTATTAAGAGATGTGGATCTCATCGATGAATAGAAGGTAATGTGATTAACCTCCTATAGATTAGTGCTAATAATATGATAGATGGGCTATCCCACTCTAAATCAAATAATAGTGGTTCTTTACTATTGTTATCTATATTTCATACTATAGGTTGTGTTTTAAAAACTTGATTTTTGTTTTTCACTGGTTATTTTTTTAGTTGTGGTCTCCTATCTTGTTTGGGACATGGTGGATCCTGAGTAGTAGGAGCTATATCTAAAGATGCTACTATGAAGTCTAAAGTGATTTAATCAATTGAATCTTCCTTAATTAATCCTAATTTCTTTTCCAAAGCTATAACTATGTAATACAAATGTCTAAATAAGGCTATCTAATATAGTAGATGCTCGAGGAAAGGTTGGTGAAGGCCCTTGATGAAGATATGCTAAATATCTAGATCTGATAGTTTATATATCAATATTAAAAAATGAGCCTTGAATCTTAAGATATACTCACTAACAGGCTTTGAAGAATTATGATGTAGTGTGGCAAGCTTCTCATATGTAACATGAGGGCCCATGTTTATAATGTAGCTCCTAAGAAATGCCTCCTTTAAGTCATCATATGTGTGTAATGAACTGATGGGGAGTAGATGAAAGAACCAATTCTATGCTTCCCTTAATAATATCTATTGAAACAACTTGAGTAGAATCAAAGGGCTTACATGAGATGGAAAAGCCTACTAAAAGCCCTGAAGATGTGTGAATGGATCTCCAATTCCATTAAAGTAAGGTAATGATGGTGTCTAGAAATGCTTAGGCAATGTAGCTTTTATGAATGTCTTTAGAACATGGTTATCATGTAGATCATTGGCATCTAACCAAGATTTATAATCTTTATTTTTCAAGGTAAGGAGATGTACTTGGTGTTGTATTTCACTAGCTGCATGCATCAAAGAGATGATCTCCTAGGATGGTACATTAGTATCTTGAAGTGGTTCATTTAATCATTGAATTTGATTGGTAATTTTAACTTTGGGAATGCAACATTTAGCAAGTGGAACATAAAGAGGGGGTGTGCTCACTTGACCCTTTGGATTAATGGTAATTTAGACCTTACTAGAGGGATGTGGGATACCATTATCTTTAAGTGAGGAGTGAGAACTGGGTTCTATTATAGTGAGGGGTGGCTTGGGAGATTCATTGGTATCTTTATGTTTTAGTGAATCACATTCTAATTTAGTAGAAGAGGTGCTATAAATTTTAACATCTGCATCATTTGACATAGAATCATTAATAGAAGTAAAAACATCATTTGGATTTGCATTAAGTTTGAGAGGAGTGAGAGAAGGGTTAGAAGCATGAGATGCATTTTCTTCTTCACTGTGTGCATAGTAGTCATTATTATTCCATGCATTATCACAATTTGCATTTTGTTCATTTGAAATAGAAGAATTTGAAGTATCATTTTTATATTCACTTTCATTCTCATATTCATTTGCATGTTCACTATCATATTCATCATCACTTCCATCATTACTAGGGAGAGGTGTAAGAGAAAGAATTAATTTCTTTCTAATATGCAATAAGTTATCATTGGTATTTGGAATATCATGTGTATATATGCTATCCATAGATGGAGTATATGAATTTTATTCATTTTTTACATGAGAAGAAAGAGTATAAGATTATCATTTAAACATTCTTTTGAGAGAGTAGAGTTAGGGACACATAATGCATCTTATAAATTATTCTTTGGTAATTTGATTCTATTGTATTTATATTGTTGTATTTTGAACATAGTAGTAGCAAAAGGTAGAGAGAGATTAGGTTCACAGGGAAGCAAATCATCACCAATAAGAGGTTCACTTAGAAGTGTATGATTAATTTGTGCATTGTGTCTAGGAGAATGAGGTGAGAAGTATCTTTCCCATTTATCAAAATTATTTTCATTCAAAGAAGGAATAAAAGAGATGGGTTTAAGAGAAAAAGATTCATCTAATTTTTATTCACCCACATCATTGCATACATCATCATATCCTTCATTACAACAATAGTCATTATCTTCACTATAAATGAAATCATTTTCTATAGTTTTAGCTAATTTGCAATTTTGCAAATTTGTCCAATCATTGTCATAATTGTAAGAAAATTTTATAAATTGATCTATGGGATGAGAAGGCGGAATTGCCTTTGTGGCCATTTTATCACCAAAGAAATTTTTTAAAATCACTATGAAGCAAATAAATGCACAAAGAACTACTAACATTGAATTTTGAAAAATAATTTTGATAACCCAAATTATTTGCATTAAATTCAAATATTTTTTCTAAAAATTGTAAGAGAGGAAAATTTGAGGTTTGAGGACTTATTTTGGAGATCTAGGGTTTTAAAATGGGGTTTTATAATTTTTGTAAATTATGCAATAATTTTGAATTGTAAAAATTATTTGAAAATAAGAATATGCACAAAAATTAATACAAAAATCAAAATTTTGAAAATTAAAATTTTTCACAAGAAACTACTGATTTTGAAATTTTGAAATAATTTTTGACAAGGTAATTAATTTTAAAAAATTTGAAAATAGTTTTCTAAAATTGGCAAGGAGGCAAGGCTCATTGTTTGATTACCTAGTTTTAAAATCTAGGGTTTTGAACTAGGGTTTTAGAATTTTTGAAAATTATGTAATAATTTCAAATTTTAAGAATAGTTTTTGAATAAGATAAATGTACAAAAATTAATACAAAAATCATAATTTAGATAATTAAAATTTTGCACAAGATAAGAAGGAAAAACCCTAAGTGTGGCTATCATTTTAGGTTTTTTATTTGAAGTAAGTTGGGTTCACCAAATGTTTTATTGTATTTAGGAGATTAGATGTTTAATTAATAAGAAATAAAGGTCTATAGTGATAGGGAAAATCTACTCTAACATGGAAAATCATAGATTTTATTTGATAATTATACAAGATAAATAAGAATTAACTTAGCTAGATTTGTGCTGAAATAAAAGATTCTAAGTCTAGAATTTGAGGAGTAGGATTGGGATAGTGTCTAAATTCTATCTCTATTCTATATTTATTGATTGGATAAGAGCACTAAAATTAAGACACCCTGGCATCTAGTTCTATAGTCCTTTCTTGATGCTGTTGTCTTGAGGCTAAAAGCTTTTTAGGTTCTATTCATCTATTCAATATAACCCTGCGTACCAAATTTAAGGTCTTGGAAGTCACTAAAGCTTTCTATAGGTATATTTAAATATTTAGTACCTACATTATTCTATAGACATGGAAAAAATAAATAGAATCAAAGCAAAAGGGGAAAATTTGGGTAGTGGGAAGAGTGATCACATAATTAAGAACCCCTACTATTTTGATTACTGCCTACATTAACCCTCAAGCTAGGGTCTTATATCCGATGTAGTTATCCCTTAGGGAATGTGTATAATCAATGCACATGATTGATGAAAACATGAATTTTTACTAGGCCCTCCCTTGATCAAGCATGCAAAATCTATGTGTGATGTAGAGAAGCTGAGCTATATTATTGATTGATTTTATTATGTCTTATATGCCAAAATAATAAGTGCTAGATATAAAATGCCTTGTGTAGTCATTTATATAGGAGACTCATTATTTCAAATTTGGGATATTTATTTTAATTTGGTTGACATTTGGAAAGTTAGTAATGAATTAAAGGAAAGGGGTAAGACTCATCCTACAGAAGAAATTGACCATTGGGACCAAAATGGCTCTTGGACAATAACATTAGAAACTAGACACCCTAGGTTTTAGTGCTATAGTACTATTTGGGAGCTATTGTCTAAGGGGTATGGGACCTAGGGGAATAGGTCTAGACCTAAAATATTTACTTGGGTTTGAAAGGGTTAAGTCTGGAAAGCTACAAATGATCAGGGATAAGCAAAATGATGTCTACAAAATTTAGTAAGACCAAGACAAGTCAGATAAAAGGACATGACTAAATGTGAATAAAAGCTCATATTCTCTAGTTGGAGTCTCCTATAAAAGGACTGTTAAAATACATAATGTGTGTGTTTACTTGACCAATTTAGGGTGTATACAAATATAAAACAAAATCTTAGGCATTTCCTAAATATCATGAAGAAGTGGAAATTAAAGACTATGCTTATCTCTTTACTATGGATATGAGTATTGGGGAAAGCCCATCATGCCATGATATATATAAATGATATATAATGATCATAAATAGAGTATCATGTAGCCCTTCATGATAGCAAATATGTAGTTTTTAAATTAATGACACATAATTTCTAGGGAAATCAAGAAAAAGTGAAAATAAAGGCAACCTTAAAGTATCAAAAATTAATTTTCAATTTATGAAAGTAAACAAATAGAAAATAAAATATTTTAAAATTAAAAGTGAGATTAAATACTATGAAAATAAAGTGAATTATCTTGCTTATACAAAAAAAGAAACACAAAATAAGGTCTGCTAAGTCCAATCTAGTTGAAGAAATTAAACAGAACAAGGTCAATTCTAGTTAGAACATTTTATTTCAAAAAAATAGGCCAAAAAAACTAGGTCAGCTTAGGTTGACTTAGTTTGTTGGTAAGATAAGGAGATGTAGAACTAAGTCAACAAGGTTGATTTAGCTGACTATGTGATGCAATTTTAGTAGAACTACAAACCTAGAAATAATAAAATGGAAACCTAGAGATTGAGTAATTTTAATTAAAAATAGAAATAAAAAACTAAGATAATTAACAAAAATTAAAGAACTAAGCTAGTTAGAATAAACTTGAGTAATATAACTAGCTCAACTAGGTCGACTTAGTTGGGTTAGTATGAAAACTATAAGTTTGATCACTAAAATTGAGTTGTCCTAGATCAATTTAGTCTTTTAAATATAAAAAATTGAAAAACATAAATTTAATAGGTTTGACCATGGTCAACTTATTTTGTAGAAAGCTAAAAACTGAAAATAGTGAAATAAGACTCGGTCACCTTGCATCAACCTAGCTTATTAAGATGGAAAACTAAAAATTGTATAAAATAAAATTGGGTTGACTTAAATTGACCAAGTTAACTATTAGAGGAAAAATAGGAAACCAAGAATATAATTGGGTCAACTTACGTCAGCCTAGTTTCCTGTAAATGAAAATTAGAATATAGAGAATCTAAGTCAGCCTACATGACTTAGTTAACTATAGATATAAAATCTATAACTAGAGAATAATATTGGGTTGAATAGAGTGACTTAGTTGATTATGGATGTAAATATATAAATAAATAAAAAAATTGGGTCGACCTACACAACCAAGTTGATTATAAATGGAAAATTTGAAATGTAAGGATTAGATTCATGTCAGATTGATCAAAATGTATGCAAAAAGTTAAGGTATATCTACAAATTATCTTAGTAAATCCAAGATTAAATAAGGTAATCTATAGATATAGAATCTATAATTAGAGAATAATATTGGGTTGACCAAAGTGATTTAGTTGATTATGGATGAAAATATACAAATAAAGAACAAAACTAGGTTGACTTGTGTATGCAATCAAAAATGCATCATATTTATAAATCAATCCTAGCTTAGAGAAGATAGAGAATACCTACACTTTTGATTGGGAATACATTTGTTAAGCAGGGGCATGACCAATATGGGGATGCACTAGACTCGATTATGGGATCACTTGTCACAATACATCATGTTCGGAAGGGTTTCAAAGCTTACAATCTAACATAATCATGTAACCACCCTAAAAGAGTCCTAGGTTTAGTGTTCACTCTATTATAATAAACAAGAAAGAAAATCTAATCTAGTAAACACCAAAGCTTATGGCATAAAGTGGGGGCTAGAAATAAAAAAAACTAAACTAAACAAGCATAGAAGACATACTCAGATCAATAAATATGGAATTATAATACATGGAACAAAATCAAAACTACATTATCTATCTACTCTTACAAAGGAGAAATAAATCTAAGAATACTTACCTTGAAGATGAACCCATTGAGCCTCAATATTTCCCTTGGCCAAGGTGCTTCGTATGAGATTTTTGTGGTATATAAGGATAACAAAGACAAATCATCTCTAGGCTACACAAACTATCTATGCATCCAAAAGACTTCTCCATAAGATAAGATCCATATCTCCAAATAAAGTATGAAACCCTAAGATTTATTCCTCAAGTAGAATGGTCAATAAGTAGATGTTCATTCACACTTATTCTTATTTTCTTATCTATTCTCAAATAGTTGGAAATAAACTTGTATATATAGGTGGATCTTACCCTAAATACTTTTGAATATGTCATCTATATGAGGTTGACCTAGTTCATCCCTGTATGTTTTTAGGAGATAAATCACTAGGTCTTGAGCTAGGTCAATCAAAGAGATAACAAAACTCTCAAGTGAAAATATCCAAAAATAGTATAGGGTCAACCCAGTCAACCTTGTAAAGTAATCAAAGGCTAAAAATTGTATAGGGTCGACCTAGTCCACCTAGTATAACAACCTATCAAAAGGGGGATAAGGCAAGGAACTAGAGGATAAAGCATGCCAAACTCCTAGAATGGGTAAAAATGAGAAGAATAATCTTAAGGTATATAGTTTTATGAGACAAGTGTGTACATGGCAAGTGAAAAAAGGGACAACAATCTTATGAAGCACCAATGGTTTACCCACCCCTTTCCCAATGCACCCCTTAATGCGTGCACTCAGAGAGATTGAGACTCAATAGGTTCCTACAAGATACAAAGTGTCAATAATAAATAAATGTTTGAAAACATTATGTGTATACATATGCCCCACTCGAAGCTCAACACGTGTCATGCAAGTGCAATATAAGATGGTGCTTTGGCAAATAGAACATGATAACACACAATGCTAATGCTAAGTAAAGTGTAGTAAGTAGTGAATAAGATAAAGGAGAGGATGGAATTGAAAAAGACATACCTTTACTTACCTTAGTGCTATAGATAAATAATTAGACTGTAATAGAAGGTGAAGGGATCCAATGCAAAGAACACTAGGTGAACCTATAGAAGTTAGTGCATAAAAAAGCCAAAAATCAAATTTTTTGGAAGATAGGAATATAGTAGTGAGAAATGAGTTAGAGATAAGAATTTTAGAAAAATTGGAAAATAAAGATTGTTAAGGCAAGGCTAGAATATTGAAGGCAAACGAATGATAAAAGGATGGAAAATGAATAAAAAAATGATTGGAAAATACATTAAATCATGTTAGAAAGCATGTAAAATGTAAATGACAAAAAATAATGTAGAACACACTAAATCATGTTGGGAAGCATGTAAAACATGAATGAAAAAAAGGAATATAGAACATACTAAATCATGTTGGGAAGTATAGAAAACATGAATGACAAATGAAATATCTATGCAAGAAAACTTGAATAAAGATAGGTAAGAAAGTGAAAAGTAAGATGATGTAAGATAGGAAAAAAAAACATGAAAGTCTAAAAATGAAGTGTAATTGAAGATGTAAGACAAACATGAATAAGGAATACATAAAGATAAACATTTAATAATGGGAAATGTCATATGTAAGATAAGTTAAGTCTAAAAAAATAAAAAGAGAACATGATGGATAAATGAAAATGAATTTTTTCTAAAGGATGAAAACTCAAACTTAGTGCTTGTTCTATGATATAATGTAAGAAAACACAAACACCTAATGACACGACTAGTATGACAATGAGATGGTGTGGTAAATAAAATGGTGTAAGAATGTAATCCATAGTTTCTTAGACATATTATTTTACTCTAAGGATAGATAAAAATAAAAAAAAGTAATGCTAGCATGTTTTTAAGAGGTGAAGAAGAAGAATTAATAGAAGAGGGAAAATAGATTTGGAATCATAATTTTTATATCAAGGGGGGAAATAAAATGCGTGAAGGGGAGAATGAAGGAAAAACCAAGGTAGAGGAACTCTTTATCAAAGTCAAGACACTCAAATTAGGTTTGTCAAAACAAGAGGAATTTTGACCTCAAGGACCATGAAAAACTTCTCTTAGCTACACAAGTCTTAGGTCAAAAAATGAAGTATATAGATCATACCATGAAGGTTATATGCACGAAAATTAAAATAGACCTACATCCCTAAAACATGTTTCCCATTCCTTAGGACCCATTATAGAGTTGTTAGTCTACTCCAAAGATTGGGTACTTGCTTGAGAAAGTAGGTAGCACCATAGAGTTTGTTGAATTATCCTATTCCAATCTATTGGCTTACAACACCCCAATGGAATTCAGCTCTATGTGAGGCCAACTATGGAGTTTGAGCTTTGATTAGAGATAGGATATGTGCTTGAAATCACATCTTTTGGTGTGATTTTGAATTTTGAAACTTATATGTTGCCTTTTGTATAGCATTGCCTTTTGATTCAAATGATTTGGATTTTAAATTTCTTGATGGATTTTTCTATTCCTCCTCCATATGGATTTGGAAAACCAAACATGGGTTCTAAAGATGACTTTTATTTTAATACTTGGGATAAGGTTTCAAAGAGAGAAATTCAAAGAGCATGGGGTCTAAGTCTTGTAAATCTAATTGAAATAAAAGTGTTTTCTTAACTTTGACCTTGTTTTATCCAATGTGGAGTGAAAAAAATGGGAAATTAAGAAGAGTGACACATGGAATAATTTTAATTACTTCCAATTGTAAAAAATGTGACAAAGGGTAAAAAGGGATATAATGATATTAAAGCGTGATTCCTTATCATAAGAATGAGGGAAATGGAGGAAAACATGCTAATATATATTGTTGTGCAAATTCCATCTTATCAAAAAGAAACAAAAGCTAAAGTTGAGAATGAGAATTAGTGATATTTTTTATAAAAGGAATAAAAAGATGGTAATTTTATGAAGAGAGCCAAGTCTTATCCATGATCTTATATTGTAACTCATAAAAGAGAAACCCATGAGAGTGCAAAAAAGAAAAATGTGAAACAATAAAATGAGAAAAGAAGCAAACATGTTATTTATTGAGGAGGGCCATGTCATATCCATGGTATTACAAAGAAACTCACAAAAGAGAAACCCAAGGGGTGAATGTTAAATAAGGGGAAAAATAATCATAAAGCTACTAAGGCAGAAAATGACATAAAAAAATGAGAATAAAATAAATATATGAGGATAAAAAATTAAATCAAATGACAAATGTAATGTGTAATAAAACCAAATAATGTAAAGGAAGACAATGATTCTAGTAAAATTAAAGTAAAGGAAATAAAGTGCACAAAAACAAAGAAATATGAAGAACAAGTAAGATCTATGTTAACGTATGTATCAAACATGAGCATGTGAAATATAATTTTATAAGTATTACAAGGTTTCTTGAAGTTTAATTTTTTTTCTATTATTCATTTTAGAATAAGAGTGGGCATCACAAGATGCCCCAAAGGGTAAGTGGATGCAGGAAGGGTATCATAAGATGCCCAAAAGTATGAAGGGACATGTGGATGGGCATCACAAGATGCCCCAACATGTGAGATGGAGTGAGGTAACTATTTTCACTTAGATATACACCCTTTAAGGAGATGACAAGGCTCTCCTCATTCAATTGAAATAATGGAATCACCTCTAGGATTATGGATAGCCTAAGGAATGAGGTGAGTCTCTAGATAGGGCTAGCTCCCTTGATGTACCACTATGGATAACACTACAACTAAACTTTAGGGGTGAAAAAGGGGAAAGAAACTGAAATAAAATCAAATATAATGGAGGTAATACACAAAATTTATCAATGACATTCAACCATATGTATATTACACTTGAGACCAAGCAACAAACTACACATACACTCTTCCAATCTACAACTTCTCACATCAATGTTACATTGTGAGGTCAAGATAAACATCTAAGCTAAGGAAGATTAGAAAAGAGGCCTTAAATGACATTGATGAAGAGGAAAACTCACTTAATCCTTGACATATCACAAAACACTTCACATGAACTATAATAATAAGTTTTCCAACTGCAAATAGGATATAAGAATGAGCTAACATGCTAAGGAAACAAGAGTGTCACTTAAGCAAAATAGATCATTAAAATGAAACACACTATGAATAGTCATAGAAGAGGTAAAACTTAGTAATTTTATTTATCAAAAGGTATAAAAATGAGTAGGGCTTCATCATACTCAGATGGAACATCCAATATAATGCCAAAATGGCTAACTCTTATAGAGTTTGAGAGAGAGAGAAAAAAGAGAAGTCCAAGGGTCACAAGGACACTTGTCAAGATGAGAGAATCATTTGTTTATGTATTTTAAATATATATGGGGTGGTACATGTAAGATAAAGAGCTATAAGTGTCATCTCAAATCATAAAACTCTTATAAAGTGACCTAAAACTCCTTTTCTTGCATAGAAAACTACCTTCATGATTAGGCCTATTTGAGTGGATTATAAATGATAAAGGGTAGGTAAAATGATTTTAATGGAAGAGGAGGATATTATACATGTTTAAAAATAAATAGGTTTCATTCCTAGTCTTTTAGAATTTCCTAGAAGAGAGCCATCATCACCTGCACTTTAGGAAACCTCGTTATCATGCACCTTTCACACTTATCTTCAAATTTGGATTCATTTGTTCATTCAAGTATATAAAAGGTAGTGGTTGACATGTGTAAAGAACCTCCATGTACTTGGAATAATAATTTTAACCTTAAAATCAATTTACTTTAATATTTTCTTGCTTCTCTCTAGCTTGCCCAATATGTCAGATTTGACTGGCTGAGTTGAAGGATATTGTTTGAACCCTCAAGACTTGTTTCAAGAAATATAGTGAACATAGAGAGTTATAAAAAATATAAATCTTCCATAAAAACTTGGTTTAATCCTTATAATCCTCTTTTATCCTATACAACACATAAAATAGTGAAGAAAAGTCTATTTTTGACATGTCTATATAGTTCCATACATCTAATTTGTATGTGGAGAAGTTGAGGGGGTCCTTTCTAAGATCCAATAGGTTTCATGATAAAATTGTGACATTATATTATATTTTAAACTCAATTTTACTAATTTTTCCTTAAATACCTTGGATAACATTCCCTAACTCCTTTGGATCCCATGCAGATCCTCATGAAAGATATGAGCTTCAAAAGATGGCCTATCGAGCTTATTTTTACCATTTTACACAAGTGTAAGTTGGTTTTGGACCAAAAATGGTTTATCCTTGGTTTTATATATAAAAAAATATTTTTGACACTTCTTTATCATTCCAAAGAACATGCGCCAATTCATATGAATGTTCATATCATGTTATAAATGTAAGTGACTCCTCATTGCTCATTAGGTTCAGTCCTTGCCTAATGGGGTTGACTGTACTCTTGAAATAAAAATGATTTATGATGGTTTAATTTTCCTAAAAAAGGTTAATTTTTTTTTATATAATTCAATTAATGTGTTCCAATAGGTTTAAAATCTCATCTCATTCTAAAATTAAAAATGACCCTCCATTTGGCCTCTAGGTTTAGTCATGCCTAGTAGGGTTGCCTTCAAACTTGAGTGTTTATACCTACAAGATGGAATTAATAATTTTATAAGATATTTATCATGTTAAAATATATGTTTTGAAAATTTAAAAACCTTATTTAATGTATCTATCAACCTTCAACTCATTTATCCATTCCAATCCTCCAAGGCTGCAAGTTATATGCACAAAGGGAGCGCCCTCTGTCTGAGACAAAACAAAGGGCACTCACATATTACATCATAAAAATATTAATATTTTATAGGATAATAATGTAATAATGTGGTAATACACAAATTTTGAACCTTTTAACCTATGTTTAGACCTTTCATCCTTAACAAAACCTAAAGATAGTCTTACAAAATGAATTGTGTATAGGCTTATTAACTATGAATGTGTTTTATGAAATAGGGGTACCTAAAAGTGCATGTTATGATTAATTTGGATTTTAAAATAATTAATAAGGGTCATTTACATCTTATAGTATTATAAAAACACATTTTAGAACCATGCTTCACTTTTGGGCAACCCTAGATCATCAATTAGGACTTCCTTCTCAACTCGCTGCCTTACTGTACTTTAGGCATGCCTATGGGTTATTCTAAGTAGGGTTAGAAATTTGGAGATAATGTACACATCCATTTAAAATATATAAATATAATCTAACACCTTTTGGATTCAATTGTTTCATTATATTTCATTTCTCCCCTTTAAACACTACTTCCCCTTTAAACTGAGTCTTGACTTAACTATCACTATTTTCTTATTTAGACCTTACTGTAGGTAGCTATGCAAATTTTGGTCTTGAGAATGGTTTATAAAAAAAACTTATTTATGTTATTTATTATATTATTATTCATTCACCTCAACTTTTTGTGTTAACCTTAAAAGGACCAAAACTTGTTCACTATCTGCTACATAGTCATCCCTAATGGCTGTAGGTGCTCAATTGGACCACCTATATGGATTAGGAGTACACATGAGGATAAAGAAACAAATTATGAGTCATATTTATGGTAATTTAGAGTAAAAAATGTACCTTTAAACTGTTAGAAACCCCCAAATCATGGAGATAAATTCTATTTTATAACTTTTGGAGCTAAAGTCCATGTTGAGCTCTTTCCTATAGATCTCACTGTCTTAATTTAATGTTTTTTGGAGGTACCTTTAGGCCTTTTGAAAATCACCTTACTTTTATCATCTACCCTTCCAACTTAGAAAGGGTCTTATTTTAATTTAGAGACAACATGGCCCACCTATTTGGATTCTTTAGAATCCCCTCTAGGCATGTTGTAAGGTACCTAATAAAACCTCTTAGAGCTCTATTTCCTTATTTTTGGAACAATTTCCCAAAACATAGTCCTCATATCCTTAACTAGTTTCAAGCTTTCTCTTTCCACCTTGACACCTTATAGTAGTTCATCTTAGTTACTTTGTTCTACTAGGATCCTAAGAAGGAATTAAAACTTGATTCAATGGCTCAAAAAGGGATCTCTATTTGTACCTTTTAGAGATTGAAGGCCCGAACATAGTCAACTCATGCTAAGAGGTGTTTTGTGATTTCATATTATCCATTGACACTCTTATATGAGTCTATAATACTTAAAAATTAAATTCTATTGATTAAAAAGAGTTTCATTATACTTAAAATTTCTAACATAAATACATCTGTCTTCTATTCATATCACTTGTAGGTGGACATTATCATATGCAGGCAGTATGGAAGAATTGAAGCAATATGTGTGTTGTATAAGATCTCAACTTGGCATGGTACCTAATTAAAATGTTGAAATTAATCTCCTATATACTATAAGGTAATGAAACAAGTATTAAAACATCCTATTTAATGTGAAACTATCTTCCAAGCACTTGGAACAAGGCAGGTAACATGTTGAATGATTGGTCTACCATAGTGGAGACATGGAATTGCAAACACGAGAATAAAAGATACTTGTATGAAATATGAAAAGGGGGTTTAAGGATACTTGTAAAACATGTATATTAATCTAACACAATCCTTTGAATCCATTGACAAAACACAAAACTCTTGGAAATGGTGAAAACTACTCATTACACTCAAAAGATACCAGTCTACAAATTTGGGGTTAATGGCTCATAAAAACACCAAAAAACATGGAAAAATATGGGATACATGAGGGGACATATAAAATATAATATTTAACAAATATGAGCAACTAGTTTGTATATATCTATTCAAACTAAGAGAAAATTGACAGGCTGTATAAATGAGCAATCAGTTTTATAAGGTGAACTTAAAATAGATGGTTCATATAGAAATATTAACCAAAATAAAACTTATTTATATTAAAATGTATATAACTCAGTTTAATATCAAGTCTTAGAGGTGTTTGGATTGAAACCCCTTGTGCTGATTGTACCAATCAAATACTTGAGTGTTACTTTAATCTACCAAGAAGGGCAAAAGTGTAATACAATGATTTTGGACCAAAAATGGAACTTAAAATAAATTAAATCATGGGTATTAGTGTGTGGGAGATATAGAGTCACATTTACATCCTTTCCAAGCGGCACACTTCTCAAAGAGGTTGTACAAGTGCCAAACTCTTCCATTTCTTTAGGAAAATTAACTTTTCTTCTGATGAACCTATAAGTTTCAATTTTTTTAGTTAATTAAGACATTTTTAGACACATGGGGAATGAAATAAACCATTTAAAATTTAAAATTTTCCAATAAACCCATACAAAGCATTAAATGCACTATTTTTGACCCTTAAAATGACCCAAAATGATAAATAAACCTAGAAACTAATTGACCAAAGATAGTAAAACATTAATTGATATGAAATGACCTATAAATCACCTCATGACAAAATATTATACCCCCTTATAAGGATAAAAATAAAATTTTTAACTAAGGGTGTCCTCATTTGACCTAAAAGTCAAATTTGGAATAGAAGAAGCTTCTTGAGGAAGGGTGGGAGGGACTTGCAAAGGATCAACTCCATTCTCCATTTCATACTCTTGGAAAATGATTCTATCATTTTTATTACCCCATGACTCTACTATCTTGATCCAACTTAGGATGTTAGGATTAGATCTCTTCTCAATTTCACACTCTTGGTTAAGACTTTTGTCCTCCCTCTTTCCCCATGACTCCACTATCTTACTCAAACTTGGAACATTGGAATTATGAGTCTCATTTTGAGGTGGTGGGGATGTAATGTGAGAGGGAAATGAGGGTTTGGAATAATCTTCCTTTACTACCAATATAAACTACTACATATGCATGTTAGCCAACTCAATTTGCCTATCAAGGATTGCTTCAAATACAAGGTTCTTCTTCTCAATTTCTCCTTCCAATTGATTAGGAAAAGGATGGCCTTGATAAGGTTGATTGGGTTCATGAGTGGGAACCATGTAGGGCTGATATCAAATTTTTATAAGTGGAAATTATGGATGATATGTTTGGTGAGGCTTCCTTTCATGAACTTCTAGCCTTTCCTCTAAGGAAGAGACTAAACCACTCACATCTAACATCTCAATTGTGAGCCCTTGCCAATTTGCTCTCTCAATAGGTATCCATTATCTCTTGACCAAATCTAATGAATTTCTCACTTGATGGATGGAATGATTAAGAATATTTTGGCCACATCCCCTAAGAGTATTAAGCTCCAACATATATCTCTCATAGTCTAAGAGTGTCTACTTAAAGGTGGAAATGGGCTGATTGAAGAAAGGATTAAGTTGAATAGGAACAAGACATTAAGAGGGATAAATACGAGAATGTTAAGGATCATGTATAGGCTAGATATGATCATATTGAGGCTGATGAGGCTCATGACAATATTGACCAAGGACTTGCTCATATTGATAAGGAATGAGACAAGATGGATATGTTTCACCAACTTGTGTAAGATAAATCTCAACACCAAAATTAGCCATGAATATTCATTGAAAATAAGAACACAAAGAAATATGTTATCATAAATCTTAAAAGGATTTATTGGGATGCTTTACTAGTTGATATGTCTTTGGAGTCTCCATTGATGCTTGAATAGATGCCTCCAAAGGTTGATTGTTGAGAGACAACACCAAAAATCTCTCAATCTCTTGGAACAAAAGTCCCATCAGGTGTGCCAAAAACTATTATCAATTGGATATTAACCATTTGAGGACATGAAAAGGCTCTCATCATCCAATTATAAAAATGGAATCACCTCTAGGATTATGGTTAGACTAACAAATGAGGTGAGTCTTTAGATAGGGCTAGCTCCCTTGATGTACCACTATAGATCAAACTAAAACTAAACTTTGGGGGTGAAAAGGGGGAAATAAATTGAAATAAAATCTAAACTAATGGATCTGATACACCAAATTTACTGATGATATCCAACCATATGCATATTACACTTTAGACTAAGCAACAAACTAAACATACACTCTTCCAATCTACCATATCTCACATCAATGTTACATTGTGAGGTCAAGATGAACATCTATGGTAAGGAGGAATATAAAAGAGGAATATAATTGAAATAATGAAGATAAAAAATCACTTAATCCTTGACATATCCCAAAACACTTAACATTCCCTGTAAGAAGAATTTTTCCAACTACAAATAGGTTGCAAGAATGAGCTAACATGCTAAGGAAATAAGAGTGTCACTTAAGCAAAATCAATCATTCACATGAAACAAAATATTAATAGTCATAAAATATGTAACACTTATTAATTTTATTGATCAAAAGGTATAAAAATGAGCAGGGCTTCACTATACATAGGTGGAGCATCCAATACAATGCCAAAATGGCTAACTCTTATAGAGTTTGAGAGAGAGAGAGAAAAGAAGAGAAGTCTAAGGGTCATAAGGACACTTGTAAAGATAAGAGAATAAGTTACTTGTGAATGTGAGATAGATATGGGGTGCTTAATGCAAGATCAGAGGCTACAAGTGTCATCTCAAATCATAAAACTCTTGTAAAGTGACCTAAAACTCCTTTTCTTGCACAAAAAACTACCTTCATGATTAGGCCTATTTGAGTGGCTTGTAACTAATAAAGGGTAGGTAAAATTATTGTAATGGAAGAGGAGGATCTCATACATTACTCTCCATGTATTTATTTCATGCTTGGTATTCTAAAATCACCTAGAAGAGAGCCATCATCACCTACACTCTAGGAAACCTCCTCATGCACCTTGCACACTTGTCTTCAAATTTGGATTCAGTTATTCATTAAAGTACATAAAAGGTAGTGGTTGACATGTTTAAATACCCTAAATTTACTTGTAAGAATCAAGTGCACCTTAAAATCACTTTACTTAAAGATTTGCTCCCTTCTCTCTAGCTTGTCCAATATGCCAGATTTGATTGGCTGAGTTGAAGGCTATTGTTCAAACCCTCAAAAGTTGTTTTAGGAAATATAGAGACCATAGGTATTTATAAAAAGTCTAAATCTTCCATCCAAACTTGGTTTTTTCCTTAGAATCCTCTTATAGCTTGTACAACACACAAAGTAGTGAATAAAAGTCTATTTTTGACTTGTATGTATAGTTTCATAGATCTAATTTTCATGTGGAGCAGCTTGAGGGGGTAGTTTACAAGATATTATAGGTTTAATAATTTAATTATGCCATGAAATTATCTTTCCAACTCAATTTTCACAAATTGGTCCTAAGTAGGGTTTGCAAGGGTTTCTAAGTAGTTTTTGGTATTAAGTTTGGTTCATAAAAGTTGGATGTAAAAACTATAATTTTTTTTACTAATTTGGCCATTAAGACCCCTAATAACATTCTATAACTCCTCTGGCTCCCATGTAGATTCTCATGAAAGATATGAGCTTCAAAAGATGGCCTATTGAGCTTGTTTTCATCATTAAGCACAAATCTGAGTTAGTTTTGGAATAAAAATGGTTTCTCCTTGGTTTTATCTATAAAAAAATAGTTGGGACACTTCTTTATCATTCCAAATAACATGATAAAATTCATATTAATGTTCATATCATGTTATAAATGTGAGTGACTCCTCATTGCTCATAGGTTTAGTCCTTGCCTAATGGGGTTGACTGTACTTTTGAACTTAGAATAATCTATGATGGTTTCCTTTTACTAAAAAAGGTTCAATTTTTTTTTATATAATACCATGAATGTGATAAAATAGGTTGAAAATATCATCTCATTCCAAAATTAAAAATGACCCTCCATTTGGTCTCTAGGTTTAGTCATGCCTAGTAGGGCTGCCCACAAACTTGAGTGTCTAGACCTCCAAGATGAAATTCCTCCTTATGTAGGATATTTATCATGTTAACAGATATGTTTAAAAACTTTAAAAACATTATTTAATGGCTATATCAACATCCAAATCATCTAGCCATCCCAATCCTCCAAAACTACATGTTATAAGCACAAAGGGAGTGCCTTATGTCTGAGATAAAACATAGGGAACTCAGTTATTCCCTCGGACCAATATTAATATTTTATGGGAATAATAATCTCATAAGGGTGTAATACACCAAATTTCATCCTTTGAACCTATTTATATACATTTCATCCTCAAGAAAACCTAAAGATAGTCCTACAAAATGAACTATGTGCAGGCTTATTGACTATGAATGTGTTTTATGACATAAGGGTACCTACAGGTATGTGTGATGATTCATTTGGATTTGGAAATAAATAATAAGGGTATCTTACATCTTATATGATTATCAAAACATATGCTATAACCATGATTCACTTCTGGGTAACCTTAGATCATCAATTATGACTTCCTTCTCAACTCACTACCTTACTGTACTTTAAGCTTGCTTGTAGGTTATTATGTATAGGGTTAGACCTTTGGAGATAATGTCCACATATATTTAGAATCTATAAAGATCATTTATGACATTTTTTATTTACTTATTTCATCAACTTACATTTTTCCCCTTTAAACACTACCTCCCTTTTAAATTAAGTCTTGACTTGACTATGATTGTGTTTGCTTATTTAGACCCTACTATAGGTAGCTATGCACATTTAGATCTTAAAAATTGTTAATACAAGACCCTTATTTATGTTATTACTTATCCTCTTATTCATCCTATTCATTCACCTCAACTTATAGTGCTAACCTTAAAAGGACCAAAACTTGTTCACTATCTACTACACAGTCATTCCTAATGGCTGTAGGTGCTCAATTAGACTACGCGTATAGACTAGGAGTACATATGAGGATCAAGAAAAAACTTATGAGTATCCTTGATGGTAATTTTAGGTTAAAAATGTCCATTTCAGCAGTTATAAACCCCTAAATTATGGAGATAAAGTCTATTTTTTAACTATTGGAGCTAATGTCCATGTTGAGCTCTCCTATAGATCTCATTGTCTTAATTCAGTGTTTTTTGGAGGTACCTTTAAGCCTTTTGAGAAGCACCTTAATTTTATCATCTACCCTTAAAAATTGGAAAGGGTCTTGTTTTATTTTAGAAACAACATGACCCACCTATTTTGATGATTTAGAATCCCCTATAGGCTTATTTTAAGGTACCTAATAAAACCTCCTAGAGCTCTATTTCTTTATTTTTGGGACAATTTCCCAAAACATAGTCCTCATCTCCTTAACTAATTTCAAAAATTATATTGACAACTTGACACCTTATATGAGTTTATCTTAGTTAATTTATTATAATAGGATCTAAATAAGGAATTCAAACTTTATTCAATGCCTCAAAAAGAGGCCTCTGTTTGTACCTTTTAGAGATTGAAGGCCTGAACACAGTCAACTCATGCTAGGAGGTGTTTTGTGCTTTTATATTGTCCATTGAAACTATTAAATGAGTATATCATGATTTATAATTAAATAATAGGGTTTAAAAGGAGTTTTATCTTACTTCAATTTTCCAACATAAATACTTCTTTCCTCTGTTTAGACCACCTATAGGTGGACATTATCATATGTAGGCAGTAGGGAAGAATTGAAGTAATATGTGTGTTGCATAATCTCTCAAATTGGAATGGTAACTCATTAAAATATTGAAATTAATATCCTATAGCCTATAATGTCATGAAAAAATTATTAAAACATCCTATTAAATGTGAAACTATCTTCTAAGCACCTAGAACAAGGCAAGCAACATGTTGAATGGCTGGTCTACCATAGTGGAGAGATGGACTTGAAAACATGAGAATCAAGGAGACTTGTATGGAAGGTGAAAATTGGGTTAAAATATAATTTTAAGACATGTATATTAATCTAACACAATCCTTTGAATCCATTAACAAAACACAAAACTTCTAGAAATGGTGAAAACTACCCACTGCACTCAAAAGAGACCAATCTACAAATTTGGGGTTATTGGCTCATCCAAACACAAAAAAATGTGAGAAAAATAATTGGAGATTTGAGGGAACATATAAAAATAATTTTAAACAAATATTATCAACTATTTTCTATGTAACTATTCAAACCAAGAGACAACTGATAGGGTGCACATATGAGCAGGCAGTTTTGGAAGTTGAACTTCAAATGGATGGTTCATAAATTAAAATTGAAAAAAAAAAATATTGATATGAAAAAAGAGATAAATAAGTTTAATATCACTTTTCAAAATAATTTTACTTGAAACCCCTTGTGTAAACTATACCAAGTAAAACCTTGAGTGCTACTTCAATTTGTTAAGAAGGGAAAAATTATAGCAAAATGATTTTAGAATAAAAATGGCACTTCAAAATAAATTAAATCATGGATATGAGTGTGTGGGAGATGTATATTCACATTTAAATCCTTTCAAGGTGGCACCCTTCTCAAGAAGGCCATACAAGTGTCAAACTCTTCCATTTCTTTAAGAAATATGACTTTTCTTCTAATGAACCTACAAGTCTCAGATTTTTTAGTTAATCAATACCTTTTTGGACACATGGGGAATTAAATCACCCATTTAAACTTTCACATTTCCCAATAAAGCATTAAATGCACTATTTTTGACCCTTAAGATGACCCAAAATGATAAATAGACCTAGAAAATAATTGACCAAAGATAGTACAAGATTAATTGACATCAAATGACCTATAAATCACCTCATGACAAAATGTTATACCCCCTTATAGGCCTTAAAATCAAATTTTTTACTAGGGATGTCCTAATTTGACCTAAAAATCAAATTTGGTCAAAAATAACATTGAACCATTAGAATAATTTGCATTGGGTTGGTTGGTACCTTCAAAGATAGGCGGATGTGTTAATTTGTTAGATTTTTAGGAGGTTGAATGTGACATATTATGGGTAGGATAGCTATGAAGAGGTAAAGGAGGTAAAGGAGAACCGTGTATGTTATTCTTTTGAGTAGGCATTTGAATTAAGAAATCCTTTGGTTCATGTGACCTAAGAGGTTTAGGTTCAATGGATGCAATGATATGTTTAAATTTGTTCATGTTATCTATCCTTTCCTTATTGGTTTAAGAATAAAGATCAACTTTGGTTTGAATAAAATTAGTAGATGAGGATATGTATGGGACTATTATTGTTCATTACGTAGTTGATGTTGATGTGATTGTGGTTCTTGAGATTGAATTTGAGAAGCTTGAAGATAGTCTTGATAACATTGTTTTATGAGAATATCAAAATTAAAATGTGGACCAAGCAAAGAAGAAAAAATAAAGTGGTGAACATCATGACAAGACTCATGAGAATGACCTATAATAGCATGCCACCAACAAAATTTATCAGGATTGTACCATTTTGGAGGAGGTTTGGAAGGATCAAAGCTCATGTGTTTAGAGGGTGGGAATTTCTTCTTAAGTTGTTCTAGACTCAAGGGAGAGTGGGTTGGGTTCAAATTGGTTAAATTGGATGCTCTAATTTTAGATTGGGGAGGCTTGGATGAATCAATGTTATGAGAATATGATTGGAAAGGTACTTTATTAGTTATTTGAGGTGTTTTAAATTGAGTCATAAGAAATTCTTGCCTTTTTTATTAGTCTAAGGCTTCTTCTAAAGTTTTAGGTGAAAATATTTGAACTTTGCATTGAAGGGGAACTTTAAGATCTATGATAAATATTTTTAAAAGAGTGTCATCATTCATGTTATGGTCCACTTTATGAGTGAGAGACCTGCATCGTTTGATGAAAGTATTTTTAGATTTATTGGGAAGTTGCTTGGCATTGATGAAATGGCTAAGGTAATTTTTAGGAAGGTCATCATGTTGGAATTCCTTCACTAGAGCATTGACTAAATCATCTATTTGTGAGATGTAATGTCTATGAATTTAGTTTTACTATTCAATTTCATTACCAATAAAGTTTTTGGCTAAGAGATTGGTGGTAACAAAGGTGTTAGTAGGGTCCTTAGTCCCATTATATGTGATAGTTGGAGAAATGTTTATAATATCTATGGATGCAATGAATGGGGCTAAAGGTTAATTTTGAAGATGTTGAAGAATTTTTATAGTTATTGGAGGTTGAGGGATGATATTTCCATTAACATATTTAAGAGGAGGAGGGACAAAATTTTGATTTGTTTGAGACATGATGACTTGGTGGTTGACTAGCCATGTTTATTAAATGTTGTTGCATGTTCATCATTTGAGATTGATTGGTTTTTTGCATGATGTTCATTTATTGAATGACTTGGGAAATAAGTTGAGTTGTATCAATAGGTGGGTTGGTGTTTGTATGAGGGATATTAGGGTTGATAGGAGGGGGATTATTTGTAAGTGGATGATTCCCAATATTAGTGTTAGTTATCTTAAGTGTGGTAGAAGAAGAAGGAAGCTTGGTAAAGCCACCATTATTGGTAAGAGTGTAAATAGTATTATCATCAAGATTTTTGAATAATTGGGAATCATCTAGATTATAAATTTGAGTGGTTTCAACCATGTTAATTTGAGAAGTGATAATACTAAGTGCTCTTGTTATGGGTGTAATAAGAGGATTGTGAACATGGGTTATAAGGGGTGGAACATAATGTGAGGTTACAACATTTGATGTAGATGGGTTGATGAGTTTATAAATTCTAAGTTTAGAATGTGTAAAATTAATATAAGATATATGATTGTCATGATTTTGGATTTATCTAATAGGATTCTCTGGATAGACTATATGATATGAGGTATATCGAGATTGAGAAGATTTAAAACTATGTGATGAACAACTACACCATAAAGAGTTATCTTCTATGGTGGTAAGGCAAGGTAGGAGATAATAAACCATGTATATTTAGAATGGGTTGAGATAATCAAGAAATAATTTGATAAGAGGCTTCATGATACCAAGAAAGAGTGGAAATCATAAGGCTAGAAGGAAAAAAGGATAAAATTAGTAAATAGGGAAGGAAAAAAATAGTATAGGGTCGACTGGGTCAATCCAATATAAAAAATAGGGCCTATAAATAGTATAAGGTCAACTAGGTTGATCCAGTATAGTGAATAGAGGTTGGAAAAATGTACATGATCGACTGGGTTGACCCAATATAGTAGACAGGGAAAATTAGAAATCCTATAATAGATTGTGAATTGAAACAAGATAATTTTTTCAAGTAATTTAGAAAGCAAGAACTGAAAGGAAACAAATAAACAAATAATATATGATAAAAATAATGATGAAAAGAATGAAATAAGTGAAAAAATCTTACAATAATTAGTTCACATTGGGTTCAATAGAATATATGCAATCAAAAATGCATCATGTTTATAAATCAATCCTAGCTCAGAGAAGATAGAGCATACCTATACTTATAATTAGGAATACATTTTTTAAGTGGGGGAATGACCAATATGGGGATATATTAGACCTAATTATGAGATCACTTATCATAATACACCATGATAAGAAGGTTTGCAAAGCCTGTAGTCTAACATAATCATGCAATAACCCTTAAAGATTCCTAGGTTTAATGTTCACTCTATTCTAATAAATAAGAAAATAAATATAATCTAGTGCACACCAAATCTTGTGGCATAAGTTGGGTTTTAGAAACAAAACAAACTAAACTAAACATGTATAGAAGACATATACTCACATCAATGTATATGGAATTATAATACATAAAAGAGAAGCACAATTTCATTATCTATCTACTCTTATAAAGGAAAAATAAAGTTAGGAATACTTACCTTGAAGACGAACCAATTGAGCCTCAATCTCTCCCTTGGCCAAGGTGCTTCATAAGATATCATTATGGTATGTAAGTATAACAAAGACAAATAAGATCTAGGCTACACAACCTATCTATTCATCCAAAAGACTTCTCCAAAACATAAGATCCATATATCCAAATAAAGTATGGAACCCTAAGCTTTATTACTCAAGTAGAATGGTCAATAAGTAGATGTTCATTCACACTTATTCTTATTTATTTATCTATTCTCAAATGGTTGGAAATGAACTTGTATATATAGGTAGATCTTTCCATAAATCCTTTTGAATATGTCATTTGTATGAGGTCAACCCAGTCAACCTTGTATGTTTTCAGGTGATAAATCACTAGGTCCTAAACTAGGTTGGCTGAAGGGCTAACAAAAATCTCAAGTAAAAATACCTAAAAATAGTACAAGGTTAACCCAATTGACCCTCTATAGTAATCAAAGGATAAAAACTATATAGGGTTGACCCAATCGACCTAGTACAACCAACTATCAAAAGGGGGATAAGGCAAGGAACTAGAGGATAAAGAATCACAAATGATTGGAATGAGTAAAATTGAGAAGAATAAGCTTAGGGTAAATGGTTTTAGGAGATAAGTATGTAGGTGTCAAGTGGAAAAAGGGATAATAATCTTATGAAACACTAATGGTCTACCCATCCCTTTCCTAGTGCACCCTTTAAGGTGTGTACTCAGAGAGATTAAGACTCGACAGGTTCTTGTAAGATTCAAAGTGTCAATAATCAATAGAATTTTGAAAATATTATGTGTATACAACTTGCACAACCTAGTTGACTTTAAATCAAAAATTTTAAATGCAAATATTAGATTCATGTCAAATTTTACATGTATGCAACAAATTAAGGTATATCTACAACTTATCTTAGTATATCCAAGATTAGATAAGGTAATTGACTTACATTTATTTTGATACTTTGCATATTAGGAGTATGACCAAATTAGATATGTTAAACCTAACTAAGGGAACACTTATCACACAAAACTAAAGGAGAGGGTTCTAAAGCCTCTAAGAAAATAATATTATGAAATATCCCTTTCTAGGTTTTATAATTCATAAAATTAAATATAATCTAGTGTTATAAAAAATTATAACACAAAAAGGGATGGTTTGAAAAATAATAGAAACATGGGATCATGGTAGGCAAATAAGGGCTTAGATCACCTAAAGTGGAAGATGAAAAGCTAAAAAAACCCTATACCTACACTAAATTTTCATGTAAAGGTAATATAAACAAGGATTTAAATATTCAAACATATTACTTTGTGAAATATATATTGATCAAATGAAATACCAAAAGTTAAAGATACTTACCTTTGATCTAACTTGTTGAGTAACAATCTCCCTCTTGGCCAATGGTGATTTATAAAATATTATTGTGACTTTTTAAAAATCATACAAGTTGAAATTATATCTAGGATGAAATATTCCTACTTTGCATCTAAGATTTCCTACAAGATAAGCTATTCCTTCCAAGGCAAACCCTAAACAATGGCTCCTTCAAATTTTGATGTAGTAAATTATGAGCTATAATAATAAAAAAATCAATGTTCCCTTCTATTGGATTGAAGTGAAGGTTGCATTTATAGAAATTTATAATTTCTAACCTTTTGAATTTTTAGCTTAAAATTTCATATTTCCATGAACCAATTTTGAAAAAGTTACCATAAGGCCTCAAACTAGGTCAACCTAAGTTGACCTAGTTTGGTAACGTGTACTATAACTTTTATAACTAGGTTTGCCATTGTTGTCCTAGTATAAAAAAATAGTTTTTACTCAGTAGGGGATATTTTAGGGTATAATTTATTCTAAATTTTGATAAGTGAGGTTTTTTTCTTAGGGATTTGGATAAGTGGGATTTGTAATGGGTTTAAGTATGATATAACTAACCAAAAATATTGTAAAGCACTAATGGTCTACCCACTCATTTCCCAATGCATCTTTTAAGGTTTTCATTTAGAGATATTGAAACTCAATAGGTTATATAAGAGAGAAATCACTAGTAAATGATAAATTTTAAAAATATTGTGCGTATACACATAAATTGTTATATAACATCTTATTTCTAAAAATTTATACCAAGTAATTTAGAGAAACAAAATAAGAAAAAAGGGAGAAGGACAAGAAACAAGATAAGAGCCTAATTAAGCCATGAATTAATCATTCATCCTAATTCAAGATAAGATTTATTGATTCATATCTTAAACACTTGTGAAGACATTATCACCATGATCATTCATCACTCTATTATAGTAGATGATGGTTTAGCTTTGCATGTAGTTGCATGAATACTTCAATGAGGTTCAAAACCTTTGCTTGAGATATTCCATTTACACACACTCAAAAATATGTGGAGATATGATTTAGACATGTAAAATACAAGGTTTTCAACCCCACCTTAGCAATTTATTGAATTCATAAACCTTTATTTGTTATGAATATTGAACTATGTCAAGGAAAAAAAATAAAAAAAATCAAAGACTGTGCCTAGTGAAATAAAAAAGAGAGCATAAAAGTTAGAACAACATTAAACAATGAAGAAACATTGAAAAATGCAAATCCAAAAAAAATGTAGGTTAGAATTAATGCTCTTAGACATACTTTATGTAACAATCCACCCAACGATGAGCCTACCTAGGCAAGACTCAACCACCATTGTTGAAGGTGACAATTTCATCCAAGAGATCCATATTTCAAACACATGTGGTAGACAATATATGCATTCAAATCTAAGTTCATATTTACAAAATTCAATCAAGGTGTAATAATTCTATCTCATTTACTCTTCTTTACATTTTAATTATCATTATTACTATTTTAAAATTTTAGGGTTTTAACTATGTAAATCCTAAGTTAGATTAAAGGGTTGAGTTGACTAAATTAGTGAAAATGCAATAAATAACCACTAATTTTTTTAATATATTTTGACTTGTTTTGACTTTCTAAAAATAGTAATAAATATGTGTAAATAGAGACTTATCTAGAAAGTGACTATTTTAGAAGATTTGGGTGTTGAAAACTAGGTTATAAATAGGTTTGAGTGTCATCCATAGGGTCATTGGGTTTGATTTTCACTAGACATTATCAACACACTTAGTTATTAGCACCATACAACTCTAGTCTTTTGAAAATGGTGTTAGTGTCCTATTTGTAGGACTATTCCTATTTTTTAGGAGCACTTGCACCTATGTTTTTGGGTTCGGTTCTTGTGTGCACAAAAATTGGAACTTTGTAGTGTGCTTGGAATATATATTTTAGTATATAAACCATAATCCTCCTATAAAGTATGGAATGAGATAAAAATGTGTGTTTATTAGTAGGATAGGCCAGAAATCCTCAACACCCTATTGTGAAGAGAGTTGCCTACATGTCAATACTCTGATGAGGGTTAAATCTTAATGTATTTCTCCTACCTAGTTCTTAGTTCAAGTGTAAGTGAATGTTAGAATGATAGTGATATTGAATGCATTGAGTGATCTTAATATTAAAAATATTTAAAATCTAAGATAAGGGTAACTATAGATGGTATTATGCATAAGTAAGGTATAATAGGGATAAATAACCTTGATTTTTCTCATCTTATTTCTTATTTGAATAGGATTTTTCCATCTATTTTCCATATAGTAGATAGAGGTATAATAGTCTTATATTTATAGTGATATGTATCTTATGTAGATGATAAAATGTACTTAGGATGACCTTAAGAGGGGCACACATTTTAAAATATATTCATTCAAGAGAGTTAGGATAAGGGAAACTAACTTCGAGTTGGGGACACTAATGTCATGTGACTCTAGTGTCCTTAATGTGGCACTAATATCTAGCTAGTAAATTGCTATGCAAAATGGGTTGGGATATGAGAATACAATTTTTAGACTATGTTTGAGATGATTTTAGATGTTTTTGGTCTACATAATGGCTATAAAAGTGTGATAAAAGGTATATGATAGGTCTAGGGCTAATCTAGGAATAGGATGTCTCAAGCAAGACTCTTATAATCCATATAGCACTTTTAGGTGATTACATTTCCCCCCCTTTATGCTAGAAATGCAACAATGCAAAATGACTAGTATAAAGCAAAAATAAGGATACCTAAACTTACTAGGAAGTGAAGTTCATGTAGTTAAGTCTAAGTATGTGAAGTTGGGTCTGGATATGTGAAACATGATCCAAAGAAATGACCTGTAATGAAACATGAAAATATAGTCCTTGCTTAAGAGATTATCAAAATCAAAAGACAATGATGAATAAAGTAACCAAGTAACATTGATTAAATATATAAGAATGAGGAAAGGAATGAATACACCTCATTGGGTACATGAACTAATACATAAACTTGGTGAAAACCTATGTATGTGAGTGTACATAGTGATCAATTCATTGAATATATTGGACTGAGTTGATAACTTACTCAATCCTTAAGTGTGGGTGGCTTAGGAACTCAATCTAATTTTAACTCCATCATTTCCCACACCTACTTGGTGGATCATGAAATGTGAATAACTTGGATAAGACTATAAGTGTGTCAAACCCTCTCATATGGGTGGCTCAAGAACTCAAGTATGCTATGAATCCATCATTACCCACCTGTGTAAAGTAGATGCATCTAAAATTGAATTGTGGAAAGTGCTAAAAGTATCTAACTAGGTATATCTAACTATGTATGTCAGCTCTATGGCCACTCAGGTACATTAAGAAGCTCTAGGCCACACAAGAATTCAAACCACTTTAGATGGAGTAAGGCATGAAATTGGTGACAATTTAGAATATGATAACAAGTGTATATAATGTAGAGAATGACATGGAGTTTTCCATTTCATTTGACCAACATGTGTGTAACTAAGCATATAGAAACTATGTGATGCACACATGCCCCTAATCTGATATTTGAGTATACTAATTCTAAACTATGTAATGAATATATATGTGTATTTAAACTAAATGTAAGAGTGGTCATACTATGCATTATGCCCTCAATCTAAGCAACTAGTATGAATCTAAGCTGAAATGAGTGTATTTGAGCAATATCTAAACATAATTATCAAACTTATGAATGCATATGTGCACATCTATATTGTACCTAGTGTACTATTCTAACTAATTTAGACTACCCTAAAGCTAAGGCTACTAGACAGTAACACCATGTAGTAGACAATAATACCCTATGGTGCTAGTGTCGCATTTTGGGTGTTTGTGTCTATTTGGTCAGAAATCTAGGTGACTAAACTACTTTTTGAGTCCCTTTTTTCCTATGTCTAACATGTGTCTAATTTTTAAAACTAAGCCTATGTGCTGAAAATAATCTATGAATAGCAATGTAGGAACCTGATCTCTATGACAAACCCTTGTGAGTTCTCCTTGTTTTGAGGGTAGTTATGGAACCTATGTAATAACTATCCCCAAAATAAAATAGCTTTGTAAAATGTGTTAGATGGAGCATATATGATAATTGTGTGATATTCCAATAAAATGTGTAAACATAACATTATAATGTGAAAGTATCTAAGCATGGGTATATAATGTGAGATGTATGTTGTATCTAGCATTACATAAGGGTGTCAAGATAGATGTAATCAATGTATAATAGTAAATATGAGTAGCTACCTAGGGGGATGGGGCATAATGTCATCATGGTACCCAAGTAGAATGGGTAGATGCATGAAGTCCCTCATGGAATAAAAAATTAGTGTGTGTAACAAGTAAAGATGTGTGTCATGGTAAAGATGCATATAAGAAAACATACATACAAAACACATGAGGAACACAAAATTAGGACAAGGGGCCACTATACAAGGGACATGGGCACATGTCACTAAATCTAAACATATAAGACATAGAAAGACATGTTCAAATGCCCACATATGAAAGAAACAAGTAATTTGGCTTAGAACAAGCTCTAAATAGGACATGTTCAAATATATGCATATAAAATTAGGAAATCACACTCAATGGACATGGACACATGTCCAAGGCATACATACATATAAGTGGTGTAGAGACAAAAAATGACATATTCAAAATCTTTCAAAATGGAAGAAGCATATGAAACATAATTAAGTTGAAACTAGGAAATCTAGAAATGAAAGCATGTATAACTATGTAGTAAAAATCTACGTAAATGCAAGGATGTATATATGATGAGTTTAAACTAGTGATAGTCACCAAAAAATATGAGCATGAGTAGAAATGATCAATATTAAGATGTATCAATGTGTAAAATGGAATGTATATAATGTAAGGATATAATCTAGTAGTAGAAATTATGTATGAGATGCCCTTGAGTGGGTGGATGTATCAAATGAATAAAATTGGGTCAATGTATATGCCCCCAGTGGGTAGATGATAGAAAGACTAGATTAGTGTAGTGGACTAGAGTCCTGTATGTAATTTGCAAGCACTTGACAAGAAAAAGTGAAGCATATATGTATGATAAAATTGACTATACTAAGATAGATAACATATGCAATATATTTCAAGTAGTAGAAATGTAAACATAGCAATACATACAATATGTAAATTTTATATTTTCTATGTAATATTTAAATTTTTTTGTGTTTTGACATGTTATATTATTTTTTATTTTCTAGAAATATAAGCTCATGTACAAGTAAATGAAGATCAAATATGTACAAGGAGCGAGAGAGGTATGTGTAAATATATACTAGAAATATAAATTAAATAATATACAAGTAAGTTGTAATGTCTCTATAGATCCAAGAACATATCCATGGGATGTATATAATCAAATGATGGATCTGGTAGAAAATCATCCAGTGTCAGATATCAAATTTATCTAGACTCAAATAAGTCATCATTTTCAAGATCATCATACCAATATATATGTATTAGTGGAGCCTTATCCTTGGCATGAGTTTGGAGTCTATGCATTTAAATGGCATGCTACTCAATTGTGTAATATGTTCTCACATAATCCTAGGGTAAACTACATTAAACCATAGAGTATCTATGTGAAACATGTGGTTCTTATCTATGTCATCATGTAATATGTGAACCATGTGTCCATTATGAGTGAATTTCAATCATCTATTTGACTGATCAACTATGGTATTTGTTGCCTTTAACCATGTACTACCAAGTATACCCTATACATGAGTGTCATTGCTCAAAATGAAGAATAGTGTATTGGCCACCTTGGGGCCACATGCAACTAGTAGTGTAATGTTTTTAATGGAATCTTAACAATGTATAACATGTTGTATCTCACTCTCTTGATAACCACTGTGGTGTAAAAATGCTAAAGTGCAAGTGTTAGGATTGTAATCCTCATTTATATCCACATAGGGAACATTTATGTCTAATATAAAAATATATATAATCAATGGATCATATTGTGAATATCAGTGTCAGTGATGAATCTATTATAGTAATCATATATATGAAGGAGATCATATTGCTGATGGTGGTGATGAATGTAGAGGTGGAGGTTGTATGATTTAGAAAGTGCCATTAGCCTTATATTTATTTAGTGTATGCTACAATTCTAAGCATGTGTTAGTATCATGTCTTATAAGTCTATGAAAGTGAAAAAATAGATGCCCTTATTGTGGTGATATTTTTTTAACTGATCTATGATGGACTATGGGTAATATCATCTATCCTATATCAAGTAGTATCTATAAGTTCTGGTATGATTTGTCTTCTGAAATCCCTACCTAAATCTATATGACTAAATCAATATCCATGGATGTGACCATATGTACTAAATGGATCAAGGGATCTACTATTGACTATAGCTGAGTATGGGATCCCATAGCTACAGGATCCTAAATAAGTAATGTTTTTGGTGTAGGGTGAGGTATAAGTTCTTTTGAATTATATTTGTACTCTCCTAGGTCCATTAGTGTAAAAAACAATCCACATAAATAATCATCAATATCTATAAGTGGTGGCCTATGAATACATGTCATAATTATGAATGTAAGCCTCTTCCAAATTAATAATTAGTGGTAACTAGGCTTAAGGATTCATCATGTATCCTAGATGAGGATGTCTGTACTATGAGATGTTATTCTTCTATCATCAGTGGATGTAATTACACTAAGAAAGGTTATTCCTCTATCATGAGTGAGGTTAATTGTGTTGTATAAATCTTCTAGAGATGGTATATGAATAGTCTTTCTAGACTCCCCCAACTCATATGTATGCATATGCTCAATGGTAATATTTTGAGGTGGGGGTTCAATGAGAATGTGAGGTTCCTATTGAATGATGTACTTAGTGTAGGAGGTTCAATGAGTCTGTAATATCTAAATGGCTAATTATCTATTGGACATGTGTATAGGAAAAAAATTGACACATCTATGAAGAATGGAAGGTACAACCTCCATAGTATGTATGCAAGGTCTCTTGAGTAGAAAGTTGTAATGTAAATGGTTTGACATCCCTTGAAAGTGTCTAGATAATGTTTTTAGTCCTAATATAATATCTAATGTGATTGAACCTAATGTTTGTCTAGGAATGTCATCAAACCATCATATATTATTATATGTCTTTTGAATAAATGCTATATCAACCCCCATGGATTTTTGAAATTTGAGGTTACATATATTGAGTTGTGGGCCACTATTAATGAGAACTTGTTTAATAGCTGTGTTATTTATTTGATCTTGAATGAAAAGTGGTAAATTCTAATCAATTCTAATTATGAAGGCAATTCCTCATTAGAAAAGGATATCACATCCTCCATATCATTTATAGTATTCATGATAGATGCAAAATATGATGGCTCGATATCATGAGGCATATATATGTGATTAAGTTTTTGAAACATAATATCTTTGAAGATTATTTCTTTTTGAAGTAATTATAGTATAGATATTTTGGCTGGTGTATTTATCAATTGATCCACTATATAAAATTCTCTTTATTGATCTCTAGGTCTTATTGTAGTGTGCTAGGGATGAGGAGGGATGGTTGGGTTATGTTGCTCCTATATAGGCTAAGGAGGCACCCTATTCTACCTAGTGACAACTCAAACCACATGATCTACTATTTGTCATGGGTGAGTAGTAGAGGTGGGATAGGAGTGTAGATAATCAAGTGGTTTAGGTGGAGGTGGAATAAAAGTAGTCCTCTGAGCCCTTTGTCATCTAGTAGTAATTATAGGTAACTCAAAGTGATATATATAGAAATCATCCATTTTTATGATATATATAGAAATCCTCCACATAAAAATGGGACTCACATGATGGAAGACCAATATGTAAAATCAACTCAACTCAAGCTAAATCCATGATAGGAGTAACATACATTTATAATTTTCTATAAATATTTGGTAATAAACATGCTAATAAATTACAAGGCTTTATACCATGAAGTTAATCATGGATTCCATCATTATAATAATGGTAATAAGCTATACTTAAGACTGATTAACTACTATAAATGTGAACCCTTGGGTGATCTAAGGTTGGGATTTGTGTGAATTAGGGTTGTTTTGTAAAGATTTAAATTATATTTATTTAAATGAAACCCTAATGTGAGATTTGATTTAATGATCTCAGTTATTCCAAAAAATTAGAAAAATAGAAACATGTAGCCCTAATTTATTGCAAAAAGATCTTAAAATTATAAACTAGGATTTTGAGTAATATTTGAAGTAAGTTAGGTTCACCAAATGTTTTAACCTTTTAAGGTTTTACCTATGTAAATCCTAAGTAGATTAAAGGGATGAGTTGACTAAATTAGTGAAATAATATGCAATAAATAACCACTAATTTTTTATATATTTTGATTTGTTTTGACTTTCTAAAAATAGTAATAAATATGTGTAAATAGAGAGTTATCTAGAAAGTGACTATCACGAAAGATCTAGGTGCTAAAAATTAGGTCACAAATAGATTTTAGTGTCATTAATAGGGTCCTTAGGTTTGATTCTTCACTAGACAGTAGCACCCTACCTAGATAGTAGTGTCATCTAAGTCTAGTCTTCTAAAAATGGCACCAGTGTCCTCTTTGTCGGACTATTCCTATTTTCTAGGAGCACTTGAACCTATGTTTTTGGGTTCTATTCTTGTGTGCATGAAATCTAGAACTCTATATTATGCTTGGAATATTTGATTTAGTATATAAACCCTAATCCTCCATGAAAGTATGACATGAGCTAAAAATGTGTGTTTGTTATTAAGATATGCTTGGACATCCTTAACACCTTGCTATGAAGAGAGTTGCCTACATACCAATACTTTAAGGAGGGATCAATCCCAATGTAGTTTTCACACCTAGTACTTGGTGCAAGTGCAAGTGAATTCTAGAATGATAGTGGTATTTATTCCCTTAAGTGAGCTTGAGATTGAAAATATTTGAAATCAGGGCTTAGGGTAGATGTAGATGGTAGTATGTAGAAGTAGGGTAGGATAGGGATTAATAACCTTGATTTTGCTCAACTTGTTTCTTTCTTGAATAGGATTTTTGCATCTTTTTTCCATCTAGTGGATAGAGGTCTAATAATCTTGTATTTATATTGATTTATAGCTTGTGTAAATAATAAAATGTACTTAGGCTGACCTTAAGAGGGGCACAAATTTGAAAATATATCCTTTTAAGAGAGGAAGGGAAAGGGGAGCTAGCACCAAGTTGGGGAAATTAGCACCATGTGGTTTTAGTGTCATTAATGTGGTGTTAGTGTCTAGTTGGTAGACTATTCAGCACAATGGGTTATGATATGGGAATGCCATTTTGGGATTGTGTTTGAGGTAACTGTAGATGTTTATGGTCTATATAATGGCTGGAAAAGTGTGATAAAGGCTCTAAGATAGGTATTGGGATAAGCAAGGAATAGGCTATCTAAAAAAACACTCTTATCATCTAAATACCACTTTTAGGTCATTATAATTACACTAAACTTGAGCTATGTTCCTAACTTAGACACTAAAGTAGATATGATTTATGCACTTTTATACCAATTTTGATAAATCTATTCATTAGTGAAATTTGTTTAGACTATTTTTATTAAAACTAGAATTAGAATATAAAATGTGATGAATACCAACTCTTGCATACATACAACCTAGCGTTTATTAAACCTTATTTCCCCTAAGGTTTCATGACTAATTTCAAATTTGCATTATTTTTATATATACTTGATCAAACCTTAGCTACCATTTTCCCTTAGGTGCTAACATAATTCAAATTTAATCTAACATTTATAGAGTCATATTTACCTCCTTTAATACATTATATACTAATATCTTATGCTTAGGATGTTTATATATACTAACCCTACTATACACATTGATAGGTAAAGTGGTGATACTTTTGATTTCATACAATTATCTTTACATACTACTCTAACTATGAAAAATCATAACGAAGTACCTTCTAAGGATATCCCACCACCAAACAATTATATAAGTGAAATATTTACATACTTGGGAGAATAAATGAAATTTCATAATATTAATAGTGAGGGAGATATTATTAGTGAGGATAGTGAACATGAAGATGATCATCTTTGTAATAATCCACCACCTGATCTTATAAATATACCTAAGTTTAAAAACAAGAAGAAGAATAAATTTGAAGAATACTTTATCAATAATTGTAAAGATATTGATGATATGATCTATTTGATTACTAAATTTTGTAATGAATGAATTAGGAATAAATATATTTTGAATGATAATATTCCATTGAATGACTCAATCCATTATAAACTAGGTGGGGAGGCTAGTGTTCCTCATGAGTTCAATCTTCCTAAGCCTTCACCTGGAAGACCTACACATTTTTTAGTTGATACATCTATGATTCCACCTAAAAAACCAAATATGAATGTGTCTCCAATTAATGCATATAAAAAATTTAACCTTACATCTAGTGGTGCATCTACTGATCAAATAATACAATAACAAAATAATGACATGAAAATATAATTTTCATAAATATCTCAAAAATATAGGAAGACAAGCCAAGTGGTTTCATCTTTAGACATATTACATAACTTTTTGGCTCTAGAAGTACTAGTAAATCCATTCCCTCCTTTATATTATGTACCAAAGTTTGTAATGCTCAATGGAAATCAAGACCCATCTTTGCACATTAAATATTTATTTACATCTTGTATTGAATTCCACTAATAATAATTACTTATGACCAAATTATTTCCTAGGATCCTCAAAGTGTTTAAACCTAGTTTTAGATAAGGGATTATCTATGGTTAAGGGGATTCGATTAAATTTTACCCAAATATAGTGAATTAATCTATTGAATAGACCAATTAATAGAAAACTTAGAAAAATAATATTTTGAATTTATATAACTAAGATTACTAAAAATAGTAAAGTACAACTATTGTTAGATATTGTAGTGAATTAGAAACAAATGATATTTATATATTTTAAAGTGTGAATATAAGTCTAATCTAGAATAGGTTGGAATTGGACTAGAAGATGATCCTAGAATAATCATCATATTCTATAAATGGTCTTTCTATGGTCTCAAACACTTGCATCAGATAAGGATAGTTATATCGATGCAAGTGTATAACCCTATCATAAGTGTCATGTATAAAATAATAACTAGATTCAAATAAAACCAACTAGATAATCATAGGTTTTCTATCACCTTTATTCTGATGTATTAGATCATGTGCACAAACTACTGCTCTTTATCTATTTGATCAAACCCTAGCTTCTTCACTTTTAGAGTGATCGTGAGAAAAATGGGCTAGTGGGATCATGGTATTGAGGTACCCTAAGGACCCATATATCAATGGACACTGCCTACATAGAAAATAATTTGAAGAGGGCCTCAAACTTATGTAGTTATCCCCTATGTGTTGGCTTATGTGTGCATAAGTATACAAGATGTGATAAGTAAATACATGTAGTGACCTAGATTGTAACATAGGAGATATGGATCATGAGTTAATTTTAAAATGATTTATACCTATGGAAATAATGATCCTATGATTGATATAGAAATTGGGATTAATAAGGTAGGTTTTCTCACTTGAATTCTTGATTGAGTGCTTCTTGATATGTTGTCTTGTGAGTTGCATGTGATTATCAGGGGTTTTCTAGGTGAGGAATGAATGAGGGTTGATATTGTATATATACTAATATATTTTATAAATATATCACACTAAATCACTTAGTACAACCTTTAGGAAATGGGTTATTTGGAAATTGAATGAATTTTGGCTTCTAGATACTTTATAGGAAAAGTAGACACTTGCATTGACGTAGGTATCTATCTAGGACATAAGTGTTCAAGAAACTAAAAATTAGGTACAGGTAAAAAAAGGTAGTGAAGGATAATAATTAGGTTTAGATATTTTTTCATAGTATAGAAGGCTTGGTCATCAAAAAATAAATGCTCATACTAAGAGATAAGCGATTAGGCATAAAGAGATAATGAACTGTTGAGTATGAAGCCAATATCAACACCTAAGTTCTATTTTTAGAATTAATATATTTTATTTTTTTATAAGGTTATTTTATTCATTTATGATATTAATTATTTTTTTGTCACTTTTAAGACACTTTCCAATGATTTTCTAAAAAATAGTTTGAATTGCTAGTGAATTGTAACTTAACTGCAGTTCAATATCAGAGTACTTAAATGAGTTCCCAAGTGTTAAGACACAATTTTAGTGTAATTTGATTGAAATAAAGTGTATTTAAGTAATTTATATTTTTATATAATTTAGGATGGTACTTTTTTCAAATTATAGCTTGTGGTAGTCAACTGATAGTGACTTCTTAGATAATGACCAAAAAGCCATCAGTTAGTGTTAGTAGTACTCTTAGTTATATCTTGAGTTAATTTAAGTTTTATTAGAGTATAATTTTATAATAATAATTAAATATTAATTATTTTTAAATTAAATTTATTTATTTAGTTTTTAATTTATTATATTCTTGAAATAACTTGTCATGTAAGTTATCTTATAAAAGGTTTGTTTTAAGCCTTATTTATTTAATAAAGATACACACAATAGAAGTGTGGTGAATTAATTAAAATTGAGAATATTATTGTATGTTTTATCTCCGATATTATTTTATGTATACATTATTTTATACTAAAAATCACACATTTTCATATTTGAAGCTATTCAAGGCTCTTTTTGATCAACAATTTCACCTAGAACACAACTAGTTTGATAACTAGTAATTCTTGGACAATTTTGTTTATATATAGCTTACATTTTAGAGATTAAAAAATATGATTTAAACTCAATAAAATAATAAAAAAATTAATTTGGTATCAGATCCATGATAAATCAATGTTTAGAAAATTTTAAGTCATTTGAGAAGATACAATGGCTTCAACAAATTTTGCTTCCATGAATATTCATGTTTTCAAAGGTGATAATTTTGAATATTAGATAGATAAATTGAAGATAATTATTGTGTAGAAATAAATTTTAGATAATTTTATACATGTGTACACACCAAATCAATATTGGAACACCTTGACATAAGATCAAAAAAGAAAAAATGATGAAAAAGGGAGATGCACAAGCTTTCTTCTATATTTAGAGTTCAATAGACCCAACCATTTATCCGATAATTTAGGGTGAAATAATGACTATGAGGAAAGAAATACATTGGAAAATTTATATAAAGGATCTATTAAGGTAAGATAATAACAAATTCAAACCCTTAAAATAAATTTTGAGAATTTTAGAATGTTAGATTCTCAAAGAGTTGAAGATTATTTCATAAGGGTAAATGATTTAGTACACAAAATGAAGATTTATGGAGATACTATACAAGGAAATGTTATAGTAAAAATGATTTTGAAATATTTAATATAAATATGGATGTATATTATGATCACTGTTGAAGAGTGTAAATATATGAACACTATAAGTGTTGATTTAATGTGTCCGCTCCTGTCTCATGAAGACAAGATGAGACTAAATCTAGGAGATCTAGAACAAGCATATCAAAGAAAAAATAAAAATAAAAATAAAGTGAGTTTAAAAAACTCAAATTAAAAGTTAAAATATGAAGCAAACTTCATAGGTAAGATCAATAAATTATTTATTTGTCATTACTGCAAAAAATTAGAACACATGATAAAAGATTGTAAGATACTCGTAGCTAAGAATCAAATCAATCAAGAAAAATAATAGAAGGATTTTTAAGATGAATAAATTGAGTTTAAATATGGATAAAATTATTTTATAAAATGTTTTTTGGTAATATAATAATAAAATATTTTTTTGTCTCTTAATTAAGGTTGCTCAAATAAAGCGACAAGTCATAAAGATGATTTCAACAAGTTAGATGATTCCTTCAAAAGCCAATAGCAATTAGGAGATTGAAAGTACATAAAATTTTAAGGAAATGGTATCATGAAAATAAAAAAATAAAAGGTCAGGGTGATGTAATTTATCCTAAGGTTTTTAATCATAATATCATAAGATATAGTGATGAAAGTAAAACATACATGATTTATAATTTTACTACTAAATCAACAATTATTTCTAGGGAATATAGTTTTTTTGAAAATGGGGTATATGATGATTATGATCATGTAGATATAAATAATAAGTTAAGGGGTAAATATTATTTTATTTTATTTTGAGTGCATACAAATTCCTACACATGTTTTTAGTTTATCAGGAAACAATACCAACTCTTTGCAAGAGACTAGTCATCCATAAACATCAATGTCATGAAAGAACACATTTTTTTTGAATCATAATAAAAAATAAAATGTTGGATAATAATTATGAGAGGAGAATAAAAATTATAAAACATAAATAAATTAATTTTTTTTATGATGTTGATGATAAAAATATTATATTTGCATTATCATCAATGACTAGTGAACCTAGAAGTTATGCAGAAGCTAGTCAAAATAAATAATGGGTTGATAATATGAAATTAGAGATGGATTAAATTGAGAGGAATTATACATGAAATTTATTTAATCATTTATTTATTAAATATACCACTATTAAAAATTGGGTCTTTAATACTAAAATCAAAAGTGATGGTATAGTCGACAATCTATAAGTTAGACTAGTTTCTAGATTTATGGGCAAACCATCACTCAAGAATTTTCAAGCAATAAATATATTTTAATGATATGTAAGAGGTAATTATAATAATTTTATTAATTTAATAATATAAATTTATTTATGCCTCATTGGATACATAGATTCAAACTGGGGAGGATCTCTTGATGACAAGAAGTCAACTTTAGATTATTACTTTCACATTGGGAAGTGGGTTGGTTTGGTTTTCTTGGCATTCAAATAAAAAGGATATAGTTGAATTATAATCTAATTAATATGAATATAGAACCATTAAATAATATTTTACATAAGGAATATGGTTGATAAATCTGGAAAAGATCCATGGAAGACTAAAGGAGATGATAGGAATTTCACCTCTTTATATCAAAGGGAGGAATGTTGAGTATGATGCCAATATGGGCACTTGAGTTATAATTTTAGACTTAAATTTTTTTAGATTTTTAGGGTTTTTAGAATATTATTTTATTTAGTTATTACCTGAATTAGTCATTTGGTCACTTTTAGTCACTTTTCAATGATTTCCTAAAAAATATCTGGAACTATCAGTTCACTACCAGTTAACTCCAGTTCACTGTCAAAAAATTGGAATGAGTTATCAAGTGGTGGGGTCAAATTTTAGTGTTATTTAAGTGAAATTAAAGTGTATTTAAGTCAATTAATATTTTTTAAAGAATTTTGGATGTTAATTTTGTCTAATTATATCTTGTGGTAGTCAACTGATAGTGGCTTCTTGCATGATGACCAAAAAACTATCAATTAGTGTTAGTGGTACTCTTAGTTGTATCTTGAATTTATTTTTAGTTAATTTAAGCTGTATTAAAGTATAATTTTAAAAGTATTATTGAAATAAATTTTCATGTAAGTTATTTTGTAAATGGATTATTTTAAGCCTTATTTATTTAATACAATTGCACAAAATATAAGTGTGGTGAATTAATTAGAGTTGAGGAGTTTCTTGTATGTTTTATATCTAATATTATTATATGTATATAATATTTTATACTATAAATCATATATTTTAAAGTTTGAAGCTATTCAGTTCACTTTTTGATCAACAATTTCACTCACAACATAACTAGGTTGACAACTAGTAATTTTGAGACAATTTTATTGATGCATAGCTTCAAATTTAGAGAGGAAAATATGATTTTCACAGTCAATCCAATCATTCCAAAAACTTTATGAGCATGAGAATTTTGATAGCGGGAAGGTGTAGAATTGAAATATACAACCATGATAGGTATGTTCTAAGTGTATAAGACTGAGGTACTACATAAATCAAATTTTAGTATCTACATTTATCATAATTTAATCCAATAATGAAATTTATAGTTTAAAATAAATAAATGCATACTTGGTTGTGTATACACACCTTGTACTTGTGTGAGCCCAACTTGAGTGCTTTGATGGTGACTGACCTATAACCAAGAGCATGTTACAAGATATAATCAGTGTATGAAACCTAAAATTGAAATAATTTTAAATGCTTAAAAATAAGAAGAGGAAGATTAGGAGTACACCTATGCATCAATGTAAAAACATTTAATTTTGATAATTTTATTTGAAAGCATGCCTCATTATGAAACATTGAATTTGAGTTAGGAAAAATATGAACTTGAAAGTGCATACATATATAGAGATTGTAGAACACATTCCCATAACCTTCGTGTAAAGGTGAGTTTTAACATGACCATTGAGCTTATTTCATCTAAATTATGCAATTCAAATTTTTTAATAATGTGGTGGGTGTGAGAAATTTAATCAAATCACACTATATATCTAGTGAGGGTGGATGATTTAATCAAATCTAACCTATAATTATGGTAAAGTTATATGATTTAATTAAATATAACTTATAAGTTTGGTAATATCAAGTGATTTAATCAACTCAACCTTCTAAAGGTGAACCAACTACTATAGTAGATTGGATTGATAACAGTCCATAACACCATAATGTTTCATCTTGGGTATAATAAAAATTTATAAGAGTATTTAAAATATAAATAATGATTTTATTTTGTAATACTAAGTGCCCTTTTACATGGGATATGTACCTCATATATGTCCCAAGTTAAAATCTAGGTATAGTAATAATACTAATGTATAGAATACTATCATAAATATGTATCTAAATCATCTATGAAATTTGGTGAATTTTAAATTAGTGAAATAATAGAGGAATGTCTATATGACATGCTTCCAATGAATTTGAATAATCTGAGAACTAGTGTAAATGTGGAGAACATGTGTCCATAACATGACCCCAATTGTAATATAGAGAATTTGAGAATTAGATAAGTGTCGAGGTCATACATTTTTTACATGCCCCCAATGTAATCTAGAACTGTGAAAATTTGAAAGTCATGCATCTATGACATGCCCCTAATGATATGCCTCATTTTAAGGTGAGATGAAATAGAATATGATAGTTACCTTACCTCAAAAGGATAAGATAACTGTATAAGCTATGTATAAATCATGTAGCATATATGAGTAACATGTCTAGGTTGATATAACATTGAAGCACATAATATGTGATCACATCAAGTCCTAAGATACATGATATAGATCATAGTAATGTTTAGAGGGTAATAAAACAAGTTCAATAAGCACACATGTAAGAGCACTCAAAATAAAAGAAATAGGAAATTGTCCAAAGAGACCTCATTCAAGGGGAATGTTCAAATGCCACACAATCTAATGGACATGAATTATTCAAATGTCCAAAAAGCATATAAATGACGTATTCAAATGTATATACAATAAATAATAACATATTTAAACGTTCAAATAAGAAAATAAAGGAATGTGGGCCATAATCAATGGAACATATTCAAATGATAAGATAATAAAAAATAATGAAATACAATATAAAATAAATAACACACTCAAGGAAGTGCATAAATGAAAGCATGGAATATAGGAAACCAACATGGACATAACATACTAGTTCCTAAAATTATGTGTTTGAAAAAATTGTTAGGTACATAGCATATCAAGTAAAATGAGAAATGTATAAGCATGGGCATAGGCATGTGTAAGTATATAATCTCAAATATGATAATGTAATGTGATCATAAAATAATATAACCTAGTTGTACTATGATCAAATAAGTAGATGCCCTCTAACATACTTATGACATGATTAGAGGGAAGAACCAACATTTATATATACATATATCATATGGGTATGCCTGTATCATACTCAAATGAAGTGTGGAACATAAGTGTATATAGGAAAGGAATGATATGATATCTACTAACATGGAAAAAAACATATGTACTAGAAATATTAAAACTAGGAAAATGCTAAAAAGTTTTGGTAATTTTTTAGTTTTTTGAATGTTTTTGTATTTTTAGAACATTTATAATAATTATATAAGCTATACAATGATATCAAGATGAGGATGAAGATATTTAATGAGTGGTAAATGAATAACATTTCCCAAATGAAATGTTCCATATATGTGCATAGTAGAATTATAAAGTGTATCATGATATTTTATTAAATTTGTACTTGATGTATTTGCTTCTTAGATATTTTCCTTTATTGATAGTAACCATGGTTTTCCAAGACATTATATTTAGTCAAAAATGGAATAATATGAAATACAATATATCATGATTTGGATCCAAGTGTGACATTACATTAAATAGATCCAACACAAAAATTAGATGTAGTAGCTTTATTTACATGTTCCATGCTATATCCCAGAGATGTAAAGAGTTTATAGGTCTATATATTGAATTCACAAGTTGGGTCAAGTATGATACTTTGAACTTAATTTTTGTCTATGCAAAGTTTAATTATTTTATGATTTGAGGAATTATTTATAATTTTTTCATAGGAATACACACATTTAACATGATTGTTTTATTGCATTTCCTACTCTTGTTTGAATTATTCCTTTTGTATCTTGTTTTTTTACTCTTTTTCTAATTGGTGTCTATACAATATATCTTGTTTTGTTTGTGAATTTTACTTGGACCAGTTTCCATGTGTAAGTTCTTATTCTTGTGAATTAACAAAATGAATATGTATCTTTAAACGATTTACATTAATATTTACACTATATCCAAATCCTTGACAATCATTATGATCAAATGTGTAGATAATATGAGTGATGCCTTGGGAATGTTTTCCCAATCCTTGACCATGATAACCAAAGTATCTTAAATATTGCTATCCAAAAGTATACTATTTTGGAAGCTGAGTATCATTATTGAGAAATATATTTGGATCTTTTTATTAGTCACTTTGAAACACTACTTGGTATAGATTTAACATTTGAATATTTATTGCTCTAGGTATTACATTTATCACTATTTTTGCTTTGAATTATTATTTGGTACCCATATTTTTCATTTTTTCATTTGTGTTTTAGGATAAGTACTCATAATTTGATAGGGTTATTTGATTTATGTATCAATGATAGGAGCATCACTATCTTTGAAACTTTGTATTTTTTTCTTTAATGTAAAATAAAAATTTATATGATGCCCATACAGTATATGATATGCACAATAATATTTGGATCTCCTTATAAGATGTAGAGGAGGTAGTTGGATCACTTTGTTTCAAAGCATATCTCTTAGGATTTCACTTGGACTCTTATTAGCCTTTTGAATACATTTAGAAACATTTTTTTTATGTGAATTTCGTTTTGGATTCCAATATTGATATGGATTTTTATCAGGCAAAAAGTTCTTAGATGAATATGTAAACACATGATTAACACTAGCATGTTTTGGATTTTTCATGCATGTAGTCTAGTTTTCCAATTTTGTGAGCCTTGAAATAAAATATTGATTTTGATTTTTTAATGCTTATATTAACTTGATCATAGTGATGTTTTGATATTTTAGGGCTTCACAAGTACAAATCCTAGGTGATTCAGATTGAACATGCATACATATACCATCTACTTTACCCCTTGAAGGAATGATAACATGGACCTAGTTAGAGGGATGGTAACTATCACCATCCTTAGGGTTAGGAGGAAGAATTTTTTTTAATCCATATTAAAAATGATTTTAGGAAAATAAATTCAGATTTTTTAAATACATTTTAATAATTTAAAGACTAGAACAATGAAAATAACCCTAGAGTACATTAGGAGTTCTATGAAAAGACACATAAGTTAGGTTCATCAAATTTTTAACCCTAAATTTTTATATGTGAGGTTATCTAGGCTTAAGAGGATTAAATTATCTTTTACAAAAGGATGGTGAACTAATATTAGGAGAAAACCAATTAATAGAAAACTTAGACAAACAATATTATAAATTTATATAGTTGAGATTGCTAAAAATAGTAAAGTACAACTATTGATAGATATTGGAAATAAATGATAATTAGTTTTTTAATGTGTGCATGTAGGTCTAATCAATAATAAGATGTAAGTGGATTGGAAGATGATCCTAGAAAAATCATTAGATTCTAAAAATGATCTTTTTATGGCCTTAGACTCTTGTGTAATATCTAGATAGTTGTGTTGATGAAGCTGTCTAACATTATCATAAGTATTTTCTATGGAAAACTGATTTGATTTAGATGCAACCAACTAGATCCTTCTAGGTTTTGTATCACCTTTCTTATAATGTCTTCAGATCACACATAGAGGTTATCATTATTTTTGAAATGATCAAAAACTAACTTCTTCACCCTTGGAGTGACTATGGGAAAAATGGGTTAGTATGATCATAGTGATGAACTACCCCAAGGACCCCTCTATTAATGGGAACTACCTACATAGCCAATAATATGAAAAGGGCCTTAGATTTATGTAGTTCTAACTATGCATTAGATTATGTGTGCATAAGTATGTAATGTGTGATATGTAAAGATATGTAGTGACCTCATTTGTAACTTGGTAAACATGGCTCATGAAATTCTCTTCGAATAATGAATACTCATGTAAATATTGATTCTATGACTGATATAGAAATAGGGATTATTAAGGTAGATTTTATCACTTTAATACTTGCTTGAGTACTTCTTAGTATGTTTCCTTGTGAGTTGTATGTGATTTATAAGTGTTTTCTAGGTGAAGAATGAATGAGGGTTAATCTTGTATATATGTAAACACACACGCGCGTGCGCACACACACACACACACACACACACACACACACACACACACACACACACACCAATCCCTTTTATAAATATCTTGCACTAAATCACTTAAGATGACCATTAGAATAAATTTCAATTACAAATTAGATAACTCTTGGGCACTTGACACTTTTTAGGAAAACTAAACACTTACACCAATGTAAGTGTCTGATTAGGACAAAAATATCCAATAAGCTATAAAATAGGTACATGTTCAAAACTAGTAGGGAAGGATAATAATTAAGTTATTACACCCTTAACTATTAGTGTGTCTAAGGATATGTGTGGCTGACTTATGGTTCACATCCTCTTTTATTTACTTATTACATTTCTCTATGTTCTTAGATAGGTTAGCCTATGGAATAACTTTGGCTAAGTAGACTATATATATGATGTAGTTAATGGGTGTCATCATCCCCTTCATATAATCAACTTTCTATTGATGTCATATTTAACCAGGGTTGTGTCTAAAGTTATCTACAACAAGAGGAATCATAGCGATTTAGTAATTAAATGAAGGTATTTATATTTTTATTATTTTGGGGGGTTTTTAATGTCTTCAGGATTTCTTGGTTAAAACCTTATTGGAATCAAACTATGCAAACCTATTGGAAATAAACACAATTTGTAGTAATGAAATAGATTACTAGAAATAAACACACATTGTAGAAATGAAAATTTAATCTAAAATGCCTGCAAGAACAAATTTACAACAAATATTAACTTTAAGGAATTGGAAGCATTTATAAATTTAATAGAGTTACCTATTTACTTTTGCAAATAGAAATATAAATACCGACAAAAATGAAGATCTTGGTTCTTTGGAGGAGTGGGCCCTTGTTCCGCCTAGAACATGATTTGAATAATTTAATTTGCTTTTAAAATAGAAATGGCTATTTCATTGATAAAATGTTCTATATTATAAATGTACTAATCTATTCTATTCTTCAATGATTTTCTCTATCTATTCTATCTCTATCTTTCTTTTACTAAATTCCCAGGTCTGTATATATAGATGCTTTGATGGCTGTAACTGTTTCATAGATATAATGGAACTGAATCTTACCCAAAATATATACTGAATCAAGATGTGGTTGGATGTCCAACTATGTGATAAATGTCTTGAATCTGTAAGTTAGGAAAATTGGGAATCTATTCCTAATTTAATGGGATCATTGATCTGACAGATCACCGACTATTTAGAATAGATCCTCATCAGTTCCATATCTAGCTACAAAATTTTTGGAGCTTATCCATAAGATTACCATAGCTAAATATAGAGTTCTAGAGCTAAGTCTAAAAATGTGACAACTTTAAATAGTATGGTGGAGTTCTGGAACTAGCTGTGATGGTTACAGAATAGATTCTGTAGGTTTTAGAACTAACTGTGATGATTTTAGAATAGATTATGTAGGTTCTAAAACTAATCTAAATTGAGTCCAATGCTTCCAAAAATATGCAATCCACTTCATATTTGTTATTTAGCTTGATGATGACCTATTTTATTACAAAACTAGAATTTTCCAACACACTTGTTAGGAATTATAGGTCTTTTAAAACGTTAGAATCACAATCAACAAAAGATGGATAATCACATCCTAACTCATCTCAGATCAAAATAAAATTTACAAAATGCAATCAAACTTAATAGAAAGAGAGAGTAAGATGAGGTCATTTATTATACATTTATTGGGAATATCCTGGCCTCATCACTTCCCCCATACTTGTTTGTAAGTCCCTTTACAAACTTCATTCTTCAAATTCGAGATTATATATCCTGCATTCCATTTAATTGCTTAGATGAAATGGCTAAAACTAAATATCTCAATGCTTTGACTCAAACGTACTATACCCTGCTCATGCTTCTACTTTTATTTTCCATTCCTCAAATTGAGTGGGATGTTGAGGTTCTCTATTTTGCCAAGGAGATATGGGGGTGAGAAGTAGAGGTGGCCTTATCCGCATTCCTATCCATATGCTCAGGGGAGTTTCATTGATCCAGGGAATTATTATGCATAAAGCTTTTGCCCTTTCTAAACTCTAGATTAAATTTGAAGGGGATATTGCTTCCCTTATTTTCAATGCCACTGAGAGAAATTCCCATTTTTTTAAACATGCATCATAGATATGATCAAAATTTTCCCTTTCATAAGAGGTGAAGACATCCATGCTTTGATGTAAACTAAGAAGATAAGGTCCCTTGAATTTATTAGTGAATGCATGGGATTGGAAATATGTAGCAAAGGCAAGTGGATTACCATAATGAATTCTCATACAAAGACCAGATGAACTTGCCTTTGACTAATGCTCTGACTCCCTTTCTTTCCATGCAATCTAATTTTAAAGAATAGAGATGAATGCATTAATTTGGCTTTCTCCTACATATAAATTGATCATGAAACCTATATTTATTTCTAGCATAAAATTGTAGAGGTAGAATTCAAAAAGAAGGTTTTTCTATTCTATATTAGCTAAGGAGTAGGTGGCTAAGAAATTAGCTTCATATTTTATTTCATGTGGAATGCCACATGCTATCCTTGCCAACTACCAGTGAATGAATTATTCCTCTAAAAACATGTTATAAATAGGAGAAGGTCCTCTACATGCAAGCATCTTCTCACTCATCATACAAACTATTTATATTTTCACAAGACATTTATACTTATCATTTTCCTCCTTGTAGAATTTGTCTTCCCATTCCTTCTTTGCTTTCTCCTCTTCTACCAGTTTGCCTTTCAAGTCTGTATTAGATGCTTTGATTTCACTAAGTTCTCTGTGTGTGTCATCCCATAACTGGTTGAGTGGTAGATAAGTCAATTCAGTCTATGTAGAGACTATTGACACAAAGGTCTGTATTGTACATTTTTCCTCATTCTCCATTAGATGCCTTTTAGTTTCTACTAATTCCTCATTTTTGGTTGTGAACTGGTTTGTTAATTCTACAAGGTGCATTTCCTTCTATTATAACTTGAGTTTGAGGAATTTTTATTCATCATCCTTTTCCTTGATAATGAGTTCTACTCTAGACCAAAATAAAGCCTATTTAATCTACTAGTTTTGTTCTTTTTCTAAAAGTTCATGGGGAGTTAAGCATTCCTCTTCCACCATAGGGGATTTCCATTTCCTTCTCCAAGATGCTTGTTCATCTTTTGCATGTGATGGTGCTACAGTCTCACCCATTTCTTGGAAAACTAGCTCCTCAAATATTTCATCCTCTTTTTCCTTTTCTACTTGGATTGGTCCAGGAGGAGTCATGGCCATGCTGCCTAAAATATCAATAGCTTTAGTTTCTAGCCTTTCTTGTTCTTATAGCTCCTCTGAACTTTATTTTGACTTTTTATGATGTTTTCTTTCTTGAAGAGCCTCAAAATGTGTAGACATAGGTCTCCTCTTAGAAATTCTTCTGGTTTTCATCTTTTGCTCAGGCCTAGGTGAACTATCCTTGTCAGAGATAGGTATAAGTTCTTCTATAGCTTCAATAAAAGAAGAAATGGCTTGAGAAGGTATAGTAGGGTCTACAATTTTAACTTTTCTTCTAGATTTTCTTATTTTTGGTATTTTCTCTTCCCCTAATCTTTTCTTTTTCTCAGTAATGGTAACAGTTTTCAAATGAACTAAAGGAGTAGGAGGAGTTGCTATTGTTCTTCTAGGAATACCAGGGTTTTGTCCAAACTTGCCAAGAAATTTGTCCCACATTTCTTCCCCATTTTTCTTGGAAAGGAAATGGTGTTGGCATACTAAATTCACTAACCCATGATGTCTAATTATTCCTACACCCCAAAAATACCTCTGGGCCATGGTATGGATGGAGTCAAAAAGAAACCCTAGAAGGTTTACTAAACACTCTAGTTTTTTGGCTCCATATCTAAGGTATATAAGGATTTTTAGGACTTCTTTCCCAAATTGTCCATCACAGGTTAAATATTTGACTATCTAGAATGATACTCTGTCAAAGGGTTTGCAAAAGTTGGCCCTATTAACTCCTTTGATGATTTTATTTGTATTATAAATATATTGGGGTTCAACTTCCCCTTTTTTCAATAGGGTTTCAACTAGGTCTTTCAATGTCCCTTTGACAGGGTTTGGGACATGCATTATCGGTATTCCAGACATCTCACTTATGATACTCATAGAAAAAGGAATGAAAACCTTCCTAATATTTGTCCTTATTTTCTCTAAATTGATAATAAATTCTCTTACTAGTTCATCATTGTATTTGGGAAATTTCCTTAGAAACTCCAACCATCCTACCTGTTGAAAGATATTTGCTACTTCTTCATCTGCAAGGAGCTGGGTATCATTATCTGGTTCTGACTTCTTTTTGATTCCCATGATTAATTCTTCTTTGAATATTTCAAAGGTTAGCTAAAAATTGCTTCTTATCTCAGTGGAACTGATGATTTTGGCTATAGAACTAGTAGATTCAATTTCTAGTTTGGTGAATTTGGTTGCAAAATTAATGTACTTAGCTGTAGAACTTATCAATTTCAGTTGTGGAAATATTATACTCAGTTGTGGAACTAGTGGATTCAGTTGCTTCAATCATAAGAATGATTCTTTATGGTTATCCTCCATCTCATTCCATCATCAATATATGTCTCATGATCTTGCACATTTAACCATGATGTATAATAGATGACTTATCATACTAATCTTTCTAAATCAAGTCTAATCACACATGCAAACTTTCCATTTAACCTTTAACAAGTTAAAAACTTAATTACCATCCTTGATGATGTAATTCCTCTGTCATGTAGACATATCATCCTTGAAAAATGGTTAGAAAATAGTTAGAATTTAATTTTTTTAATTTAAATTAGCCATTTATTTGAGAAGATCAACCATCATCACTACTTTTCAATTGATCTTTGATTTTTTTTTGGGGAAGAGAATGCCATTTATGAGTTTTTATTCTCTTCCCTTTATTTTGGATCTTTTCATCTGATTATTTGATCATTTTGGAAGAACTAAGTTCTTCCATATTATCAAATTCTTTATTTGCTTCAATTTGCTTCAATAATTCATCCTTAGTAGGAGGCTTCCTATAAAGTTTTAGCCTGTGTCCATTGACCAAGAGTATTCTTCTATTGCCATCAATGGGAAATAACTGGATAAGAACCACTATCAAATATCTGCTTGACCTAATAAGGTCCCAACCATCTAGTTCTTAATTTACCTTTGAATTGTTGGTACTTAGAATCAAACAACAATGCCCAGTCTCCTACTTTGAATTGTCTTTCCTTGATATGTGAATCATGCCATTGCTTCCTTTCACCTTGGATTATCTCTGTTTGGTGAAGTGCTTCTCTTCTAAATTCATCTAATTCATTGAGTTGAAGGATTCACTCCTTTTGAGCTACATCCAATTCAATTCCCACCTTAGCTATTATCCTCAATGTCTGTAGTTCAAACTCAATAGGCAACAAGGGATTTTTCCCATAGACTAACTCATATGGTGAAAACCCTATTGTGGTTTTCCAAGTTGTATTTTAATCCTAGATGGCTTTAGGTAGTCTTTTTACCCAATCTCTTCTTTCAGCTTGAACTATTTTAGTGAGGATGTTTTCTAATTCTCTATTTGTTACTTCAACTTGTTCATTTGCTTGTGGGTGATAGGGAGATGACTTCCTATGATTGATCTAATAATACATTTTGAAATCCTAGATCATATTGGACATAAATTGTGGTCCCTAGTTTGAAACTAAGCATCTTGGTACTCCAAAATTTACCAAAATTTTGTGCCAAAGGAAATCAATAACTACTTCTTTAGTGGCATTTGTTAAAGCCTACACTTCTACCCATTTTGTTACATAATCAGTACACACAAGAATGTGCTCTTTTCCTTGTGAAGGAGGATTAAAAGGTCCAAAAAAATCCAATCCCCATCTCTTAAATGGTTTAATCACTACTTGTGGTTGCAGAGGCATTTCATTGGTAATGGTTGGTTGTCCCATCCTTTGACAAGGATCACACCGCCTGATATATCTCTTCACATATTTGTACAAAGATGGCCAATAGTAACTAGTGCCAAGTATCTTGTGAGCTATTCTTTTCACTGAATAGTGTCCTCCACTCGGTTCATCATGACATGCTTGGAGGATGTCAAAAATTTCATCTTCTCTTACACACCTACGTAAAACTAAATTAGGACCACATTTAAATAACATTCTATTTAACCATTTAAACTATGCACTTGTTTTGATTAATTTTTTTATATTTTTTAGTGAAAGGAGGAAACTTCCTTGTTGTAAGATAATTTACCATGTCAGAAAACCATGGTGTGTTAGCTGAAATAACAAATAATTGTTCATTTGGAAAGTTATCCTTGACTGGATCTTGCTCCCTTGTACTGGTCAATCTTGACAAGAAATCAACCACCACATTAGATTTGCCTAGATTATCCACAATGGTAATATCAAATTCTTGTAGAAGTAATGACCATCTAATTATTCTACCTCCAACCACTAGTTTTTTCATTAAATATTTAATTGCTGAGTGATCTGTATGTATAAATGTTTTGTACCCTGTAATGTAATGTCTAAATTTATTGATTGCATAGATCACAACCAAAAACTATTTTTCAATGGTAGTGTAATTTCTTTCAGTGGGAGTAAGATTTTTATTGAGATAATAAATATCATACATTCTTCCTTCTTCATCTCTCTGTCCCAAAACTACACCAATTGAGGTGTTTGAGGCATAAGTTTGGATGTGAAAAAGTTTCTCCCAATCAGGTCCTTGTAATATTGGGGCAGTTACTAATTTCTCTTTAATTTCTTCAAAAGCATGTTGACACTATTCATCCCAAAGAAATTCATAGTCCTTGGTAAGCAATTTAAACATGGGGGTAGTAATTTTACTAAAATCCTTGATAAAACGCCTATAGTATCTAGCATGTCCTAAGAATGATTTGATAAATGTGGGAGTTTGAGGAATAATTAAGTCTAAAATAATCTTTATTTTGTTTTGGTCAACCTGAATTCCTCTTTTTTAAATATGGTACCCTAGTATGATCCCTTCATCATCCATCATCAAACATTTCTCATGACTAAGAGACAAGTGATGTTGTTCACATCTTGTTAATACTCTATCCAAAAGTTTTAAGGCATCATCAAATGTATCTCCATACATAGTAAAGTCATCTATGTATACCTCCACATAGTCATTTATTAGGTCTACAAAAATTGCTAATATAGCTCTTTGAAAGGTTGCTAGAGCATTACATAGTCCAAATGGCATACCTTGTAAGCAAAGGTACCCCATGGACAAGTAAATGTAGTTTTGTCCTGATCCTCAGTAGCAATTCTGATTTGATTGTATCCACTAAATCCATCCAAGAAGGAAAAGTATTATTTACTTGAAAGGTTGTCTAAGACTTGATCTATGAATGGTAAGGGAAAATAATCTCTCAGGGTGGCTTTGTTTAGTTCCCATAGTCAACACAAATTCTCCATTTTCCATTCTTTTTTGGGACAATTAAAAGAGGAGACACCCACTGACTATCTGAAATAGGGTAGATAAAACCTACTTGTAATAATTTTTCAATTTCTTGTTTGACTATATCCCTTAAGGCTAGGTTAATCCTTCTCTAAGGTTGCCTAATTGGTCTAATATTTTTAGTATAAATGTGATGGGTGTAGATACTTGGATGAATTCCCTTCACATCTCTATAGTCCCAAGCAAATGCTTTAGTATGATCCTTCAGAACATCAAATAGTTTGAGTTCTTCATCATTCTTTAACCAGCTATTAATATTCAAAAGTTTTCTTGGTTGAATCTCAACATGTTTGGTTCTAAGATATGATGAACTAATTTGTTGAAAGGGTTCCATTAAGGTGTTTAGTGGACAATCATGTGGTAACAATATATGATATGTAGCAACATCTCCAAAAGTTCCTAAAGGCAAAATGCTAGATAAAGGACAATAAGAAGAGTTATGATACTTATCTTGTTGTAAGATGAACTCCTCGTTACTGCTATTTTCCAAAAATTCTTCACCATCTCATAATATTTGTAAAGCTGATGCTACAGATCCTTCTTCTCCCTAATAGAAATCATGTTCCTCCAGAGCGAAGTTATCTTCACTTGCAAAGAATTGGTGTGGTTTCAGAACTAACTGTGATGGTTCTAAAACTAAATGTGATGGTTCTAAAACTAACTGTGATGGTTCTGAAACTAATTGTGATGGTTTTGGAACTAATCTTGACTACTTCAATGATGATTAACATTCATTTAATGAAGGATTAACCATATCATCTATTTCCAGTACATGATCCTATAATGTTATCATAGCCAAAGAAGATAGATTTTGCTTATTAATATTAGGATTATCAACCCATAATTTTGCTTGATTATCAATAAAAGGTTGTGCAGATGGATATAATGAAATTTTATTAGAATTCTTACCATTTAAAATAGTCATATCAGCTGACCTGCAATCAATTAAGGTAACAACTGTAGCTAACCATGGTCTCCCCAAAATAATAGGATAACCAAGTGTTTTACCTTTTGGCTGCAATATAAGGAAGTCAATTGGATTTTCCCATGATTCCACCATTACTACCACATCTTCAATAACTCATTATGGTTTTGCTACAGACTAATCTGCCATCTGTAATATGGTATTAGTAGGTTGTATGCCTATTAATGGTAATGTTTTCAAAGTGTCCACTATCATTACATTGATAGATACACCAAAATCAATCAAAACATTATGTATATCCTTATTCCTTATATAAATAGAAATAATAGGGCTTTTAGGATCTCCATATTTAGGTAATAGGAGTTTTCCTACTAATAAATCAATAAGTTTCCCATCTACCTGAATAGTCCTAGGGTACTGCTTCTTTCTTCCAAGTTTTTTAAAACATAACAATTTGATTAACTTGTTCAACTCTAGAATATCCTTAATTGATTGTAAAAATGGTATTTCAATATTCAATCTTCTTAGTTCCTACACCAATTCATATTCCTTAAGTTCTATGATTTCTTTAAGTCTTTCTAGAAATGGAATCTTAGTAGAATTTCTTTCTGGTTCCTTATCTTTTTCTTTGTCATCTTCCTTAGGTGTAACTGTGCTAGGGGTTTTAGCTTCTTCTGTCATCTCAGTGATTATAATAGGTGGATTGCTAACTATTTTTCTAGATCTAGTTTGAATGTTCTTACAATCCATTGTATTTAAATCAACTAATTTTTTTGGTTCTATTTCATATATAGGAGTTGTTTGTTTGTTTCTTGGGTTTGCTACTAGTTATGCTAGCATTTGGGTTTGGACTATGTTTTTGATCTATGGATTTTGTGCTGGAGGTCCCATTATGGCTTGTTGGTTTTGATTTGGATATGTTTTTCCTTGCACATAATTGCTAGGGCTCCATCTAGGTTGTGGCCAAGCATAAGGATTTCCTTGACCAGCCCTAGGTTACTGATGTCCTTGAGTATACCAAGATCGACTTGCCCAATCTTGAGGATGCCATGTGGATTGAGGGGCCTAAGGTGGTTGTCCCAAAATTTGTGGTACTATTTGAGCTACCCATGGCATCATCCAGGGATTAGGAGTTGGTCTTGGCATAAACTGTCCTTGGTTAGGTTGTCTCTAAACAAAATTTAATTCATCTATGGTGGATGATGTATTGGTTTGTTTGAGATAATTTTTTATGAGTGGAAGAAGAGAACAAGTGTGAGTATCATGTTCTTTAGATTCATAGACAAGACATACTTCCATTTTATCCAAAGGACATTCCCTTATTACATGCTTCTTCCTACATCTAAGACAATACATGGCTAATGGTTCAAGTTGGGCATTTGCTTTAGCTTGAAATTCATCCATGGTGGAGGTTAATTGAACTAATATGTTTGTTTTAAAGTTTGCCAATTCATCCATTAATTTATTCATATCTAGATTTGAATTTTTAATCATTTTCCCTTTTCTAGGTCCACCCCTTGTTCTTGAATAGTTTCTACAAATTGTTAGGGACCCCTTATCCAATAGAAGTGCAATTGATTACTTTCACATAAGCAATTAAACACGGAATTATACCAAAATGATAAAGTAACTAGCAACTTGAGACAACAAAGAATTTGAGAGACAATACACACTCTTGTATTAAATATTACTAGAAGAAAATACAATAAGGAAGATGCCACTTCTTCCTCCACCTCAAAGGCTTGCCACACCTCAAGACCTTCTTCCCTCTCTCTCTTTCTCAACACAACAACTCTATAGCCTGAGTTATTATCCCTCCTTGAATGCTTTAGCTGATCTCCTTGACCTTACACCTGTAGATCTCCTTGACCTTGCTTGCTTTAATGCTTTTACTTGCCTTCTTGATAATTACAATACATGCCTCATGGGTCTTTAAATAAAATCCCATGGTTACAAAAATAAAAATCTAACTACAATAATTAGACATGTAGCTCATGGCTATAATTAGTCATTTGACATGCAAACACTCGCTTCACTTAACTGACTGTTCGTCAACAGTAGTTCTAGAACACACAAGCGACAGACACCGGTCCCTGCTTACCCTGGTGCTGTCGACGTCAGCCAACTTGATGCCGTCACCGATTGCCTTCTACACTATATCTGATCGATGTCGGTCATGCTATCAATGCCAGTGCTTCTGGTTCTTCAGTAACCTTCCTTCTTCGTGTCTGCAAATAGTTGAAGCTTTTAGCTGCACACCCTAACAATCTCCCACTTGGAGATAAACAACTGCTATTGTACCTATACCTATACACCATCTATTTTGTTCCTTTGGCTCTGTATCCCTCTTCAAAGTCACTCTTGAAGACCAACCACCATGCAAACTTGTGATGCTATACCTGTCACTTATGCCAAAAGAATTTTGCTGCTCCCAAATTCTCCATGACATACTTCTGAACCAACTCTACCCTTAGCTCAGAAAACTCCTTGTATATGAAACCCTGCAACAAGTAACATAATATAGTAACATGATAATGTAGCTAATATTATCCAACCTGGTAAAGATAAAATACAATGGTCAAACCTCTATTGTTCTACAACCTACTCAAGACTATATGCCCTAGCCTTCTGTCTCACATGTCCATTCACTCTCTTCTCTAATATAAGAAATCCATTCCTCTATCCAGTGCTTTCTTCTAGCTAACAACTCTACCAACAAATACCTATTTGGTTCTACTCCAAGGACTCACACTCCTCATCCATGCCAAGCTCCCACTATTTCTAGATTCTACCTGCATTGCTTCTTCCATCTTCCTAGTTCTTGAATTTTAGTAAGCAATATAAAGAAGGTGAACAATGAATATGAGGTTCACATACCTTTTCTAACCTCCATATGGGTGTTTGAGACTCCTTGACAGCTAGCTGTCCACCCATTATCCATTCCAGTGATCGATCTCAGCCATCTCCTAGTCTGCTCCCGATCGATGTTGGTTCCCTGCATTGACCCTGACTGTCAACATCATTTCCCTGGCCAACACCAGTGTCCTGCCTATCGATGTCAGTCTTGCTGACCGACGTCAAACTTCTCCTGCCTGACCTACCAACCCTGCTGGTCTGCACATGACCGATGTCAGTTTCTGTCTGGCCGACGTCGATACCATGGGAGCACCGACGACGGTACCTGTGTTTTTCTGTAAGTGATGAATTTTTCATCTGTGAGCTCATCTTGGATCAAAACTCTATCCATACTGCCTTGCTCAGATTTATTTAGCCCCTGTGAGTGATCTCTGTCCTTCATCTCCTCGATAAACACCAAGGCTTCTTTATTCCTATCAAAAGCATCAAATTTCCTTTTTCTGCAATGAACTCTATCTATGTTTTCTGAATCTGAACACATACCTTTTGAATCAAGAATGTCCATTCCCTTCTTATTCATGTGACCAAGCCTATTAAGCCACATCTTTGAATCTACAGCTGAAGTAGATAAACTAGAAGTAGAATCAATAATACAAGTAGATAGATAAAGAGTATCTACTTTCTTACCTCTTGCTAGAACAAGTGCACCCTTGGTAACCTTCCAAGAATCCACTGTGAGGGTTATTGTGCATCCCTCATCACCCAGCCTTCCTACAGAAATCAAACTCTACTTCAGAATCGGGACATGCATGACCTCCTTCAACACCCATGTGTTGTCAATCTGCAATCTCAGCTACAGTTTCCCTTTGCCAACTATCTGACAAGGCATACCATCCCCTAAATAAAGCACTCCAAAGTCTCCCTATTCATACTCATGGAACAAATCTCTGTTTGGGGATGCATGAAAAGATGAACCAAAATCTAAAATCCATGATCCTACCTGACTATCCAAAGAAAGTATGAGAGCATCCTGTACCATAATATTTGCACCCTTTGCTTCTTCAATACTTGCATGTTGATTCTCTTTATCTCTCAACCAACACTCCTTTTTATGTCCTTTCTTTCCACAAAACCAACAGGTAACACCTTTGGACTCAGATCTCCTTCCTGACCTTGATTTCCCTTACTCAACCTTCTCCCTTTGCCTTCCCCTACTTTTTGCACTTAGAGCATTTCCTGATGATTCACCTGTGCTTCTCTTGCGTATTTCCTCATTCAAGATCACACTCACAACATCATCAACTTTTAAGATTTTAAAAGCAGATGCAAAATTACTTACTGCCATAACCAGACTATCCCAACTTTCAGGCAAAGAACATAAAATCAAGAGAGCCTTTACCTCATCATCAAAAACAATATTGACTGAAGCTAATTGGTTTACCAAACTATGGAAATCACTAAGATGAGTATGTGCCAATCCACCTTCTTGCATTTGCAAAGTAAATAGCTGCTTCATAAGATATACCTTATTAGAAGCCGAGGGCTTTTCGTATAAATTTGCCAAGGATTTTATCAACTCTTCCATTGTCTTACACTGTGATAAGTTTGAAATCACAGATGATGCAAGGCTCAACTTGATGGAACTGAGAGCCTTCTGATCAAGAACACTCCATTCTTCATCCTTCATATCTGTGGGCTTGCATGCAACCCCACCCAACGGTAAGTATAAATCCTTCTGATATAGATAATCCTCAATTTGCATCCTCTAATGTTGATAATTCTTGCCGTTAAACTTCTCCATTCGTAGCTTACTTTCTTCTACCATTGTTAAACTCCCACTCAATCAGAAAACCCTGTGAATGACCTGTAATAAAAAACAATACCCTACTTCTTGCAAACCATAGCTCTGATACCAACTGTTAGGGACCCCTTATCCAACGAAAGCATAATTGATTACTTTCACATAAGCAATTAAACATGGAATTATACCAAAATGATAAAGTAACTAGAAGCTTGAGATATCAAAGAATTTGAGAGACAATACACACTCTTGTATTAAATATTACTAGAATAAAATACAATAAGGAAGATGCCACTTCTTCCTCCACCTCAAAGGCTTGCCACACCTCAAGACCTTCTTCCCTCTCTCTCTTGCTCAACACAACAACTCTATAGCCTGAGTTATTATCCCTCCTTGAATGCTTTAGCTGATCTCCTTGACCTTACACCTATAGATCTCCTTGACCTTGCTTGCTTCAATGCTTTTACTTGCCTTCTTGATAATTACAATACATGCCTCATGGGTCTTTAAATAGAATCCCATGGTTACAAAAATAGAAATCTAACTACAATAATTAGACACACAGCTCGTGACTATAATTATTCATTTGAAATGCAAACACTCGCTTCACTTAACTGACTATTTATCAACAGCAGTTCTGGAACACACAAGTGACTGACACCGGTCCCTTCTTGGCCTGGTGCTGCCAACGTCGGTCGACTAGCTGCCGTCACCGATTGCCTTTTGCACTGTATCTGACCGATGTCGGTCATGCTGCTGACGCTGGTGCTTCTGGTTCTTTAGCAACCTTCCTTCTTCGTGTCTACAAATAGTTGAAGCTTTTAGCTCCACACCTTAACACAAATTTCTATGATTTCATCCATTCTTAATTGAGCAATGTTTCCTTTGCCAATTAAATCAAGGGTTTCAATAGATTCATCATCCAGACCTTTGAGAAAAATTGTTTTATTTAAATCTTCTTGAAGTACAAATCCACATATTTTACTCACAAAGAGGAATCTGTCTAAATATTCTTCCATATTTTCATCTTCTTCTTGTTTGATTTTGAAAAATTCTTCCTTTCAATTTATTCTTCTATAATAATCTTGATATTTGTTTAGGAAGATAGTTTCCATTTGTTCCCAATTGGTAATAGAATTAGATGTTAATCCCATAAACCACCTCATTACTACATCCTTCAAAGTAGATGGAAATAACTTCAATTTTTGATTATCTATCTTGTAATCATAAGTCTGACATAGTACTTTAAACTCAAATAGAAATTGGTCAGGATCCTCAGATGACATTCCTCTAAATGTGGGAAAGTGTTTAGGTGAATTGTTTTTCATAGTAGTTTCATCATCCTTGATATGAAAGGGATAGGTAAAGGTTCTCTCAGGTTCTCTTCCTACTTCTCATTCCATCTCTCTGGTATTTTCTAATCTCTTCTCCCAATCAATGTGGTATGTGGTCTATTTTGGGGATGGTGAAAAGTCAGGAGTAAGGGGTTGACTACTAAATTGAGAATCAAAACTTTCCCTTAATGGATCTTGAGAAATAATCCTCCTCCCTAATGTTTTACTTGGTTCTGGTGACTAATCAAAAAATTCCATAGATGGTAATTTTGCTTCTTATCTTGTAGGAGATAATGGTGCCTCCAATTCTTGCTCAACATTCTTTCTTAAACTAGAGGATGATGGAATTTCTTGTTTAGATATTTTGGGGAGAAATCTACCCTTAAAATCTCGTGGTCTACTCATAAATTAGGGAAAATTTATTTAATTACTAAATGAATGATTGTTGCTCTTGTTGACACCTAATTAGAAAATTCTAACTAGTGTTCCCCCGATAATGGTGCCAAAAATGATGGGTGTTGTCATCCCCTTCATTTAATCAACTTTTGTTGATGTCATATTTAACCAAGGTTGTGTCTAAAGCTATATGCAACAAGAGGAATTGTAGTGATTTAGTAATGGAATAGAGGTATTTGTATTTTTGTTGTTTTGGGGGGTTTTTAATGTCTTCAATATTTCTTGGTTAAAACCTTATTGGAATCAAACTATGCAAACCTGCTAGAAATAAACACACTTTCCAGAAATGAAATAGATTATTGGAAATAAACTCACATTACAAAAATAAAAATTTAATCTAAAAATCCTGTAGGAACAAATTTACAACAAATCTTAACTTTAAGGAATTGGAGGCATTTATAAATTTAACGGAGTTACCTATTTACTTTTGTGAATAGAAATATAAACACCGACAAAAATGAAGATCTTGGTTCTTTGGAGGAGTGGGCCCTTGCTCTGCCTAGAATAGGATTTGAAAAATTTAATTTGCTTTCAAAATAGAAATGGATATTTCATTACTAAAATGTTCTGTATTACAAATGTACTAATCTTTTCTATTCTTCAATGATTTTCTCTATCTTCTATATTCTATCTTTATTTTTCTTTTACTAAATTCCCAAGTCTATATATATAGATGCTTTGATGGTTGTAACTATTTCATATATATGATGGAATTGAATCATACCCAAAATAGATACTGAATCAAGATGTGGTTGGATGTCTAGCTGTGTGATAAATGTCTTGATTTTGCAAGTTTAGAAAATCAGGAATCTATTCCTAATTTAATGGGATCATTGATCTGACAAATCACTAGCTATTTGGAATAGATCCTCATTAGTTTCATATCTAGCCACAAAAGTTATAGAGCTTATCTATAAGATTACCAGAGCTAAATATATAGTTCCAGAGCTAAGTCTAAAAATGTGATGACTTGAAATAGTATGGTGGAGTTTTGGAACTAATGGTGATGGTTCTGAAATAGATTCTGTAAGTTTCAGAACTAACTGTGATGACTCCAGAACAGATTCTACATGTTCCAGAACTAATCTAAATTGAGTCCAATGCTTCCAAAAACATGCAATCCACTTCATATTTGTTCTTTAGCCTGATGATGACCTATTTTACTGCAAAACTAGAATTTTCCAACACACTTGTTAGGAATTATAGATCTTTTAAAATGTTAGAATCACAATCAACAAAAGATGGATAATCACATCCTAACTCATCTTAGATCAAAATAAAATTTACAAAATGCAATCAAACTTAATAGAAAGACAGAGCAAGATGAGGTCATATATTATACATTTATTGGGCATATCCTGGCCTCACTAGTAGTGGTTAGTCTTTATTTATTATGTTAAGTATTCTGCTATTAGTGCATTGATGTGGAGGTTTCCCCCTAAAAGTGACTTCACTATATTATCTAGTATTTTATTCTACTATCAATTATAGCTATGTGATCTCTCATATTTGCTTATTCTGTGTAATATACAATCATTTTATGTGAATATCTAAGCAATTTCATTACAAGTGGTATCAGAGCTTCAATTCGGGAAAGTTTCCTATGATGTTTTTTTTGGATTTGGTGAGGCGTGGCTTTTGGGAGTGGTGAGAGTGAAAAAACATAACTTGCAATTTAGGAAGAATTGATTTTTTCCATCAGCACAATATTGCTCAAAATGCTTTTTGAAAAAAATAATTAAAAAAAGAAAAATGTCTAGAATTTTTTTTCCTCTTACACAATTGCCATCATTGGATTCATCTCAGTGAGATGATCACAATGATATATTCTATCAATACACTTTTTTGGTACCAAAATGTTTACCCTAGTGTGTAAAGGTAGTCATTGGATTCGTCTTGACTAGGTTGTTGCAATGGTACCATTTCTTGGTACACTTTTGTTGGGGTCAAAACTCTCCTAGGGTTTGTATATGGTAGGTCTAGGTAATCAAGGAAGAAAAGGGGGAAAATAAAATCCTAAGACTCCTTTTGATGATATGGATTTTGTAACTTTAGATCTAGCAATTTCTCAGCTTCTAATGGACACAAATAGCTTAGTGAGACATGATGACTTTGTTGTAGTCAAAGCTTATGTTTTATGGATATACAAAGAGATTAATGGGGTTCAAAATGACTTTTAGCATATCACTATGCAATTAGCTACCCTTACATCTCAGTTTCATCCCAACAACCCTCCACTTTAGCATTTAAATCTTTCTCTCAATAACTCCATGTTGGTATGAAACTGATGTTGCCAAAAGTGGACATGTGTAAGTTCAATGGTAAGGATCCTCTCACTTAGATTACCCAAATTGAGAATTTATTTGAGCTACATCAAACCCCTATTTCTTAGAGGATGATAGTGGCATCCCTATATCTGGAACCTGAGCAATTTATTTGGTATCAATGGTTATGTGTTAAAAAGAAAAAGAATGGTACTCCTATTACCTAGACTATTTTCATTGAGGAGTTTTCAGCTCATTATTAGAATAATGCCTCTGAGAACTATTTCAGCCAATTAGCCAAGCTATGGTAAATAGGACCTATGAAGGATTATATTAATTAGTTTTAGAATCTCTCTTTACAGGTGGAAGATATCACTAAGGAAAATTTGACTGATCTATTTTTGGGTAGCCTCAAAGATAACATCTAATTAAAGGTTTTAATGTTTAACCCAACATCTATAGTAGAAGCTATCCCTAAGGCACACATGATAGAAGAAAAAGAGATGTAAAAAGGAAAACTTTCACTACTGGTCATGATTGCAACTTTTCTACACCATCATTTCCATAACCCACCAGATTAACATAATGATAAATTGAGGAGAAGCGAGCCAAAGGTTTGTGTTATGGTTGTGATAGAAAATGGATAAAAGACCATCATTGTGTTGAAAATAATTTATTTTACATTGAAGGTGCCAATGATGATGAAGATGATGCAGAAGTATATGATGAGGATGCAGAAGTTCTTGAGGAGGAATATGAAGACTCTCTACCTATTATTTCTTATCATGTCTTTTTAGGTATTAGTAATCCCTAAACTCTTAAGGTGATGGGTTTTATTAAGAAATAGAAGGTCACTATCTTGATTTATTCTAGGAACACACACAATTTCATCCATAGTAAGTTGGTTGCTCATTTGAACTATTTCATTTATCTAGATTCAAAATTTTAGGTTATGATTGTAAATGGTGGTACTATCAACGATTCAAGAAAATGTCATAGTATTAAGTTGTCCATGGGATGCTACTTATTGGATTCTATTATGTTTTCTATTCCTATGGGTGGAGCTGATATTGTTCTGGGAGTCTAGTGGCTCACCACTTTGGGAATTATTGAGATGAATTTTTAAGAATTATTCATGCATTTTCATTCTAAAGAAATAAAATTTGAGATAAGGGTATTAAAGGCTAAATCTCCATAACTTGTTATCTCCCATAAAATGATAAAGATTTTTTATAAGGTGTTGAGGAATTTGTAGCTCACTTGTTTTCTATGGAAGTAAAACCAACTTAGCCATATCTACCTCTTGATCTATAACAAATAATTGATGCTCATTCTGTTATTTTTGGAGACATGTGAAAAATACTTCCACATATCCACACACAAGATCATGCTATCACACTCATTATTGGTAGTACACCACCCAACATTAGGCCATACATGTATCCCTATGCCCAAAAAAGTGAAATTGAAAAGATGGTACAAGAGATGTTGGATGCAAGAAACATTCACCATAGCCAAAAAAAATACTCTTCACCAGTTGTCATGGTGAGAAAGAAAGATGACACCTAGAGGATGTGACTTGACTATAGAGAGCTCAACAAGTACACTACCAAAGATAAGTTCTTGATTCATATCATTGATGATATGCTAGATGAATTAAATGTTGCTCTTTATTTTACCAAGCTAGATCTATGTTCTAGGTATCATCAAATCTAGATCCATGATGAAGACATACCCAAAACCACTTTTAGGACTCATTAGGGCCATTATGAGTTTTTGGTTATGCCTTTTGGTCTAATAAATGGACAATCTACTTTTTAGAGTTTGATGAATACTAGATTTAAGCCATTTTTGAGGAAATTTGTTCTAATATTCTTTGATGATATCTTTATTTATAGTAAAAATTAGGAAGACCATTTGTACCATGTGAAATAAGTACTCTCCATTTTGGAACAAAATCAACTGTATGACAAACCTTCCAAATGTACTTTTAGGGCTGGTGAGGTTGAATATTTGGGTCATCTAGTGTCTTATGAAGGAGTGAAAGTGGATCCTAAAAAATTCCAAGCAATGGTGGACTGGCTAATTCTTAAGACACTCAAGCAACTTCAAATATTTTTGGGGCTTATTAGTTACTATCATAGGTTTGTCAAAAATTATGGTAGTATTATAACCCATCTCACCGCTTTGTTAAGGAAACACTCCTTTTAGTGGACTAATGTAGCTACCTGGGCATTTGGATAATTGAAATTGGCTATGTGCACTACTCCAGTATTGCCACTTTTGATTTTTATAAGACTTTTGTCATTAAATGTGATGCATCTGGGTATGGTATGGGTACTGTACTCATGTAAGAATGTAGATGAATTGCATTTAAAAGTCATAAAATAAAGGTTAAAAATAATCATTTGCCCATCTATGAGAAGGAAATAATGGCCATTTTGCATGTAGTCAATAATGGAGACCTTATTTGATGGGTCATCACTTTCAGGTAAAGACTGATCATAATAGGCTCAAATATTTTTTAGAATAAAGTTTGTCATTTGAAGAAAAATAAAAATGGGTAACTAAGATGTTAGGCTATGATTTTTAAATAGTCTACAAAAAAGGCAAGGAGAATGTGGTGGTAGATGCACTATCTAGAAAAGATGAATCAATTGAGGCATTGCTATGTGCCATAACCATTTTACATGTAGATTGGCTAGAGGACACATGATTAGAATGGGAACATGATAGTGCTACCCATGATTTGATTCAAAATCTTTAACAAGGTTTAGGTGGATTTGAAAAATTCACATCGAAAGGTAATGCATTATGGTATAAAGACGAATTGTACCTATGTAAGAATTCTCTTTTTGAACAAACAATCCTTTAAGAACTTCATGTAAGTCCAATTGGGGGTCATTCAAGATTTTTGAAAACCTATCACATAATCAAACAAGATTTTTTTTGGGAACATCTCAAGGGAGATGTCTAGAAATATGTGGCTGAATGTATGATCTGTAAAAAAACAAAGGTGAAACCATCAAAACCCTAAGTCTTTTACAACCTTTATCCATCCCTAACTAGCATTGGGAAGAGGTATATATGGATTTCATTACAAGGTTACCAAGATCTAATGGTCAAAATGTTATTATGGCTATTGTAGATCATCTCAGTAAGTATGCTCATTTTTGTTCATTATCCTAGCCATTTTTTGCTAGTACATTAGTTGTTTCTTTTCTCAATACAGTTCAAAAACTGCATGGGACCACTAAGATCATTGTTAGTGATAGAGATCCCATTTTTACTAGTAATTTTTGGTCTTAGTCATTTACATGTTTGGGCACCGAATTGGCTCATAGTTCATCCTATCATCCTCAATTTGATGGATAAATCAAGGTAGTAAACAAATGTCTATAAGGATATCTCTATTGTTTTATTTTTGATAAATAGGATAAATGGGTTCATTGGCTACCACTTGCTAAATGGTGGTATAATACTTCTATTCATAGTTCTTCCAAAATGTCTCTTTTTGTGGCACTACATGGCTACCACCCTCCATCCATCACTTAAACCTTGAAGGTCCATCCTAAAGTTCATGTAGTTGAAGAGCATATTCATCATCAATAGGAGGTCCTTGCAAGTTTTCATGAAAATTTAGCTATGGCCAAGAATTGCATGAAGCAATAGGTAGATCAACATGGAAGTGAGAGGAATTTTGACATTGGTGATTGGGTCTTTGTTTTCTTGTAGCCATATAAATAAATGTCATTGAAGTAAGAAAAAAAGGATAAAAAGTTGTCCCCTAAGTATTATGGGCCTTATCAGATCTTGCAAAAAATTGGTAGTGTAGCCTACAAGTTAGAGCTTCCTTTATCCACTCACATACATCTAGTATTTCATGTATTATGCATGAATAAATTCATTGGACATAGAGTTTCCATTAGAATATAATTACCAGAATTGGGTGAGGAAGGTAGAGTTTTTCTTTATCCCGAGGTGATCCTTCAAAGGCACACCAAGCAACTGCATTCTAGAGCAATTACAGAGTACCTAATAAAATGGAAGAATCTTCCATGTGAAGATGCCACTTGGGAAGATGAAAAATTTATGAAACAACATCTAGAGTTGGTAAAACATTGATGACAATATTATTTTTAAGGGGAGGGGCTTGTTATGACCTTAATCATTGGTGTGTCTAGGGATATGTGTGGTTGACTTGTGGCTTACATACCTCTTTTATTTACTTGTTACATTTCTCTATGTTCTTAGATAGGTCAGCCTATGGAATAACCTTGGATAAGTAGACTATATATAGGAGGTAGTGGTTAGCCTTTATTCATTATGTTAAGTATTCTACTATTAGTGCATTGATGTGGAGGTTTCCCCCTTGAATTGGCTTTACTATATTATCTAGTATTCTCTTCTAATATCAATTATCACTATGTGATCTCTCATATTTGCTTATTATTTAAAATATAAAATCATTTTATGTGAATATCTAAGTAATTTAATTACATAAGTTTAGAGATTTTTTCATAATATAGAAGGCCTAGTCATGAGAATAATAATGGTCGAACTAAGATATAAGCAATAAGGGATAAAGAGATAGTGAACACGAGCATTTCAACAACAAGAAGGTCTAGAACTAAAAGGTACTACCATGATAGGTATTTTCCAAGTGTATACGACTGATGTAATATTTTAGTATTTACATAAGGGATATTGCCTATATTGGTTCTATTCTTTACCTAAAGGATCCATGCATAGATTACATGACTTAATTGACTAGTTATTATTACATTTTCAATCAATATTATTTAAAAATTCACTTTTCATAAATTGACCAAGTCAAACAAGGACATAATGAACATATTGTAGAGTATGTGATTAGTTTAAAACCACTCTTACCAAGATGTCACGTACACTACCTAATAGTGAGATTCAAAGTATATTATCAATTATATTTCTTAAATAAAAGGTTACATTTAAACATATGATTCATTTAAGGAATTTGGTCATACCTTATGAAAAATTAAAATTAAGATTTTAGTTGCCAATATGTTTAAATAATCATAGACTACTCCCACATCCAATACCTCTAGATATTAGGGAAAACCAATATTAAAATCTGAAAATAATGATGCACATAATTTACAAACTAAGATTGAGGCCAAAACTATTAATGTAGTTTCAAAAACACGTGATAGGGTCATATTTATAACTCTTAAACACAAATAAAACTTTACAACATTACAAAACACACTTCAAAAAAATGATAAATATTATACTATAATTTGATTACTTTTCTCAAACCATTTCATATAGATACAACTTGAGCACTACCTAAAAACTATAATCCCAATCTATTTTATGATTACAATCATGCTTCAGGGTATGCAACAAATATGTGCATATAATTAAAACACAAGATCCAAGGCTTAACCATGTTATGACCAACATGTCCCATCTCATCAGAAGAAATAAGGACCCTTTTTTATCAAATTAAGATACAAATTCTATTTATAAAACCTTTTTTTATCTCTAATTATGAGGCAGGACAAAAGATAAAAGATGAGAAATTAAAGCTTCACCTTTCCAAGTGCATTTTATTTCCACAATACATTTAATAGTTTGATTCACCTGGTATCTTAGTTTGGGTCTTTATAAATTTAATTCACCACATAATAATATTTTCCAAATCATAAGTAAAATGGTTACTACTTCTATATATCCTAAAATCTAAGGTTCATGTTTTATTTTGACAAGTGGACTTGGTCACAATTTTAAGAGAAATACATAAGTGAATGCACCCATGGAGGCCCCTTTTCACTATAAAGTTTCAATTTGTTTTCCATGGCCTCTTTTAATCTATGAGTGTGTTTGATTATTGTGTGTCTTCTTTTTGTTTTAAGTTTTATTTTTATTTCCATGATTGTGCTTTGAATCCCATGAGTTCCATTTTTGTGATCATAGATCTTATATAATATATTAATGATGATTTTTTTGGGGGACATGCTTTTAGGTTTATTTATTTATTTTATAGGAGTTGTGAACACATGAAAAAATAAGATAAATTTCAATGTCCAACACATCTATATAAAGCTAAGTCCACTTTAAAAACATAAGGGACACTCTCCATTACTCAGTTTACCTATGGCCCCTAAATGATCACCACATGTTTCTTTCTTATTTTTCATCTCTACTAAATTGATATGCATATATTTATTAATAAATTTTAATTGTGACCCATTTATTTATGGTGTGGGGAAAAGTTAGGATCCATAGAATTAAAAAGTGGATCTTAACAACTAAATGGATGTGATTAGTTTGCTTGAAGTTATTTGAAAGCTAAGAACACTGTATGACTCTATGGCCTAGAGATAATGAGTGACCAATTTTTATCTCATTATATGTGGGTATAGTGAAAGTGAAATGCATTGATGATGTGGATCCTATGAGAACTATTTTCATTAGGGGACTCTATGTGGCCACATCATATATAAATAAGAGAAGATATTTACATAGAGGAAAATATAAGGTAGAATTGATAATTATATCATCTATGGGTTTACCATAAAGTCAATTTTAACCTTTGATACTATTGTGGCTCTATGGCTATGGAGTAGTTAAAAGTGGACATATGTTTCAATCTAAGCAGACATGGTAAAATGAGATAGTGACAAAGACTTGGAACTTAGATGAGGACATGCCACACAATATTTTTGGATCACAAAAAACATAAAGGGGAAAGGTGTAGATGCATCCATAGATAAAAAATCATAAATGATAAATATAAACCAAAAAATTTAATAAGTTTGAATATCCTCCTTGATTTCATGCCTATAAACCAATGACATACTACCACGTGTGTCTTTTTGGGATATCAAAATAAATTCAAATGAGAAGGTAGACTATGGGCCTAGTAAAGTTCACACTATGCATATTTATAAATGTGTCCACAATAGATAAAATGTGAACATCACCCATATATTAGTAAAGATAAAAGTATAACAATGAACTCAACACATTAGTGGAGATAGTTGAATGCAAAAGGTGAACTTGGGCAAACTATGAACTCTGTGACCTTGAAGATGTGTGATTGTGACACATAGATGGTTGTGATTCTTAGATGTGACCAAGACCAAAAAAATAACAAAGAACTATTTTTGCTATTGTGGTCTAGTCTTGAGTATATTTAATCCATAGTGGAAAATATTACAATGTGAAATAAATTTAATTTAGAGTGGGGAAAATAGTAAATGTGACGTGTTAGTGGATTTTTTTTGAAAAATTTAAAGTCATTGCGATGTGTTAGTGGAAAATATTTGGAATATGAAGTATATTTGATGTGTTAGGGATTCTAGTCCACTTATTTTCACTATAAATAATCTATATTGAGCTTATTTTTAGAAAAAATTTTAGAAGGAAAATTTGGAAAATTAATTGAATTTGTGAGGCTGAAGAAATAATCATGTGAATACATTGAAATATTGTATTTTTTAGTTTCTCAATTAGATAAGTATCTTTGTATTCTTATTTAGAGGGTTAATCAACTATATCTATACATTTCTTTAAAATAATTTGGGTAAGTTGATATTTCCCTATTTTAATCATTTTGCTGGCAAATTATGACTATTATTAAATATCTATAGAGGCATGAAATTTGTTATCTTTTACATAGATTATATTGTCAAGATGAAATTAATTCATGATTGCTAAATGCTTAGACTCTTACGCTGTAATTATTTGAATCAGAGTTATAAAACTAGATCTGATAAATATTAGTTTAAATTTATAGTAGATACATGTGATGTTTGTGTTCAGAAAAAGAAAAATTGGTGAAAATCTTATTACATTTTATAATCTACCTTTACTGATTTTTTTATATTTTTATTTATGATAATTAGATAAATATACATTAAGATAGACATCATTTTGAATATCCATGCTTTAGTTAGTTTTAAGGATTATTAAGAGGTGTTTCGGTGAACATAGGTGAATTTATTGAGAAGGCGTGAGGCTAAATTTAAAAATAATTTATCCTACCATTAAATACATTAGATAACCACAAAATACAAAATAAAATTTATATTTGAAGATATTTTGGCACTATAAGGAAGGATAAAAGAACCAAAATTCAACCTTGCCATTAAAATAGAGATTTCATAGTTGACAATCTAGATTTTCCACCATGTCTTACAATATCCACATCATAGTCTGGTATATTAATTATCCAAGATTTAGAGGTACACACAAGACTTATATATTATAAATGTAGGCTAATAATATTTAAGACTCATCCAGACCCACCAACTATTCCTAATTTCTAAGCATTTGTACCCATGACTTCTTGATTAGGAAGAACTATAATCAATTTTGCAAGAGATGTCCATGAGTTTCCTAAAAATATTGAGAGATACTTCATCATTACAAACTATATAGTGGGTTAAAAAATAATAATACATTACATATTTAAAGTATGCCCTTATATTATTAAATATATAACATGAAGATGTTTCATGAAGGTTGTTCTCCTTCACACTTAGAGATGCTACTTATAATTGGTTCCTCAATTTATTTGAAAACTCCATTAATAACTAAGCTATTTCTAAGGCCAACTTTATAACCCAATTTGATAAAGTCATTTATCCTAGTGTCTTATAATAGGAGTTCACTTATGCCAAAAGGGATCTAAATGAGTCAATAAAAATTCTCAATGTTATATTCAAAATGATGTATAAGCAGGTCACATCGATGTATAATCTTACTATACCATTAGGTCTTGAGATGAAAAATAATTCACTAGATATTATGACTGTTGTATTATTTAGAAGAGGAATGGGAATAAATTACATGCCAACAACCTATGATAAATCCTTAAATGTGTATCAACAACATTATCCATAAGGCCATATTCTCAATGACATATCCAATGCTAACTAAATAATTTAAACACCAAATATTATACTAATTATAAACCAATTTTCATTAAGACATGCTAATCTAAACCAACATTTGGTTTTATCAATAATTACAAAAATAAAATAACATAAAATTAGATCCTAGACATGATCTTAGGCATCAATAATACACAAGTGTTGCCCTAAATTTCATCTAAAAAATGAGTTAGATGTTATTCACTGTATGGTGCAAAAGTTGAGTAGTGATTTTATTAGTCTTTAGATATAAGTTGGTGATTTAAGTGGAGAAAAGTTAGAATAAAGTCACACTTATATATATTCAATCACCCAAAAAATCAATTTAACAATGTAGAACCTTACCCTAATAACTTGGATAAGATAAACATTTTTGAATTACATTTTCCCAATTAGTATAGAGGCCATAATACTTCACAAGATGGATAATTATATTGTGTGGTTTTTTTTAATAAATTTTAAATACTTCAAAAGGAAATGGAAGAGTATGAGGTAGTTCCAAGTGAGTATAACACGACCTATACTTCCAATACACCTAGTACTTTTACTATCAACACTACATTAATGTTATAGACCCTCAATTTTCCCAATCAAGAAGAAAATGAACTATAAGATAATAAATATAGTGTACATAATTTTTATAAATATTAGAAGATCAATTCATCATTGAGAAGGGAAAAAATAAACCCACACTACCTTTATGCCTCCTAATAATAGGGATACACCTCTTGATTATAAAGATAATAAAAATAATCCTACATAAAAGTGAAATGACCAAACTTTTCTTACTAATTCACATGTGACCATTAAAAAATGAGGCTATAACATCATGAAAGATATAAATAAAATTAAGATAAATATCATATAACATGATCTAGCATAAATCACTGAGTAGAGAGATTTTATTTTAAAATAGTTGACATAGAGAAAACTCTTGAGGCTATTGATAGTAATAAAAATGAAGTTATTCAATTTTTACTCACAATTAGGATTTTTGGGAAGAATGTAAACAATTATTTAGTGGACTCTGATACCTTTACTAATGTTATGCCTATTGGAATCTAGAAAAAATTAGTATTAATCCCCTCAAATTTGATCAGATAGTTATCCAACTAGATAAATCAAAGGTCAAAGTAATTTGGAAATTGTTTAATGTACAAATAAATATATCTTCTCAAACAAGAGTGTTGAAAATAGACTAATTGAACACAATAATTTGTAAACTATTGAAGACTATAGCCAGTGAATTTAACAATAAACTATAGACACCCTTATAAAGGGAAAGAAAAGGGAAGGATAAATATCTAATGAATGAAAATTCTTTATATTCCCATATACTATCCAATGATACAATCCCATAAGATAAGAATATTTAGATTCTAGAGAAAAACAAGGATCATACTACACTTAACATCTTGAATAGGGAAGGGGTGATTCCTATAGCAAGGGAAAAAAATGAAGGTGGGGGGATATATATAGATGAGATAAAGTAGTCTCAAAAGGAAAGGAATTGATTGGAGGAATAGGATTTTTTACCTTCCTCTATAGATCTCTATATATGGGTTTGGATTTTTGGAAGGAATCTAAATTTTCCTTTACTACACTTCCTAAACTAAGATTGAGGAGGATGAAGTCATAAAAAAATTTGAGGATAAAGAGGAAGAAATGGTTACATGATCACTTGATACATTAGTTGAGAAAGTTATTTCCCCTCAGACTAAGAAACTAAAAGAGGTGAAATAATAATTAAGCATGACTACTATATTTGGGAGCAAGATAATGAATGTGGGTCATAATAGAAGGAGAGGAATAACTTCTCAAAAATAAAATTAGATAAATAAACTGAGAATTAGACTAATGATGGATTTCAAAAATTACTAATTTTGAAAGGTGATAAATTTCATAACAAAAGATTCAAATTAAGATCACTAGCTAGAAAACTAGAGGTATGAATGGTCAAAATAAACATAGAACATTTAGAGATTTAAGAAAGAATAATAACCCTAATATAATGTAAATTCAAGATACTAATATGGATGAGATTTCAATTAAAATTAGTAAGAATGGAAAGATGCTTCTATTCCCAGTATTAGCTCTTATATATCCTTGGGTGGGGTCACAAATTTTTAGAATAATAAGGTTATGAAGGGGAAATTTTATTCAAAATATCTCATCATATAAATATAAATTTCACCAATAAGTATCATAGATATATGTGGATTATATGGAATATTTATGTTCCTAGTACTCCTTCATAATTTAGAAAATTATGGAATGAGCACAACAATTTTGGGAAGAATTGTGGTAATATGCTTTGGATGATAGTTAAAAACTTTAATACTTAGAACACCCAAGGGGAAAATAAAGGGGGAAATTAGATGTACACAAATGTAATGAATGATATCAATGATTTTATAATGGCTAATATGTTATTCGATGTGGAACCCAGATTGTCTTCTTTCCCCTAATTTAATAAAAGGGTTAGAGATAATTTAATACAAGTGAGGCTAGATAGTGTCTTGATTTCCTTTGAGTGGATTGTGAGACATGATTTCTTACTTTAATCTTTGCCTAGGAGAGGCTCAGATCACAACCCATTGTTACTTAATATGGACTATATAATTAAAAAAAGACATAGCTATGTTTAGATTTGAACATATGTGGTTTCAACATCCTAATCTCTTCGACAGGATTAAGAAAGGGTGGTAGGATGATTTCTCAAGTTTTTCTATGTTTAGACTCATCAAAAAAGATAAAAAATGTCATGTGATAACCTCAATGGGTTATACATAGAAATACATGAGATTTTTTTTAATTTAACACAAATACCAAATATAGATTACACCATGAGAATCTATAGAGACCATAAGAATTTCACAAGGTGATAGTAGTAATAATAAGTAATGCATTACATAATAATGATCTCTAATATCAAGAGAGTACACATCATAATGTGAATATAAAAATTAATTACATTAACTTAGCTACAAATAAAACAAGTATACAACCACTGTTGTTGATTTATAATAACAAGTAATTACAACTCAATGATAAATATAATACAATATAATGTATATATAGATACATGGCTCCCTAGAGCATGAGTTTCCCCCACTCTCCAATATTTGTGGCAATATCAAGTGTTGTCTCATAATTAGTAATACTATTGGGAGGGAGAGTATCATCTGAGTGTTTTTACACCCAACCATGGACCAATGATCCCTCGCACTATCCCATCAGGGAATGGCCCTCCCTTCATAGATGAGTAGATAGTGACGGTGACAAAATCTAGAGAGACTAGCAAGTACCCATGTGTTGTATAATTCTAAACTAAACATGCAATGTATCATAGAAATCCATTCTATTTCAAGTTATCACAAAAACATGTGAATCACACTCATGAAATTATAATGTCTCACAAAACATACTTTGGCCCAGAGTTTTACAAACAATAAATGTTAATGATCTAGATCAATCAATTTCATACACACCACTTGATCGGAGTGCCTTCATATAACATTACAATGCCAATAAACTAGTGAAATCCATCTCACTCCTTACTCCACATTAGCAATGTAGATTAGTCAAATACAAATCAACCACAAGACTAATCAACTTATATCCTACTAGCAAATGCATCACATGACATGCTATACAAAAGAGTAATAAAGACATACATTAAGTCCATCTAACATTGCATGAATCTTCCATTTTATTCTATCCCATACTAAAAATAATGATTGCAAATATACCACCTAGGTAAACATATAATTTGACTATACTTTTCAAACAATATAATTGGTTTCTAGTTATCTATACCCTATGGCAACCCATATTACCATAGTCTAGTGTTCTAAGACTTGATTACTAGTTTTCCATAATCAATCATATAAATTAGCCTCAAATACATATAAAATCAAGTGTTGAACATATAACTATATATATTTAATAAAACAAACATCATTCCCATGGAACACAATAACATATCAACCCAACATTTTAATAAATTCTTAGAGTTTGCATGCACACATACACAAGTATACCAACTATAAAAACACATGCTATCCATAACAAATACTAGTAGGTATATAATATATAGACAAATATAAATATGATTTAGGTATAATAACTATAGTAAGTACCATTTTGGTACAATATATTTTTATATTGTAGTACCTTATGATATCCCATACTATCATAGGTTCCCAACTACATAACAACACATAAGCCAACTTAAAAATTTTAAAACTCAAATAGTCCATGTAGATAACAATAAGTAAATAGTAAAGTATTATACCACCCACGTATAATCTACATACAAACATACCAAGGTATCTCAACAAAAGAACATGTAACATGATGTGCCATTAAGCACTAATTATAACTAAGTATTTATACATATCAATATACTCATAGTATGTAATTCACACAAGTATTCCACCATAAATACATATGACTAATAGTCATTCACATTAATAGTGAGTTAGATAACCCATTATCCTATTGACTCATTTTATTCTAAGAGATTATTCCAAAGGTTATAGTTCCTGATTCCTATGAAGCTTAATGATTATTTCTAATCATCTAAAGAGATATCAATAAAATCTCCACATACAAACACTTGCACACCCTAATGTGCTCCACATGAAGGTATTATAATGCTATTCCACTTCTAGCCATGGTTTAGTGTTCTAATCGTAACTACTAGGCATAGTAAATAAATCATGAAGTAGTTTTACACATATAAATCACACTCTTTACAATAATAACTTAAACCATTATTTTTATTGAAAACACAAGATATCTAGTTTTATAATAAATTTATATTTGGGTATTAATAATCAATCATTTTATAAACAACTAAATCATTCCTTTTGCTTTTCTATCTAATATTTCACCTAAGAATAACTAAGTAATCCACCCCATATTTATAACTATGTAGGTAGTCATGAACACGTAACTCAATATATTATCAAACTCTAGGTACGGGTTTTATAATAATAAAATATTTAAAGGATCCACAAGGTTTTTATCACAATAGAGAGTAACTAATTTCAACCATTCAACTTGTATGATTTATCCACTCTAAGTTTAACAATAACTATTTAATTAGTCAAGTTCTAGGAATCAAAATATTCCATAATTGTTTTATATCCTAAGTGATATATATATATATATATATATATATATATATATATAGTCTAGTTAAATATATATATCCAATTTGATATTAGAAACATACATATATATTATAAGGAAATATATATCTCAACATAGGAACCATGTTTTATACTAGGTTAATGACCAAACCCAATGGTAAAATAATTCTCAATTAAGGGAGAATATTTACTATGGTAAAACTCTTAGAGGATATATCATAATAAGATATTGATAACATATCTTGTATTAATGCATATACTAATAACTTTATTAATACATATGCCCACCTTTATATCCATCTACTATGACCACCTATTAAGATAAATTAGTTATTTATATATAATCTATTTTTAATATTGTATACACTATTTAATATCAAATTTTATATTATAATATTTCATAACCAAATTCACTCTATTCAATAGAATAATTCACTATTATTTTATAGAAATTAAGTCTATACCAAATTCTATAATATACATATAGATATTAGGAAAATAGCCATAAAAAATTGTTATATATATAGTGAGGTTCGCAATGCCCCTAATAACTAGTCATAAATTAATAACCAATCAAATTTTGGACTCCCTCTACCCTTCCCATCAATTCATAATAACACAAAATCAAATATACACCGACCAATGAATAATGAAACTCGTGATGAAAAGGAAGAAAGCCGGTCTCATAATTGTCAAACATAGGAAACATACATGAAGCAGCTCACATTCCAAAAAGAAACATGAACACAATACATATAAATTATATATATGTCATCTCCAAACATGGATATTATTGGGTGAATATTTTGTCATCAACTGACTAACAAAAAAATGGTTATATCAACCACAACATAAGGATATTTATACGGCAAAATGGGTGTGGTGACCATAGCCAAAATGAGACAAATCTTTCCTCTTAGCAAGGGGAGGTTCCATATAAACTAAAGTATACTAATATAAGATGAAAATAGACTTAGGGGTGAAATCATACCATCCATCTCTCTATTTTCAATGATGATGTTCACAGGAACAGAGGAGAATTCTAGTGTAATTACTGAAGGCACTTCTCTTCTTTCAAAAATGATGTTTAACAAATAGCAAGAATCCTTCTTGGGTAGTAACTAGATCTACAAGAAACCCACAAAAGCACAAAGTCTTTAATTATTTCTCCTACTGATTAGGACAAAGACACTATAGAATGAAGTGTATCCCAAAGTCTCTACCTAAAACTACAACAGAGTGAAAGATTACGAAGGATAAGGGGAACTCAAAGTCTCTCCATTATCCTTTACACAAAACATAGACTAAAGACAATTATGGTAGCACAAAGTTTCCCACAATCGGCTTTAGGCATCTTCCAGCTTATTTATACTTGTTCTACTCATTTGATAAATGGACAAGACTATATTTAGGAAAAAGACATAAGAATGATTTCCTAGATAACACAAGTTAATTCAACACAAAGTCTAAAAGGTCACCTACTTTCTCATTCACTTAATAAAATATGATTAACAGTCTCAGCTCAAAGTCTTAGGAATGCCTTTCAATTTGGGCAGAGTTTTGCTTCTAATAATAGAGAGATATCCTTTATCCAAAATGAGAGATTACGATATATAACATTCAAAGGAAGACTTGGGTGCTTGTTTTCATGAAAATGGCCCATGCTGCATTGAATGCATTCAAAATTCTATGAAGGGGCCATGCTAAAATAGGTCATCAGCCTTAACTTTGGCATTCTAAATCATCTCAAATATCTCCTCCTAAGCATGGGTTTCTTGGTCTTCTTTATGATGCTTACACAACTGTCCATTCACCTTTACTTAGTGAAAAAAAGGGCCACACCATTGAATGTTTGTGTTCTTTGAGGTCCACCTGGTGGATTATTCCACCTACTAAAATAACTCTTTTGTAGATATTCCTAGATTTTCTATAGTCATTCCCTCTTTCCTTGCTACATTTTATCTCTTCTTGGTGATATGAGCTCTTAGGGCTATCTTCTCACTTTCATCTAGCTCCTTCAGCTCCTTTCTTGGCTAGTCTCTGAGTTTGTTCTCAAGTCTGTGCTCTTTTAAAAATCAATAGTTGTTCCATCACCCTAAATTTGATGTCTATGGGACGTCACCAGTCACTTGAACCAATTTAAACTTTGAACCTTGAACTCTTTTGGTTTAATGGTTTAGCATTTCAATGTTTTGGAAAGGGCTGTGCTCACTTAGTTTTCTTCTTCAATTGAAACATTTTATGGAATCTTCCACTTCATCCATTCAATTAAAGCTTATACTCAAAATTTAAACTTGATGAACCTTTGAACCTTTCAAAGGTGGGGTTTAATGGTTTAATGATTCATTCTAACTCTTTGGATCCTTTTATTCTTTAAGTCCATTGAACTCATTGAACTCGTTGAACCTTTAAACCTTTTCGGTTCAAGGTTCAATGGTTCAATTGTTCATTCTAACTCTTTGAATCCTTTTTTTCTTTGAGTCTATATAAGTCATTAAACCTTTAAACTCATTAAACCTTTGAACCTTTCAAAAGCAGGGTTTAATGGTTCAATGGTTCATTCCAATTCTTTGAACCCCATTGTTAAGTCTTTTGATTGAACCTCGACATTGAACCATCCTCAAAACACCTAGGAAATGCCTTAAGTATTTTGAATTTCCCTTTGAGAAAGCCTACCTATTGAACCTATGATTTTTTTAGCTAAAAAGGCTTGAGTTATTTGAAAAACTTAACTGCTCAAAACATTTTTTGATAAAGAAAGAGAGCATTTTGGCTTGCAGGATCAAAATGGTTGTCATGTTGTCCAAAAAAACAAGTGATGGATTTTGGGAACAACAACTGGCTCCAGTTGGGAAACTTCCATCAGTTGAGAGTTGAAGTAATCAAAGGGAGTAGAATCTAGACTCTAAGTGTCTTCATCTATGCCATTGGGCTATGGAGTCATGCTTACCCAAAAAGAAAGGTGCCAAAAATAAACAAACAACATAAAACAAAGAAAGACTATACATATGTACAATTACACTTATCTGATACTTCAAGGATTGAAGTGCTTCAGATGCTACCCACTGTGAGGTAGTGCAAATGGCATTCCATCTTGATATTTTAGCAAAAAACTATTTTCACCATCTAATCTATGAATGGAAAATGGACCTCTCCATAAAGAATCCAATTTTCCATGCATTCATTTTGGTTATCTCCTCTTATCCCACAACAAGACTTGATCTCCAATCTGAAAATCATGAATCCTTACTTTCTAGTCAAAGATTTTTTTTACCAAAATTTGATGTGCAATAATATGATCCACCACCATAGTTCATTGATCATTTAATTTAGTCAAGCACATGATCCTCTTGTCGATGGAACTTTCAAAAGTTGAATCGTCTACTGCCTTTACCAACTTTAATGCTGGTAATTCCAAGGTGATTGGTATCTTTGCATTTAAACTATATAGAAGTTGAAATGGTGACATATGTATCACCCTTTTGGGTGTAATATTATTTTCCTATAAAGTATCAAGTAATGCTTTATGCCAGGTTCTCTAATTGTTATCTACCAGCTTCCTGATAATGGTCACGAGATTCTTGTTGCTTGATTCTGCTTGACTATTTCCTTGTGGATAATAGTCAAAAGAATGGGAGAGGATAATCTCATAATAACAGTAGAATTGAGTAAATTCATGAGAAGAGAAATAGGCTACATTATGTATTATAATCTTAGTTGGGACTTCAAACTGAGAAATAATATTTTCCTTGAGGAAATTACATACCACTTCTGAAGTAGCATGCTTGACTGGAATGGCTTCCACCCACTTGGTAAAATAATCTATGACTATGAGAATATAGTCATGTCCAACACTCAAGGATGGGTTTACAGCACCAATGAAATCAATTCCCTATTGCTAAAAAGGATCTTTGATTACCACAGGCTTGAGAGGTAATGTGGCCAACTTGGGTTTCCCAACGAACTATTGACACAACTCGCATCTACGTACCTAAGTGTATGAATCTTGAAATAGAGTAGGCCAATAGTAATTGGCTCATAAAATCTTATGGGCAATCACAGGTGCAAAAAAATGTCCTCCACAACCCAAATTATGGAAAGACTCCAAAAGTTTGCTCTGTTACACTTTATCCACATAATGAACAAACACCCCATCAAGGCTCCTCTTGTACAAACCATTGTCCCACAGGACAAAGTTAGTAGCTTTCAACTTAGTAGTCCTCTTTTCTCTACAAGACAGGTGAGCAAGACATTCACCATAGGTAAGGAAATGAGTAATATTGGAATACCACTCATTCATAGTGGTGACAAAGAGAATTGTAGGCATGTCTTCAACCTCTATTTCTTCATACCCTACTTCTTCTGGTATGTTATTAGCAATTAATTGGCATAGACCTCTTCCCTACACAAGCTTCATAGGTTTGATAACAAAATCAAACTCCTAGATTTTAGTAATCCAATTACCCATTTTAGTTCCAAACTCTTATTGAGTTAGAATAGACTTTACTATTGTATCAGGAACTAGAGCAACAATGTGTGAGTTCAAGATGTAAAATGGAAGTGTTTTACCACCTTAACCACAATATAAACATGCTTCTCCATGTTTGAATAGTTTAGATCATGAGCTTTGAGAGGACAACTCATGAAAGATATGGGGGACTCTACACCTTCTTTGTTCTGTTGAACCAAAATAGCTAAAAACATGTGTTTAGAAGCATAGCTATATATCACAATGTATTTGGTGTAATCAGGCCAAACTAGGATTGGGGCATGGGTGATAGCTTCCTTGATGTCTTGAAATGCTGACTTGCCTTCTTCAGTCCAGCTGAAAGTAACTTTACCCTTCATCATGTTGACAATGTGGCAAGTATTTTTTGCAAATTTAGGAATGAACCTTCATAGAAAATTCACCTTTTTAAAGAAAAAATGGACCACAGTCTTACTAGCAGGAAGAGTAAGCTCTTGGATGGATTTGACTCTTTTTGAGTTGATCTTTATGTCTTCTTAGGATACAGTGTGACTGAGAAGTTTACCTTTTGTAACCCCAAAAATTGACTTCTTGGGTTAAAAAAATACTATTTTGCTAACATCACTCCAGCACTTATTGTGGATGATGCACATGATCAGGATGATGTTTGAAAAAAATTGTCAAGTCATCAAGGTATACCACAATGAACTTCCCCATTTTATTTCTGAAGGCAAGATCCATCGATCTCTAGAAGGTGGCCAGCATTAATCAAGCCAAAAGGCATTATATGATATGCAAAGGTGCCCCAAGGTGTAGTGAAAGTAGTCTTATGTTGGTTTGCTTCACCAACTTCCACTTGATTATATCTTGAAAAACCATCTAACATTGATAACATCTCTCTACTAGTCACTGTTTGTAGTAGCTGATCCATGATGGGTAGGGGATAGTTATCTTTTAAGATGACTGATTTAGATTTTTGAAATCAACACATAGGCAAATTCATCCATTCTTCTTTTTCATAGGGACTATGTTCACAATCTAGGTGGAATGATGGATTGGGAAAATAATTCTTGCATTCAGCATTTTCTGTATCTCAGAAAGAATAGTGCCTAATATCTTGGGGTTGTACTACCTTTATTTCTACTTGTGAGGCAATGACCCAATCTTGAGAGGAATTTCATGCTGAATTTCTTTAGGCTTGAGAGATTTTAGATCATCATTAGAGTATGCCAAAATATTAATGTAATGGTGAAGCAGGGTAATGAATTTGAGTTTTTCATTAGGAGTGCAACAATTCTCAATGTTGACCATTTTGGGATTATCTTTTGTACTTAAATTTTATTTGATCAAAATCCTTAGAGGATTTTGAGTCCATTTGTGGCTTCTTGATACACCTATCATGCTTATTGAATAGCTTCTCAAGAGAAACTAATCTTTTGAGAATTTTATTCCCTTTGAGCTGAAGGAACTTTTTGCCAAATTTTAAATTTGTTTCAGGAGCTGATTCCCATGGTGGAGATTCACTACCTTCAAAATGAAGCTTCTCAAAGATGTCCATCTATTCTAGAAAAGCAATGATTTAGTTGTCACCATTAAATACCTGCCAATGGTCAGCATTATCTGGTACACTTAGTTGAAAGATCATCTCAATAGTGTACTTATGCTCTTTAAAATCTCAGTGAGGAACCATGAGAGTTGCAGAGATGGCCAAGGAATTTTCTTGATTATTAAATTATTTGGGCATGGAAAAAATACTAAAAGCATCAAAAATTTCAAGACAGTCCCACACTAAATTGTGTTAATGTCACAATCTTTCATTCTTGGTTTGATACAAATTTCTCACCTAACAAACCACCAACTCAACATCTCCCCAGGCATGAAGACATTTGACACCTTTAGCTTGAGCAGCCTTTAATCTGAGAAATAAAGATTCATGCTCGGTGGTGTTGTTAGTGTTGCTAAACTACAACTTGTATGAGTAGGGTAAAATATCTCCTTGAGGAGATATCAAGAAAATTCTAGCTCCAGAACTAGTAGAAGAATTATTTCCATCAAATTCAAGAATCTAGACATCATTAGAATCTGATCTTCTATCAAATTTTTCTTCATTAGGGAAGAAAGATCCTTTTTCATCTATACTATGCCCTACTAATTCTTTTGATGTCTTGTTTGAATTTTTTGGATTGTCACCTGGTAAACTTTCATCTAATGAAACAAAAGCATCTTCAATAGATAGAAAGTAATTACCCTTGCCTAAAGATTCAAATAGAATTTGAGCTTTAGGGGATAATATTTGGGTGACAATATATTTTGACTCCTTATTAGGAAGTAGCCTTTACATGATGCCCTTGACAGGGATCCTCACCTCAGACAGGTCTAGGCTCAACTCTCCACCAACATCCTTGTAAAATTTTTGCCCAAGCAGAATGCCATAGGAGGCTAGAATGTCATCCACTAGGATTGCTATTTTAATCCTCTTATCTAGGAAGGATGCAAATGCAAATTGGGAATCTTTGATCTATCCCAAAAGTGGAACTTATTTATTTTCTATGGAGAAACATCTCACAAAAGTTTTAGTCAATGTGAGCCTGAGAGAGTCTGCCACCTTGGTGGGCATCACATTGTCAGAGGCACCAAAATCTATAATGTAGTTGTTCAACTTATAACCATTTATCAGTAGGAAAACATAGAAAGGTTTTGTCTTCCCAAGGGAAATAGAAGGAGAAATGACAAGATTATTTTGGGTAGATGTGTTCTTTAGGGGATTATGAGTTACTTTTAAAACATCTTGTACTACAAAGATGGTTTTGTTCTTGATGCACTCAACTAGCCTATCCAACTGCTCAGGGTTGGCCTGTAAGTATTCAAATTTAGACATTTGAATCTTGGTCTTCCTAGTATGGTCAATTATATCAAATGACTGAAAATAACTAAGAACAATGGAAGGAAGTCCATCATTCTAGGTTTTAATTAGGTGTGGTAATGGTCTAAGAAATTGAAGCAGAAGGTGCAAGATTGTTTGAGGTACTTACTTTTTTATTGATCACTGGGTCCTTTGATTGGAAAGGCAGAGAAGTCACTCATTTAGAAATTGAAATTACTGGTTGAGATTCTTCCCCTAGTTTTCTCTTATTAGCTTGTTGAGTTGACTAGTTCTGGAACCTAGTAAATATAGTGTATGATCCATCAAACACTTCTCCTTTACTTCTCACTTCATCCTGGTAATTTAAGAAACTAATGTTGGAGTTGCCAGCTAATCCTTCTTTTCCTTATGCAAAGAGATCAATGTCATGTTCTTGGTTCAACTCAAGTTGGAAAGAAAAATAATGTTTAACTTCATGATAACCAACTGTCGAGTTAGCTAGTGCTACTTCAATGGTAAGCTTCCCTAGTGGGGGAGGAAGGTGATTTAATTGCCCTTGATTTTTGGTAGCATTGCCTTGATATGACTAGTTGGGAAACATCCTCCTTGGTATATGTCAATAAGAAGGAGGAGCAGACATCCCTTGTGCCATTTGCTTTTTTAGAGCTAGCAATTCATTTGTTAGCTTTTGCACCATAGGATCAATGGTGCTTGTAGAAAAATTTTTAGAAGAAGAAGAAGATTTATTTCTATTAGGATCTCTTCTTATTTTTCCTACCAAGATAAGATCATCTTTAACTTCAGTGGCCAAAATATGAGCTACAACAAGATCTATGTGGCCAGCCTGCCTCAATAGGAAACTCACTTTAGGAAGCTGAGAATTGATGAAGGAGCATTCAAGATTTTTAGGTGTCAGTTGTGTAATTATAGGAATTCTATTCCTCAGTTTGTCAAATTTAGTAATGAAGTCTCGCATAAGTTCATGAGGCTCCTTCTTCATTTGTGTAAGTTGAGCTAATAGGGCATGTGCATCTTTTGCTAGTTTGAATCTAGCCTCAAACTTAGCCTTGAGAGTGTTCTAGTCAGTCATAGCCTATGCTTGTAGATGATAAAACTAGTATATGATAGGGCCTTGTAATGTTTTCACAAATAGTCTGACTGCTATGTCTTCATATTCAATGCCTATCACACCACAGGCTACGCAAAAGGCTACAATATGTTCATCATGATGAACTTTCCCATTACCATAGAACTTAGGAAAATTCTTCCTTGAACTACGGGGTAGCTCATGTAAAGATGGGGTTAGATTTAGAGGACCAAAAGTATTACCACAGGGGCCTTGATTTGCCATGATATGACTATTGAAAGGAGGGATAACAAATCTCTATGGGATATGTATAGACAAAGCTCTGATAACAAAGGAAAGAGAAGCTTTGCCTGGTATTGGGGACCTAATGTTTGTAGGAGGAAAACTCCTAATTCACTAAAGGTGAGATGGTGGAGGAAAAAGATCAAAATTACTTAGTGGCACTAGCTCATATACATGGTCAACAATACCTTGATCTGTCTAGCTTCGTGTATATGATGGATTAGCCAGAGTGTGAAATGAAAATAGAAAAGAACTAGAACTACTTTAATTTGAAGCTTGAGGCTTCAAACTATGCATTCTTCCCAAGTGAAGTCACCAAAAAACTATTGGGTGAATATTTTGTCATCAACTGATTGATAAAAAATGGTTACATCAACCACAACATAAGGATATTTATACAATAAAATGGGTGTGGTGACCATAGCTAGAATGAGACAAATCTTTCCTCTCAGTAAGGGGAGGTTCCCTATAGACTATAGTATACTAATATAAGCTTAAAATAGACTCAAGGGTGAAATCATACCATCCATCTCTCTTTTTTTAGAGATGATGTTCATATAATAGAGGATAATTTTGGTGTAATTACTGAAGGCACTTCTCTTCTTTCAAAAATGATGTTCAACAAACAACAAGAATCCTTCTTGGGCAGTAATTGGATCCATAATAAACCCATGAAAGCACAAAGTCTTTCATTATTTCTCTTACTGATTAGGAAAAATACATCATAGACTGAAGTGTAGCCCAAAGTCTCCACATAAAACTACAACATAGTGAAATATTATGAAGGATAAGGGGAACTCAAAGTCTCTCCAATATCCTTTACACAAAACATAGACTAAAGACAATTATGGTAGCACAAAGTCTCCCACAATTAGCTTTGGGACATCTTCTATCTTATTTCCACTTGTTCTAATTATTTGATTAAATGTACAAGATTATATTTAGGAAAAAGACATAAGAGTGATTTCCTAGATAACATAAGCTATTTCAACACAAAGTTTGAAAAGTCACTTGCTTTCTCATTCACTTAACAAAATATGATTAATAGTTTGAGCTCAAAGTCTCAAGAATGCCTTTCAATTTGCGTAGAGCTTCACTTTTAATAATAGAGAGATCTCCTTTATCCAAAATGAGAGATTACAACATATAACATTCAAAGGAAGACTTGGGCACTTGTTTTCATGAAAATGGCCCATGCTGCATTGAATGCATTAGAAATTCCATGAAGGGGCCATGTTAGAATAGGTCATCAACCTTAACTTTGGAATTCTAAATCATCTCAAATGTCTCCTCCTAAGCATAGGTTGCCTAGTCTTCTTTATGATGCTTACACGGCTATCCATTTGCCTTTACTTAATGAAGAAAAATAGGCTGCACCATTAAATGTTTGTGTTCTCTGAGGTCCACCTGGTGGACTGTTCCACCTACTGGAATAACTCTTTTATAGATATTTCTAAAATTTTATGTAGTCATTCCCTCTTTCCTTTTTACATTTTGTCTCTTCTTGGTGATCTGAGCTCTTGAGGTTATCTTCTTGCTTTCAGTTGGCTCCTTTGACTCCTTTCTTAGCTGGTCGCTAAGTTTGTTCTCAAGTCTGTGCTATTTTAAAAATCAATAGTTATTCCATCACCCTGAATTTGACATTCATGAGGACATCACCTGTCACTTGAACCACTTTGAACCTTGAACCTTAAACTCTTTTGGTTTAATGGTTCAACAATTCAATGGTTCGACATTTGAATGTTTTGTAAAGGGCCGCATTCACTTAGTTTTCTTCTTCAATTGAACCATTTTTTGGAATCTTCTACTTCATCCATTTGCTCAAAGCTTCCACTCAAAATTTAAACTCTTTGAACCTTTAAACTCATTAAACCTCTAAACCTTTTAGAGGCAGGGTTTAATGGTTCAATGGCTCATTCTAACTCTTTGGATCCTTTTATTCTTTAAGTCTATTGAACTCATTGAACTCATTCAACCTTTGAACCTTTTTGGTTCAAGGTTCAATGGTTCAATGATTCATTCTAACTCTTCAAATCCTTTTATTCTTTGAGTTTGTCGAAGTCATTGAACCTTTGAACTTGTTGAACCTTTGAACCTTTCGAAAGTGGGGTTCAATGGTTCAATGGTTCATTCTAATTTTTTGAACCCCATTTTTAAGTCTTTTGATTGAACCTCAGTGTTGAACCATCCTCAAAACACTTAGGAAATGCTTTAAGTATTTTGAACTTTCCTTTGAGAAAGCCCACTTGTTAAACCTGTGATTTCCTTAGCTGAAAAGGATTGAGTTATTTGAAAAACTTAACTACTCAGAACATTTTTTGATAAAGAAAGAGAGAATTTTGGCCTATAGGACCAAAATGGTTGACATGTTGTCCAAAAAAACAAGTGACAAATTTTGGGAACAATAGATATAAACACATATTTGTAGTCTATTGAAAATGCATAGGGGATTTTTGAGTCTATTGAAATCCTTGACTAAATTGGATTAGGGTTTTGCTTGAGTTGAAATAATTGAGATAAAAAGAATGGGCAGTGTTGCTCTTGGACTAAGTTAAAGAAAAGAATATAACTTGATAAGGAAACAATGTCAATGCTATTGGACAAAAAGGCTACTTTAGGATGTTTGAACCCTAGACGAGGTCATAATAAGGATTGCATGAAGGTAATGAAGAAGGCAAAGATTAATGATGCTTTATTAACGGTGACACTACCTAAGGCAAAACCAATTTTAACAAGTATAATCTTTTGCCATATCACCATACATAAAGTTAATGCATTACTATTTTAATTTAATGAGTAGGGTTTTAATAATAATACACTAGCTAAAGCTAAATAGTGATCGACAACCTACATATTTAAAGATTACATAGACTAAGACAGTGTTGGGTGGTAGAGAATGAATGCTTAGAGTGCCACCAGTTGAAGAAGATAGGGATTTTATGGATTGAATTTATGGTTTTTATATATATATATATATATATATTATTAAAACATTATGAAGTGAATCCCAATAGTGGCTAATATTATTAATATAGTCCATAACAAGTAGAATTGATACAAATATTATTGATGATATATATATATATATATATATATATATATATATAAGTAGAATTGATACAAATATTATTGATGATATATATATATATATATATATATATATATATATATATATATATATATATATATATATATATATATATATATATATATATATATATATATATAAAAGAGAGGGGAGAGGTCAAGCATGAGTCACTAAGCATTATATAGATGGATAAAAAAACATAATCTAATCTCTATACTTAGCATACCAAAATATCAGTAAAGAAATGTTGTTATAGTGTAAATAAACCATAGATTATTTATAACAAGCTTTACAAAATTTAAACACCACCAACCTTATAAGCTTCAATATTTACATGGTGACATCTAGATAATTTTTTGTTCGGTTTAGTCCTTCTCTTCCTTCCATGTTCTCTACATTCTCATATTTTTGTCCTATTATACTTAGAGGAGAATCTTATTTTGTATTATATATATATATATATATATATATATATATATATATATATATATATATATATATATATATATATATATATACATACATACATATATATATATATATATATATATATATTCATATAATCTTTACAATAATAATAGGAAGTTATTATTTTTAGATTAAAGCTTATATATATAAGCTTTAATCTAAAAATAATAACTTTCTATTATTATTATTATTATTATTATTTCTTTTTTTCATTTGTTTTATCTTTTCACTTTATTTTATTTTATTATTTTCCCTTTTTTTGATATATATCTTAATATGAAATGCTAAATTTTATAATTAAATTAATTCCCAATATATTATATCAATTTTAAATGACAAAGCCAAAATTTACAAATAATCCATATTTATAGATTTTACTTTTGCCAAATTACCCTACCAACATAAATAGCAGAACACGTCAAACACACAAAATAAATATTTATGATAATTTTACCTACTTTGGCAAGCCACAACAAGTAATACTTCAAAAAAGTAATCAAACACACCAATAAGAAAGTTGTTTTAATGTATTTCTACCATGACTAATTACTATGTGTGTGTGTGTGTGCAAGTTTTTTCCAGCTATCTATTGAACTGCAATGTCTCCATCTATAACATCCTCTCTGATGATGCTCTCCCTCTAATACCCTTAAGGGAAGAATTCTCTTGTGTCCACCTCATAACATGCAAGTCAATTTCACATGATAATTATAAGCAATAATATATAGCTAAATCAATACATGAATATTCTTAAAATGTAAACACATACATAACCAATTTATAATAAGTAATCATGTATTTGTATTTAACTAAGAAACCTTCTATTATCCCAAAATAACATAAATCTCAAAATTAGTTAGAAATATATCCAAATCTAAATTTTTTAATTACAGATGTCCATGGGTAATCTAGTAACTTTGTCTAGTGAGGAATCAAGATGTAACATCCTTCCCCCCTAAAGCTAGCCATCACCCCTAATGATGCTTAGTCCTAAACAATTTCTTAATCAAACACATTTCTTAACATAGCAATAATATGATATACAATGTCAAATTAAGAAAATAAATGGAAAATTATGTATAGGACTCACCATAGTACTTTTAAGTTGCATTATCACTGGAGTATTAGTCCCACAAGACCCTAGTCAATAACATTTCATTTTATGAAAATAAAGTTGATGAGTATTAATTACTCTAACTAATTCTATCATGACCACCCTGAGTTTTAGAATTGTCAAGACAAGCCCATATACTATAGGACTAACCACTTCTATTACTTTAAAGGGTCCCACATATCTTAGTGAAAGTTCACTTACTTCTCAAAACACATAAGATCATCATACAAATAAAATTAAATAACCGAGGAGAGTTTCACAAAAATTTTCCATCCATCAACACATCTCTCTATTCTATAGAGTATTTTTCTCATCTTGGAAAAAAATAATTAGAGAATCTAGCAAGAATAATGTCTATATGTTAATATTATCTCTACTCTACATAACTTTGGATAAGTATAACATGTCAATATTGTCACTAATCCATAGAGCTCCTGAAAGGTATGATGATGAATATGAATAGTAAATATAAAGTATACAAAAATCATGGAATACTCATCCATATAGAATCTCAGTCCACCATATACATGTGTATGGCTATATGACTAAATTTGATAAGTTTTACCTATCAAATCTCAGATTCAACAAGTTCATCTATCGATCCAACTCAGTACCATAATTTGAGTTAATGTGAGGCTAAGTAGGGTACTATCCTATCACTTAGAACTCATATTACCAATTTACCACTCTTCCTTTAGGTCTCTAAAACCTAATGATCTTAAAATGTGCATAATAAATTTATTATAATCATAATTTTATGCTATCAGATCATTGAAAGCAAGGCTATATTCTAAATGATACTAGATGTATTTTCATACATACAAAAAAATTCACACAATCAATCCATAATTACATTACGTTACTATTAATTATACATACTAGCATCATATTTCATAGCTTAACTTATTTTATTATGCTCATGATTAAGAAGAAATAATGTTATATTATCATAACATACATCAGCCAAGAATCATATCATTCTTTCAACCTTGTAAGGGAATAAACAAAACAATATCTCCTTACTTATTCAATTAGTACACAACAAGTTAAAAGTTTATTCCAACCTCTAGATTGACAAAATGTTCTACACCTCCTATACCCTACTCACTTTTGGCAACATGTATAAAATAACTTTTTTTCAAAACAACATGCTTTTAGAAAAAAGAGTGCAAATGTCAATCTAATCATGAGTGTATAACATTATACTAATTATAATCAACTTACAATTCTTAGTATAACTTTTAATATATAAATCAAGGTTTACCACCTCTTGTGGTCTTAAAATCTCAAGTTAGATCAAGTAATTACTCTATAGAGTTATATTTAAGAAGTAAATAAACTCCTACATGCCTTCACTAGGTAAAGGAAAACACCACAACTCAATGTTACCAAATACTACGTACTTACCCAATCTTATATGTGTGGTGTCTCAATCTACTCCCACAACTAGGAGAGATATATGCCAAGATAAAGATGTGTCCATCCATCCAATCTTAAAACTTATATCTCATGAAGATTAGAAAGCATTCTCCCATAATTTTTAAGGGAGTATAGTCAAACAACATTCATAAATAATTCCCATTTAATAGAATACTAATTCAACATCATGCATAAAAGACTCCTTTTAGCAACATCACAATAATGTCAAAAGAGAATAAGATAATATTGAATCATCTCTAAGACAACTAAGAGGGATGACACCACATATATTAAGAGTACAAATTCCATAAGAAAACTCCTAACATAAAGGAATTATCAAGCAATACAATAAAACTCTACTAAGAAGATGTCCACCACCCTAGCTGGTACTAAAAGAGAAATGGTCTTCTAAGAGTTTCCACTCCTAGGATTTATAAATATAGACATAGAATTAAAGCACATATATTTTAAATGAGAAGCATTCTAAGCTTATCAAACACTCATAAAACATAAATGATTGAAGATGACTTGATAATCAAGAAATGGTTTAGTCACTCTCGATGTGTGTTGATAATCAAGAAATGGTTTAGTCACTCATAACTCATGAAATATGCTATATTCCCATCTACCCAAGCCTTAAATACAACCATCACCATTAAGACACTCAATAAACTAATCCCTTAAACAACTCAAAGGGGTATGAGTGCTCTTAAGGTTACTCACTCAATGTTTCACACACATTCTAGAAATGTCACAAAACTCCAAACATGGTATAACATGGTTCATCATTGAGACACCACAAGTCCAAATACCAATGCAAAACTTCATGTCACTAGGTTCATAAGATGCAAAAACACTAATTGACTCATTAGGTCCTAGAGTTTGAGCCACAACTTTGATACCACATATGACAACCCCACTGGGTTAGATATAGAAACACATGAGAATTTGTTTTTATTTAACACATATACCAATTATAGATTACATGATGAGAATCTATAGAGACCATAATAATTGCATAAGGTGATAATAATAATAAGTAATGTATTACATAATACTGATCTTTAATATCAAGAGAGTACACATCATCATATGAATATAAAAAGTAATTACATTAACTTATCTACAACTAAAACAAGTCTACAACCAATACTGTTTATTTAAAATAACAAGTAATTACAATTCAATGATAAATATAATATAATACAATGTACATATAGATACATGGCTCCTTAGAGCATGAGTTCCTTGAACTCTCTAGTATCTATGGTAATCTCAAGTGTTGTCTCATAATTAGTACTACTATAGGTAGGGAGAGCATCATCTGAGCACTTTTCCTACCAACCATAGATCAACGATCCCCCATACTATCCCATTAGGGAATTGCCCTCCCTTCATGGATGAGTAGATAGTGATGGTGTAGGAATCCAGAGAGATTAGTAAGTACCCATGTGTTTTATGACTCAAAACTAAACATGCAATGTATCATAAAAATATGTTCTATTACAAGATATCACACAAATATGTGAATCACACTCATGAAATGATAATATTTCACAAAACATACTTTGGTCTAAAGTTTTATAAATAATAAATGATAATGATCTAGATCAATCAATTTCATAGACACCACTTGATCAGACTGCCTTCATCTAACATTGCAATGCAAATAATCCAATGAAGTCCATCTCACTCCTTACTCTGCATTAGCAATGCAGATTGATAAAATACAATTCAACCACAATATTCATCAACTTACATCCTACTAACAAATGCATCACATGACACGCTATAAAAAAGAGTAATAAAAACATACATTAAATTTATCTAACATATGCTTGAATCTTCCATTATATTTTATCCTATACTATAAATAATGATTACAAATATACCACCTAAATAAATATACAATTTAACTATACATTTCAATTAATATAATTGGTTTCTAGTTATCTACACCCTATGACAACCCATATTGCCATAGCCCAGTCTTCTAAGACTTGACTACTAGTTTTCCATAATAAATCATATAAAGTAGCCTCAATACATAGAAACTCAAGCACTACACATATAACTATATATATTTAATAAATCAAACATCATTCCAATGGGAACACAATAACATATTAACATAGCTTTTTTTAAATTATCAGAGTTTGCATGCACATATACACAAGTCTACCAACTATAAAAAGACATCCTATCAACAATAATTACTAGTAGGTATATAATATATAGACAACTATAGATATCAGTTCGGTATAATAACTATAGTAAGTACCACATAGGTGCATCATATTTTTATATTATAGTACCCTATGATATCCCATACTATCATAGTTTCCGAACTACATAACAACACATAAGCCAACTTAAGAATTTCAAAAATCAACTTGTCCATGTAGATAACAAGTAAATAGTTAATTATTATACCACTTGAGTATAATCTACATACAAACTTACGAAAGTATCTCAACATAAAAACATGCTTCACCATGTGCCATTAAGCACTAAGTGTAACTAAGTATTCATACATATCAATACACTCATAGTATGTAATTCACACAAGTATTCCATCTTAAATACATATGATTAAAAGTCATTCAAATTAATAGTGAGTCAGATAACCCATTATCCTATTGACTCATTTGCTTCTAGGAGATTATTTTAAAGGTTATAGTTCCTTATTCCTATGAAGCTTAATGACTGTTTTCAATTATTTGAAAGATATACCAATAAAATCTCCACATATAATCACTTGCACACCGTAATGTGCTCCACATGAAGGTATTATAATATTATGCCACTTCTAGCCATGGTTTAGTGTTCTAATCATA